>VZTN01025523.1:118386-445581 GCA_013400515.1 Erpornis zantholeuca | reverse complement strand
TTTCCCCCCCCCCCCCCCCCCCCCCCCCAGCTTTTTCTAATAAAAACACTTAAATTTTTCTGCATGCACTTACCAGGCTGAAAAGTTAAGACTGGCAGTTTTGTTCAGGATCCAGGAAAAGGCAGGCAGGACATGAACTTTTATCACCCCACTCCTGGAGCCTTTCTAAAGGCAAGTCAGGGTCCCCTTGCCTCTCCTGCCTGTGCTTTCGTCCATGGCTGGGGCAGTCACCTCTGGCCAGATGTGATCCTACACCTGAGCAATCTCTGCAGCTCTGGGACAGCTGAGTAGGGGTTAAACATCGAACCACTCTGAGACACTGCCCCACCGAGGGAAGAGAAAGTCCTGCATTATGTGCGAAGTGCTGCGTTGAAAGGGTGTTAAGGCTGTAAAATTAGGTGCTTGTAAATTAAGCCACGCCATAGTTACAGTTTCCTACACCGTCTGGAAGTGTAAGCACTGTGAAATTCCACGTGCTTCTCTTTCTCTCTCTGTGGCTTGGCTAGAAGAGGGTTGGTGAAATACAGGGTAATCCTCCTCGGATACAGGAGGATTTCCCCACCAGAAGACTACGTTCCTTCACCTGTTTGCAGAGTATGTGGATATAGAATTTTTTCCATAAAATTCCTGCTGGGATTTCTTAAAATCAGTAAAACATAGAATTTCTACCACTTCAGGTACTAGTAAATGACTGGATGATGTGCAAAGTAAAATGTCAAAAATAAATAAATAGGAAAAACAACCCAAAATTACAAAGGCAAACTCATCTGGCATGAAATGAGGCACCTAAACAGTTTGTCACAAAACAATAGTTTAGGAAGCTATTGCAGCACCTACTTTTGCCTTTTTAGCTTCAATATTTACCAAAATCAAGTATTTCTATATCCTCTCACAGGAACAATTTTCCATTTTGCTCATTCCAAACAGCCCTCAAACCTGGGAAATCTGCTGGCAGTGGCAAAAGCTCATCTCCTGCCCACACCTGTGCTGTAGTTGTGCTACCCCGAGGAAAGCTGTGTGACCCAGAATTGTTCACTTCTATCCTCTGTCTCCCGGGCACTGGCTTTCCCTTCTCCATCTCCCCAGTCTTGAACACATGGTTACATCTGCCAGGGGAAATCTTTGCAGCATCCTGAGCTATCTGATGCCAGGAATTGTGGTAGGGGAGGGAGGGGGCTCTGAATGAATAGTCAGAGCTGGTAAAACATGGGGAGATTTAGGTGTGAGACCTGAAGCTGTGAGAGGGGTGGAGAGACACGAGTGGACAGCCCCGAGCTGCATGTTCTTGGGTCAACCACACATACTTTCTTCTGGGAAATGTCTCCCTTAGCACTCAGGTCATGAGGTATTATCCACCTGGCACTGGATCTGGAGAAAAGGTGGCTGTGTTTCCTAATACAACAGGCACAGACATATATTGATCATTCTGTGACTGCGCTTCACGTCCAGCAGTCGCAGCTGACCGTATTTTCAAACAAAACTGGGATCTAGATTTGAGATTGATCTGGAGCAGGAGGAGGAGCAGGGTATCATTTGTGTGAGCAAATGTAGTATTTAAATGTGTGCTCTTTCAGAGTGGTTCAACAGCAAACTAAATTGACTGCACCAGCTACCTGGCAACAAAGGGACACTGGAGCTTCTCTGAGACCAGATTTGTCAGACTGGACAGATTCAGGCAGAGTAACAGGAATAAAAATGTGATTCTCATGAATTTCCTGGCTTTTATCAGCTCGTGTCATGCACAGTCCTGGTATCAAGTGAATCTACATTTGTATTTATTATCATCTATTTGGGTGACCGAGACTAGAAATTAATAATAACAGCAACAGGAATAGCACAGCTTTCTGAGCTGGAAAATATCTGACACTGATTAAACTGCAAATCTAAATAATTGATATTAATTACATGAAGTTTTTAGCAATAATCTGCACAAAAGAACTCTGAAATTAGAGGATTAGAAACTAGAGATAACACTCAGCAGCTGGTTCAGAGGCATTATGCAAGCACATAGTTGACATGAACCCAAGGAGTATGATTCATAGAGCTCTTCATCTTCCCTTGCTCATCTTAAACTGGCATTTGCAGAAGTAAGATGCCCATGCTGGCAGAGAAGAGATTACTCAGTCCCTAGCATGTTAAAAATAAAATAATTTTAACTTCCTGTCTTTGAACAAGCAAGCATTCATGGAAGATTTTTAGTAACAAGCTCTTATTTTAATATTTTGGACCCTTCTTTCAACTTGCAGTTTGTAATCTTGGGGCAGGGCATGCACGATGACACACCATTCCATGGAGATGTGAGCAGACACTGAATTCACATGTCATGGATGTAGCTCTCAAAATCAGCAACAATTTTATATATATATATCTTCCCTGTAAAGACAGTGAATTATGCTAAAGCTGTGGCAGTGAGGACCTGGTGGATAGATGTCAGGCACCAGCTGAGCATCTGGGCCCTTATTGTATTTTAAATGATACACATTTATAACTGTAAAGCAGACAGACAAGCGATACTGTCTAACATCACCATCACTAATAGCTCTAATAGCTCATGTATCCACAGCCTGCCTCATCCTATCCTAGCTCAAAGCAATTTTGAGACAATGGGCCCAGCTCTTCTCAGATAGATATAAATGAGATGTATAGAAAAGGCACAATTCCCCCCTCAAGAGTCCAACAATGCCGACCTCCCTCCCAGGCTGAACCACCACCTAGTTGCACCCCAGAGAGGAAAATGCCATGTAGAAATCCAGTGGAATTTTTCCATTTCTTTTTAATTCATTACTTGGACCTTAGAAAAATATTTTCAACACTGTTTTTTATTATTATTTTGGTGATTTTTAAGGGAAAAAAACCCTGAAACATGGAAATACGCAGTCCAAGCCTCTGGAAATCCAACACCTGCTCTGCCTTCCTGGTGAGGGTGCAGCTCTCCCTGAAGCCAGCCTGAGAACAGCCTTTATCAGAACCACTGCCTGGTTTGGGTCAAAAGGGGCCTTTAGAGGCCATTTAGTCCAACCCCACCTGAACAGGGACATCTTCAGCTAGAAGAGCCCATCCAACTGATGCCAGAACGATTTTTTGCTTTTTCTTTTATACCCCTCTTACATACTCTTTTATATAGTTTTATGTATTCTTAGTGCTTTTAGCCTAAATACTTGTAACTTTCCAAGTCTGATAACTTAGCTGAGACCCACTGCACCGTTAAACCAGGAGACCAAACATCCTGGGAGCCCCAGACACCAAGGTCCTCTCCAGAACACATTTTTGTAAACTGAGAAAGGCCCATCCAAGGGGAAGGTTCCTCAGAACAGGGGGTTCACTCAAGCTTCTCACTGGGAAATCTTTGATAGATAATGCTAATTTTACAAGGCCTATAATTGTGTGCATTTCGGTGTGACAGGGGGCGGGGGTGTGCACGCACTTTCAGGGCATTCCACCTGGACAAAGTGCTGCACCCAAGGATCCTGAAATAAATCCCGAGGTAAAAGGCCCTTTTCCCCATAAACCATGTTTTGGTTTTAATTTTAAGATCAGGAAAAGGCAACACAACCTGTCCTTGAACGTTTCCAGGGATGGGGCATCTACCCCCTCTCTGGGCAACCAGTGTTTCACCACCCTCACTGTAAACAATTTCTTCCTTATATTTAGACTAAATCTACTCTATTTTAGTGCAAAACCATGACCCCTTGTCCTATCACAACAGGCTCTGATAAAATGTCTGCCCCTCTTCCCATAGGGAAGGTCCCAGAGTGCAAGGTGGCACGAGCACATCTTTACCAAACACATGGGAAGGCAGCCTTGGCCCTTTTGATTTTGCAATTCACATTGCAGCTTTTAAAGGGAGGTGTGCAGGCCTTGGGTTTGCCAGCTGCCATAAAACTCGTGTTTTTCTAGCATCCAACTCAGTACCTGCATGGGCTTCAGGAAGGGATACACCAGTGCATCCCTTTCTCCTTGGGCTTTGGGTGGTGGGGCTCCTCCCAGAGAAACAAAGGCCTAGAAATGCTCCTCTGGAAGGGAAAGGGAGGAAAAAGAATAGGGGCTGAAGCAATAAGCACTGGGAGCACATGATATGACATGTTTTGGCTCTTTCCTAACCTAATGCAGTTTTTATATGTAGACATAAAAGACCACATTTTCTGACTCCCCTCAAATAATTACCTGATAAACCCCCACTTTTGGAGTTGGTCCGAGCCATCCATTACACCACTGCCATGAACTTTATTTCATACCACACCAGGGAGGAGACAGAGCAGTTGGAGAGCTCAGACACTGCACGTAATAACTGACCATAAAAATCAAAGTAAAATTTAATGCAAAAGGTCTGCGGGCACCCAACCATTGGAGTCCAGTGATAAGGCAGATGGAAAGCACCACTGTGCTTCCCAGCAAGCACTATATTTTCTTTAAAGTTCCTGAATTATAAATGCTGTTGCTGTTTTGTCCATCTACATACTGTTAAAATGTGCTGCAGCCATGATATTTACGTCTCCGGGCGGTTTTCGGTTGCGCTTTCCTGGACACAGCATGTGCTTTGTATTCTGGACGGGTCCCACCACAGGACCTGGGAGGGAGAGAAGGAATATCTTCCCACTGTTTTCTCTGGAGCAACCTGATTGATATGCAGCCAGGAGTCCTGCTGTGCCCTGCTCTTCGTGGGAGGGACAGGGAACCGAGTTTTTGCTCTCCGTGTGTGCCTGACCCAGCCGGTCCTACGGAACAAAGGTTGCATTTACATGCCAGCTCAGCACCATGGGTGTCACTCAGCTGGTCTTCAACCAACCTTTGGTGCTCAGATGCATAATTTTAATTTAAATAACAGCTCTCATCAACCAGAAGATCCTTCCCAACTCACTGGCTCCTTCGCAGAGTTCAGAGAAGAAGGGAGCATGGGATCTACCTGAAATATTAGAGAACGAAAAATAATAGAAAATAGTAGAGGGTCACTGACCTTTGCTTCCAGTCCAAGTTGAACAGGCAGTGGGATGCTGAAGTCCCAACAAAGGGACATTTTTTCAGTTCCTATCTGCCTTTGTCACTCAGCATACAACTTCTCACATGCATTCCCACAGAAAGGAAGAAAGGAAGAAGGATATTGTCTGTATATTATCAATTTTAGTGTGCACAGGTGCTCAGATATTAACAACTGAGACCAGAGAAATCATTGCTGCTCTGAAGTACCTATAAAAGCAAAGAAGCGAGAGTCCTCCTTTGGTTGTAATGCTAAGAATTATATTGTTCCTAACGATTTTAGCAATGGACTTATTTCAGACATCAGTAACCTGTAGAATGAGCCACTCTATTAGCTTCCTCTTGGATATATAACTGCAGTGGCTGCGTATGAAGTATATTAATTCCGGGGTATTTTCTCTTTATTCTGGGAGCTGCTATTGATTTTACCCTAATAGACACTTGGGTCCAACACATGATGAAAAGTCATTTAGAAGAGAAATAGAAAAGAATTCTTAACTGCTCACACTTGTGATTCAGAACATCTCTGTTTAGGTATCACTGCAAAATTCCAAGGGGGAAAAAAATGACCAGAAGGATGGAGAACATTGCAGGCAGGCTGGAAAATCTGAAACAGAATTTTGTGAAGCCATTTTACAATGCAGCTAAAGTGTTCTGAAGTATTTATTAAAGCAAACAATTATGCTATTCTGTACTGTTTAAGATTATTATAGAACTTGTATTAGGCAAGTAATTGCCACTGGATGAGCATATGGCTTCGTCTTGATGAAAAAAAGTATTTCCACAGGCTAATGATTTCTGTGTAAGAACTGGATGGCAGTGATTCACAGAATGCAATAGCTGATTCTTCAGGCATCATGTAAGTCTGCCTTAAATGAAAACGTGTGAGATGCACAACAGCATTTGGGTATGTCACCTGTGCCAAGGCATGTGTGTGTGAATGCACACATGCATGGGTGGAGAGCTTCCTTCCTGCAGGTGCACACACCTACCAGGCTTTGCCAAAAGTACCCAGGCAAAATGATAAATCCTGCACCCTCTGCCCTCCTGACTGCATCCTGCTGTTGCTGCTCAGAAAAATACAAAGGAGAAAGTTTCCGTAATTCTACTTCGCTGTAATATTGTTTTGCACTCTGAGATGGGCTGAGGCCTCATTGAAGATTCCCCTGAAATCACAAGACTAGTTCAGACCAACTCATTTGACTTATGGAGAGCTCAGAAGAGATATTTGATATTCTCACAAATGCTCATTCCATCAATTGGAAATCTTTGGAGTGCCAGGATTGTTTATATTGAATCGAGCTGCCACGGTTCTGTTTAAAACAAAACACAATTCCCTTCTGTTGCTTCATGATTTATTATCAGGTAGAGAATTGGTTAAGCTGGGAAACCAGTTGAGTGGTGGGAAAGGAGTGGATAAAGGCCAGCATCTGGTGCAAGAGGTATTGGAACTCCCTTCTGAGGGGTTTTAAACAGGATTTAACAGCTGCAGACACTGAGCCTGGAGCTATGTGACAGAATAAGCAAATGACATTCCCATTTCACAGAATGGTAAGGGAGCTGACTGGGTTGCTGGTTATCACACTATAAGGTAGTAGTAGGGTTAGAGAAGTCTGTGGAGAGCAGCCTAAACCCTCATCCAAGAGCTCCCTGGATGGAGCATCAGAGAGAGAGGAAGGGAGCAGCAAGGAGAAGGAGCAGAGGAATGACAAAGAAAGTGAAGCACTGCCTAAGTTCCTAAATTGTGCTTTGGGACACGTTGCCAATTGCCAGGGCTATCTGGAGAACACCATGTGACAGGTACAGCAGGGTCACTGCCTCAGAAGAGGCTGGAGTGATGAAAACTTGCTGGAGGGCTGCAGATAGAGGGAAGCACTGGGAAAGAAGCCAGCACCTCAGGCACTGGGAAGCTGGAGGCTGTCCAAGTGACGTGGACGGTGAGAGCCAGCGGGTGTCCTGTTCATGGAGCTATTTGTCACACTAAACTAGATTATCAGGAAATAAAAGTGCAGCCTACGTGTTTATAAATCCTTCCACATCCCAGCCACTGGGCTCTGGATGTGATGTGCAGGTAGTCAGCCGTGAGGTTTCTGGCTCATGACAAACAGGGCTCTATTCCCCAGCTGGGAAAGGGAAAGCAGTGTGGGGGTCGAGCTCTCCTTGCAGCTGAGCTCTTCCCAGTGCATCCCTCCCCTTTCTTCTCCTCTATTTGGCTGCAGTGTTTCATTTCCAGGAACCTGCAGGAGCCAAAGCTGTTCATCTCTGCCACTGAGCCTTCCTCCCACTGCAGGCATGGCCACACACACAGGCAAAGGACCATTGTTGTCACCAGCCACTGCTGGTAGCATGAAGTTAAACAGGCTGTACTGGATGCAACCATCTCAGCTGGTGCTGAACTCGCAGTTTACAATGTTAAGTTTGCATAGAAACACCCAATCCTGTTTTCATTTGAAGCTGGAATGGAAAGGGCCAAGTAATTCTGGTAGTCCTGAGCTGTGGAGCTCGTGCTATGAGCCAAAGACCTCAGCTGGGGATGTCCCTCAGCAGACATCTCTGGGAAGCACTCTAAAGACCCAGAGCAAAAACAGCCCTGTAAGAAAAACCCTTCTTTGTGGCTCTGGTTCTGTTTCTCAGATAAAACCAGGACTGGGAGAAAAGACCAGAGGCATGGCCAGGAAACAACAGAAAAATGGCCATAAGTTCGGAAAAAACAGTGTTTGCTGATGGGTGAGGGCTCTGCTCTTGTTCTTGCGCCCCACCAATTTCTTGCCTCTGCAGAAAACAAATTAAAACTTGAATTTTGTGTAAAAACCAACACAGTTCTGCCAGACCTCTCCAAACAGGAAGTGACGGGCTGGGGTGAGCAGAGGGACCGTGCATCTCATGTAATGAACTTAATTTATTACTCTGCAAAACAGCCTCCAGAGTCACATGGGGATAGAAAACTCAGTGATGACTCAGGCCCAGCATTTGCTGCAAATTTAGACTGCTGTCTAGTTGGCAAATAGCTCTGAAACCAGTCCCAGTGCTGCGTAAGTACCTTCATTACTCTTAAGTGCTATATTTATTCAATAATTTGGACCAATCATTTTTGGGTTCATTAGTCCCAATTGTTCATTTTTCTCATGGTTTGATTGGTTTCAGAACCTCATGGTTTTAGTTTTCCTTCAAAACTGGGAGTAGTAGGTACAAAAGTGCTAATAACATGAAAAAAACACCTTCTGGAAAGTTGTTTTTTTGTTCTTTTTAACTGAATAATGACCTGAACAAAAGCTCATTAAACTCTAAGGGTTTTGGAACATTGTCTGGCTGCACCAGAGCAATCTGAATATTTGGGGAAAGCAAAACTAGAAATCCAAGATTAACTGAAGGTAATTCATTGTCTCAAGGCCACTTTAGATTATATTTGGCAGTCTTGAACCCTAACTCTCAGATGCACTTGTTAAACAGGGATGTCAATAACTCCTGAGGCTGCAGCACTCTCCACTGGTTTTCCATGTTTCATCCAGCCAGGTTCACTTCCAAACCCCAACTTGTGGCACCACAGATCATTTGATCAAGGCAAGGGAGAACCAAGGTGTCAGAGTACCAGCTCAGAGTGGCAAAATGGGCAGAAAATTGTCAGGAGGGAGAAAAGATTGAAATGAAGCTGCCAATGATGCAGTTTCCATGACAACTGCCCTTCCACCTACAGTTTTAACCCACTTTTCCAGGCAGCCATTCCAGGAAGTGCAGGAAACCACACAACAGCTGCACATATCCTATTTCTAACACATCTCCTGATTAAAATAATTATTCCGTATATAGAGATTGCTCTGAGTGGCAGTGGCTGAAGGTTTTGGATAGCCTGGGGGAGGAGATTTCTCCCAGTGCCAGATGCTTTCTGAAATAGCACATGTGGATGCAAACCCCAGCATTTGCTGGAGGTAGGGTGAAGAAAGCACATCCCAAAGCCACTGAAATGGGATATGTCCTGTTGTCCCTGCAGGACTCTCTGTCCTGTGTGTGTCACCCTGTTGGATGTATTCAAAACTACTCCCGTCTGTGCCACAGCCTTTCAGCTGCACGTGCTGAGACCTTATTTCAGCCTCTGAAATACTTCTGAATACTTCTCTGAAATACTCTGAAATACTCTGAAGTATCAGGGACCAGGTTTAAAGCCAGAGCACACGACTTGCTGTCACACTCCATGTTCAACATTTGTGAAGATCGATGGCAGCCCCAGAGCCACCCTCACCTTCAAATTGTCCCCTCCCAACTGCTGACTGGTGAAGTATTTTGTTAGGTGAATCCTGTAATCTGTAATTCCTTTAATCCTGGTGGGACCACATGGTGATGGCAACCCTGTGTGGATTCTGTGTGGGGATTATGTGCACTGACATCAGAAGAGAGAGAGTCGCCTTTGTAGTCCTCAGGATGTTATTTCCCATCGTCATCACTGCTATTGTTGCCTCTGCTCCGGTTTCCAAAGGCCCCTGCAGAGATCCCTGTTCCCTTCTGCTAAATGACATGACAGGAGGAGACAGAGATTATGCCTAAGAGCTTGTAATTTACACCAACACGGTAGAAAAAGAGTTGAGGGAAAGCAAAGCAAAGTTTTTGACAGGTAGAGAACTAAGGAATGGGGAAATAAAATGGTTTTCTTAATATCACACACTAAGTTTGTGGCCAGAGTGAGTCCAGCTCCCTGGGGTCCCACTCGGGTCTTTTATCAGCATGATGGCTCTTCCTTTCCTGCTCTCCCAGGCTGTCACTCTCATTTGTCCTGTAGAAATATTGAGATAGTTCTGGCAGATGCATTACCTAAAGGAGAACCTGTCTGAAATTATCCTTTCTTCCCTCCAAGGAGTGCCAAGGGAAATCTACATTTCTACACAAGTAACTACGTTAACCACATATTTCCAAAGGAAGCAGATAACAGAAAGATATTAGTGTGGGAATGGGCAAGTAAATAAAAATATATTTCTCTCCAATAAACCTCAATTCTCTGGGAATTATTTTTTAAAGACTTACAAAGAAGTCTGCCAGATCAGGTAATGACTATACTTAAGCGAGAGTCAATTGTCCTAGAAAAGTTCATGTGCTACAGTTACAGTGCTGGAAATGAGAATTTGGCCAATATGGGGGAATCTCTTGGTGACAGCATCTCTACGAGGACAAACTCTGGCACTTCTTAGCATTTAGTATCTAAACAGCAAGGACCAGATTATGAGTTCTTGAAATTTTTGTTTAGCACCAATTCACATTAGTTCCAGTGTCTTTGAGAGTCCAGGGGGACTGAGAAACCTGACTCTAAAATCCAGCAGAATGATTTTGAAATAAAACATCTCCCTTTCCCAGAGATGACTTGTGCTGGTACTTAGTGTGCCATGATAGTAGATATTAGGATAACACCACGTTTATGCCGGGTTGGTCCGAGTCCATGCATCTTCCTGGCTCCACAGGGATAAGCAGGGCTGTGTGAGGAGTGTCACGTTTGACTGAAATGAGTAATGAACAAACCAACAAGAGGAGGCTCGTGGGGAGGGAATGCCAGAGATGGGAGGGTGGCTGCTGTAAGGTCACAGATAAGGGAAATTCTGGGTGCATTTTTGTTCAGCTGTGCCTGAGATAGAGGTGTGGAGGACAACTGCTGGGTGAATGTGACTCCACCGAGTGTTATTTGCCAAGTACAATGCGGAGAGAAGGAAAACTTATCTTGCACTTTCCAGTGTCCCCATTTCATAAATATGATACATTAATATTCATTATACCACATGCATTATCATTTTGGAAGGAGATTACTGGGGATTCACTATTTTCTCTCCATCATATTTTCCAATTAGGATCCCCTCTTTTGCAAATAATAAGCTTTTTGTTGCCAGAGGCTTTGCAGCAAAGTTCCAGTCCCAGCATTGGCATTCTGTTCAGCCTCCATTTCAGAAAGAAGTGCAAATTGAAGAACAATTATATTTTTAATGACAGGTTAATCTTGCTGTACTAAATATGATTAGAAAATCACCTGGCCAGTGTCAGAGAATAGAAGAGCTGGTAGGAATTGTTTCCAAAAAACTCTAGGGAGATGGGTGAGGAAGACTTCTCACAAGCGCACCACTGAGTGAACAGGGTCTGATCAGACAAACTGACAGAGACTTTGGAATTCTTAGAGGAGAGAGAAGAGGATAAGAGAAGAGTGGAACAGCAAAGAGAAAGGGGTAGCCTGAGTCCTTTTTCCTCGCAAAATGAAAAAGATTCAAACCCAAATAAATATTAAATATAAACCACAAAACAAAACACGAGAAATACAAATTTAGCCAGCTCTGTGAGAGGCTAAGTATTCCCTACACACACATACACGTGCTAGTAAAACAGCCCTTTAAAGCTGTTGGTGTTGTCAGTTACAAGAGCAGCATTTAACATTTAATGGTTGTTTTTGGTCAGAGCTGTTACATTTCATTGTTTGCTAGATGTGTTCCTTAAATTTGCTTGGCTCTGTGCCATGCAATTCCTCCAGTTTTGTTCTATATTCTCCTTGGGGTTGAAGGATTTTTAAAGTTTTTCCCCCTCTTTGAAGACACATTATGGAAGGATTTTCATTTTTCTTGCCCACTGCCTTGTCTTGTCACGTTTCCTATTTATCTAGAGGGCACAGATGTCCCCTTTCAAGCCTCGTTGGAGTTCCAACCTGTTCTCAGTCTCCCCCTAGCTGAGAGTCACCAACTGAAGAAGGCACAACTTCTTGGGTTAATTATATTGGGAAGAAGTTTTCAGAAAAAGTAATACCTGGCCTGCTGATGCTGTAGCTCTTATAGAAGTCTAAAAGTAAAGAGACAGAAATAAGATGATGCCTCTACTTATTTTCCATTATAATAGGCTGGATTAGCTGTTCAATTAAAACAAATACAAAGCAAGGAAATCCTGCTGTGCATCTTGACCTTTTTTGTAAACTGGAGCTCGTTCCTATGAACTGACCCATTATTTGCCAGGTCTGTTCTAATCAAACATTCAGTGAGTGAGAGTTTTTCTCAAGTGTTTGCTAGAGACTCCTTGCAATTCAGAAATTGTGGCCGGTCATCAGGGCCACATGGCCCTGTGGTCTCCATGGTTCTTGTCGCTGATTCCTGGGGGATCAGACTCTTTATGGTAAGATTTCGAAGGCAAGGCAATGTGATTTAGCAGTTGGGGCTCATTCCCAGCTGAGAACACGAACAACCTGTTCCCATCCCAGCAGATTGCAGTGGGCACCCAGCGAAATGACCCTGGCCACAAACTCCACCTCCCTCTGTGCTGAGTGTCTTTTCTCTACCTAGCCAGATACTTTTTCAGCCAAACAGTATTGACCTATAGGGTGCTGGGCTCAATTTCCACTCCTATTACAGGTTTCCTGGCATGTTTATAGTACTTCTAATTAATTATTTCTAATTGCCTGTGTTTTTCTCCCCTTTTCTCTGTACCTCTGTTTCTTGTTTCTCTCCCAGCCTTGGTAACAAGATGTTGCATCTCCTGAGGCTATGAGGGTAAAAATCTATTAATAAATAATTAAGTGATGAGGCTCCAGCAGTGTGGAGTCACGTCTTGCCATCACATGGCTGTAGTCTCCATGGCGACTCACCGGTGTGGATGGAAGGGTTCTCTTTGAGACACGGTAAGAAGAGGTTATACAGGGCAAAAATAGGAGAAGTTAAATTATATTTTAAAATATTAAAGGCACCGTTACACTGGCTAGTTCCCTAAATAACCTGGAGAGATGGAAATCCATTAGCCCTGTGTGGGGATCCAGAATATGGCCAGGAAGGATGGCTTTTGTTAGCCTGGGGCCCTGGGAGAGACAGGCGTACTCCAGGTCTGACAGTGGCCAAAATAAAAGAGCAGGAGACAAATAGAGAAGAAGGAGAGGCAAAAGTAGGATAGTTAACAGGAGATTAGACAAAGAGGTTGTAATCGGTAACTGCTTGAGATGCTAAAGAAGTAATCCTAGAAGCTGAAGTTCGTGGTTGTTGAACTGCTAGTTTTGGAACAGTATATGAGATGTGCTTTGTACTATAAAAGTTGGCTTTGCATGTGCCCGGCGGAGTCCGTGTTTTCAATCACCAACAGCCCTGTTTTACCAGCATCCCATCTTTCTGTCTGCCACTGTCCCATGGGTTTTTTCTGGCCCAGAGCCTCCAGCACTGAGGCTTTCCACTCTGTATATGATCCCATCTGCCAATCAGCATTTTCCCTGTCCCCATTGCCCCTCTGACCTTGCAGATCCACAGCAATCCTGCTGCTGAGCTCTCCATCCCCATGAGGAGGCAGACTGATCTCTGAGAACAGTGAGCACTGAATAGCTTTTCATGTGTCAACAAGTCAAACCTTAAGGCCTGAATTCCAGAGGCTCCCACTTCTCCGCTCCTCTGTGTACTCCTTCCCCATCACAACAGCATGTCACCTTTCCCTGGAGCTGCCCTGCAACCTGCCTTTCTGCAAAATCCACACCGGCTCCTCATTAGAGCAAGAGTTTGAGAAGTTTTACTGTGCTTTTCTCCTTTTCTGGGAAGACTTGCAGGCAGTTTCGTGCGCTGGCACACGAAGTAGCCCTTCTATTTTTTCCCATCACATAATCCACCTCTAAGTATAGCGAAGACATTTCTTGCCCATTCAAAGCAGTAGTTTTCAAAGGAAAAGTGGTTAGCTCAGCAGTTCCAGCATCTGTAAAAGTGTGTCCTTGTGCAGCAGCGGGATCTGAAACCCCTGTAGTCTGTTATCAGCTTTCCATCTCTGTGAGCAGCTACCCTCTCCACGAGCATCCTGATCCATGCATTTCAGCCAACATAATTTTCCCAAACCCCCACGTCTCCGACAGCATTTCGTGGGAACTCGAGAAATGTTAGGCTTCCTGTAATGCCAAGGATGTAAATCACACTAATTATCTCCCAGACTTCAGAAACATCCTGGGCTTTCATTTCCTCTGCAAACTTCTGGAGCATTTGCATTAACTTTTGGCAGGTAAATTGTAGGGGGCCCAAGCCATCCATCACATAAAACTGCATTGAAAACACATCAAATTCCGAGTACTGACAGGCAGATAGGTCTCTGCTCCAAAGGAATGGAAGATTTGGTGTCACAGATCCCTTTTCCTCACGGGAGGACATGATGTTTAAGCCCAGGATCCTCCTTCTTTCCACACACAGACCATGACTTGCTGACTGCTCAGTGTCCACAGCCCCACAGGGACACAAGCCTGGTGACAACACTGTCAGCCTGGTGTTACTTTTGGTTTTCTTTAAGCTTCCACGACAGGATCTGCTTGACAAAAGGTGGTGGTGGCCTTGCAGATCTGAAATCTGCTGCAAATTGGCTCTTGATGAAGCGAAGAGCCCCCAGTTCACCTTGGGGATGGGTCTGTTCCATCTGGTTACCACCAGATTTCTGAGAAAGTCTGGGAAATGGAAAAATCTTTTCCATCCCTCTTCACTGGCCTGTTTTCTCTTTTTATTTTTTGGTGTTGTTTTGGTTTTTTTTTTTTGTTTTGTATTTTGGTTTTTTGTTTTTTTGTTTCTTTTTTTTTTTGTTTTGTTTTGGTGGCAGATTCTAAAATGGAGATGAATGATGGTTTGAGTGGTGTTATCAGAGGGATAAAACAATACCTGAAGCAGCTTCAGACCTGTTTTCATGCTGTTCTCCCCTAGCCACTGCACATGTTTTTGAAAGTTGTTTCCCTGCCCTTTTCACCTTCACCTTCCTCTCTTCCCAACAGACTGAGGCCAGAGCAAAAGAGCAAAGTGGAGTAATTTTTTTTTTCTTCAGAAATCCAGCATCCTATCTTTGCTTTCACACTTCTTGACATTCACCATCAGCAGTGGAAAAAAAAAGGGAAGTAATCTGAAATTCAGAGCTTGGTAGGTAAAACAAAGAATAACAAGAATAACTATGACAATTATGCTGATTCTGAGAATAAATATTTTCCTCTTTCTTTTCTTTCTTTTTTTTTTTTTTTGTAGGACTGCCTATGGATTCTAACACTGACTAGGGATTTAAAATCGTTCATCTCTTTTTAAGTGATGTTGGCAACCTAATTTTGACTCAATATTTCCATGACGCTGAAGGAAAAAGAGAAAACGAATAATTACAAAACACAAAATAAGCAGAAATTATTTCAGTGAGGTGTTTTGATCACCCCCATGAGCTGTTTTCTTGCTGTGTTGAGCGTGACTGAAAATCAGAAAGTGAATCTGCCTGTTACCAAATGGGAAGATGACCAAACTCCCTTCATCAGACTGCAACAAAAATAGAGAACAAGGGAAAAATAAACGTAGGTGATTGGGATTATTTCCATTCCGACAAAGAGACTTCATGAGTGATACAGGAAAGGTTTCCTGAAAAAGAAATTTTAAAAATCGAAATGAAAGCTCTTTGAATGGGGGGAAGTTGAACAGATTCCCACCAGTGGTGTCAGGGACTGCCAGTGAGTGAATGTCCTTTGGATCTGCTCCCAGGGCATCCCTGGGAAGGGGCTCCATCCCTCCCCTGAACCATAACCTGGGCTCTCTGCATGCTGCTGTTTGCTTTTGGAGTAAATTTCAACCCTGCACAAGGAGTTGAATAAACAAATTACTGCCTGTGCATGTGTGTTCATTAGAAAAAAAAACAAAAAAAGCACCAAAAAACCCCACACTGATTACTTGGCAGCCTGATATTTCATAATATCACAAAGGGTTTTGAGACATGAACAGCTAAAGCAAACCCTCTGTGAAAACCAATATCTCCACCTGTGGGAAATGCAAAGATAACAGGCAATTGTGACTAAAAATGCAATTACTACAAGAGAAAAAGATTCACTTTCCTTCATATGCATAAAAATCATGAAAAGATGTTTTCATATGGAGTAAAGAAGGCCTGAAGCTGGGGTTTATTCTGCATTTAGAACCAATAATAATCTTTCACCTATTATACATCTTTTTGAAAAAAAATTATTCTTCTTCATCCCACCTAGAAAGTTCTCCACTTCTAATCAATTGTTTAAGCAGACGCAAAGAAATAAGATAAAGTAAATATTTGACTTTTAGCCTTTATAAATCCTGTTTTTTCTTTTTTTTCTTTCTGCCTTTCAAGATCAGATTTCTATTGCAACCTGAATGTATAGAAGACAGTCTTCCTAGTTTATTAAAAAAATATTCTATGTTTTAACTACTAACAAAATTTAAAAGAAGCATAAGACCATCCAATGCCGAAAGAAGGAAGACCCATCCTGCACATTGTGGGATGGTGGGAGCTGGTAAAACCCTACCTAAATCTTAGCAAAGCTCCTCTCTCACACTGCATTTGTGATTTCTTCCCTTGACCTGGCTGCTGATTGCTCTTACTTTGGGTAGAGAATCTCAACCTCCTCTGAGAGGGTCAATTTTCTGATTTTCCCAATCAATGACCAAAATAATTCACATGCAGAACCCCCCCACCTGGGGTAAGGAGGGCTTTAGGAGTGATGTGCAATGATTGCTGCTCTGCTGGGTTCCTCTGCTGCAGGGTGAGGGGCTGCCCCTGAAAAAGAAGCCACAGAAGATAAATTTGCTCGTGATCCACAGAGAGCTGAAGAGCCACAGCGTGGCTGTGGTCACTTTAGCCACCCACTCACTCCTGTGTATTACCCCTCCCTTTCAGCCTTTCACTGGTAGCTCCAAACCCTTGGACAGCATTTGTGATCATTGGGAGTAAATCTAAATTCACCTCTGCTTCACCCAGTGTCCATTCTCACCCTGCAGCCTTTGGAACTGCAGAGGAACCCTTGGGAAAGAAGCTCAGACCACAGAGATGATCCAAAGAAGCAGGGGGAAGAGGAGTCAGATTTCAGGATTATTTACTAATTTTGGGTTGGTGGCTATGTAATTTAGGAATATAAATCCTAAAATCTCTGCAGGTTCACAGCATCACACACATTTCCAATGGTTTAGAGGGAAATTGCATGGGAATGAGGAGCCATCTTCATGGCCCTCGATCTCATGTGGAAGCCTGGAGGCTCTCTTGCATTACTTTTTTGCTGCATTTCCTCCAAATCCAGCAGCCTGCCCTCCCAGTGCAGCATGCTGGCCTTCTGTCTGCAAGCCAGTGTACAATGCTGACCTCCTGTGACTGTTCCACGAGTGGGGTCAGCTGAGGAACATCCTCTTAAGGTCAAGTGGGTAGAGGAGATGATTTGGCAGAAGGGACAAGGACTCAGTGCAGCGCAGATATTGTCACAGAGAACATTGCTCCCACACAAGAGAAACAGAGAGTGCTTCAGCATTCCCGAAAAGCCTCTTTGTTAAGAAGAAAATGGCTTAAGAATGGAGACTGCTGCTCAAATCCATCACTGAAACAAATACAGAGAATGAAACTATTGAAAATCGTGTCAGTTCTTCCACTTGGGGTTTTCAGCGTGAGGCTGAGCTGCACCAGAGGTGAGGAGCAATGCCAGGGTGTGAATGATCCAGTAGCTGGGATCAGCTCCCCAAGGCTGCCTCGGGATGTTTCAGGGTCAGCAGTGGCCACGGCAAAGAGGAGAGTGAGATTAGGTGACTGAAAAGAAGAATTTCCAGCCTACTTTTCAGGTATTGTATTAGCTTGGGCAGTAGTTACAGCTCAGTGAAACCCCGTGACCACACCTCTGGTGGGTTGTGAATAAAAAAATTATCATCATTTTACAGCGGCTACAAATCATGGCCATGCCACTGCGTCTGGTGGGAAAACACAGCAGCTTTCTGAGCAAATAGCAGCCCATTGATAGGCAGCCCTCTGACTCAGGAGAGGTTTGACAGTGTATGAAGCCTTTCAGCAAGGAAACCGCTGTAAATCTTTCCCAGGCAGGCTGAAGTATCTGAAGAAATACTTACACCTCACTGATCGCCGAACCTCGGGTTTGTGCTAAGGCAGAAATCACTGCTGTCTGATCTGCTAACCTGTGAGATATGAATCAAAGAGTCTGTGCCCTGTCCAGGGTCGACAAGATGTATCAACATAACAAAAAACATCATGGGTCTGACACCTCTGTTGTCAGCCTCAGGAGGAAAAAAAAATAAAAAAGGTGGTGGAGTCCAGGCTGTCCTCTGGCTCCTCCAGAGCAAAGCTGGACCTTGCTGGCAAGGTAAGGAAACCCTTGCTAGTGATACCCGACAGAATCTTTCATGATTACCCAGAATCTACCCGACTGGAGATCTTTCATGACAATGCTGAAAGAAAATTACGTACTTAGCTGATTTTAGTACATCATCCCCATCGGAGAAGTGCTTTGCACAAAATCAGTCACACTGTTTCTGCCTTTGCCACCATCAGCCCCAGCTGGTGAGGTTGTAAAGCTTGAAGAATACACATAATAAAAGTTGCAAAACACCCTCCCCAGGATAAGATCTTTAAACATACAGCAGCTTTCAGTTCACCTTTCACATCTGAAACAGCGCATGCAACTACACAAAGCAAACTCTGCCCTTTCTGGTGTGTTTTGAGGGGAATTTTCACCCACACTTAAATGTATTGCACCGTAGCACATTTCCCCAGGGCCCCTGGTGCTGTTACTGCCCTGGCAGACACTGCCACCTCCCAAAGGACAGCTGTCCCGACCTCATGCACACTGACACAGGAACGCCTCTAAGACAAGGCTCCATCTCAGAGGTGCTGCACATTCACACACGCACACAGACGCACGAAATTTATCAGCCGTTTAAGTAATCTTTGCCCAGCTGTCTTTTAAAATGCCTCTTTCGTCTTTTTGTAACCAAAGGCTTTAATATTCAAATGTTAGCGAGAACCAGCTTTATTAAAATTAGGGCTTGGGGAAACGGTTTCAAAAAGGAAACGAATATTACCCAACCATTTAAAAGATGCTAATTAATGGAGTTCTGAAGCCCAGGGAGGCCATTTGAGGGAGCAGAGATTCTTCTACTAGACAGATTTGTAACTTAGCACTTCGAGTGGCAGAGGCGGAAAGAAGAGACGAGCGAAATAAAATGCAAGTAGGTTAAGAAGAACAATCCTCCAGGTATCACGAGGACTCCAGAGTTTAGTTCTGTGCCAGCGATTTGTCTGCCCACGAGCTCTATGCATGAGGATTTTTTTCCCTGGCCCTGACACGAAACAGAGTTTGTGCCTCTTCCCTGCTGGCTCTGCGTTGTGCCGGGAACAAGCCAGCGTAACCCACGAGGTGTGAGCCAAACCTGCCAGCCGAGGCAGTGCTGCAGGAGCCACCCAGGGATGCATTCCGAGGTAAATCTGATCCTGAGGTAGATGGGCATGTTCACACCAAAGTGCACGAGGAAAGGGTTTTCTACTGGGATAGCAGAGAGACACCGGAATGGGCAGAGTTTTCTGTGTTGCCTTTTTTTATGGTTGTTTCACCTGAGTGTGTAAATTCAGGTGCATCTCAGCAGTACCCCACTTTCATACTCCTCTAGATGCTGACAATCCCTTCTCTCAGCAGAATAAATCCGTGTTTATATCTGTACCACTGAGCATAGGTACTAATATCCTAATTTTTTCTCTCTGTCTCCTGCTCCCCACTCCCTTCCTGTTCTTCTCTCTTGTGCACTGATATAACCCTGGGTCAAGAACTGAAAATACTCCATGGACTAGCAGAATAGATTTTTTTGGTGGGCCTTGTATATGCATATCTATTCCAGCTCCACTGTAGAAAAGACATCTCTGCAGTCTGACAGTGATTTGTAGCTAGATCTTCTTACTGATGCAGTTCTTGTTAGGTCACTAGCTGTAAAAGAGCCAGGGTGGACTGGTGATTTGAAACCTATGATCCAAGAAGGAAACTAAAAGGCAGCAAGAGGGATAGGTGCTGGGAAAAGCCTCCTCTCCAGCCTACAGACACCAGCATGCAGGTGTCTGGAAAGAAGGAGCATTGCATCCCAGAAGGACAACTGGCCTCCACAGCTGTTGCTGAGCAGGATGAAGAAGGAAGAATTTTCTGGTCCTGTTTTGTTTAAATTCTTCTGTATTTAATCCATCCCTAGGACCTCAAAGCTCCAAGTCAGGCCCATTCAGCATGTAGATGAGGGAAGTTACCTGCATTTAGTTTCTTGCAGATGGGAGCTCTGTCCTGGTCCTCATTACCTACTTATTCTCTCCCACTATCCTGCTTGCTGAGCAGAGCCACTGAAATAGGTGGCTTTCCAGGTACACAAAAAAAAAAGCCTTCCTTGTCACTTCCCGTACTCAACAAATGCTCAGATTATCTTCTCACTGGCTTAGCCCTCCAAGGTGACACTAATCCCACTGTATTTTCTCTGTACATTACAATGTCTGTAATGGGACTGTGGACAGACATCCTGACCTGTCTACAGGAAGACTCCAGACTCCGATATCCAACCCAAAATTTGGAGAAAATTAGGGCAACAGCAACCAACACGGAGCAATCTAGGCAAAGTCTAGTGGAAGGTGTCCCTGTGCATGGCAGGGGTTAGAACACAATGATGTTTAAGGGACACTTCCCACTCAAATAATTCCAATTCCATGAATCTAAAGTGATGCACAAATGGATCTCAGAGGGGCTCACTCCTCTCAGCTGAGACTGTAGCTGCCCTAAAGAGCTCACTTGTGACTGATTTTCCATTCTCAAGCTCTCATGTTGTCTTTTTCATCCCCAAACCAAATACTGCTGGTTCAAAGTAAGCTCCCTACATTTTCCCTGTTGTTTGAAAGCCCCCAGAGTGCCATTTCCTGGGAAGGACACCCCAAACAAGTGCAGGGGGAAAGCCATTTAAGTCTGTAATAATCCTTTAATGTTGTGAAGAGGCTGAAATATGGACATTTCAATTGTGCAGCTGAGGCCTCTTTCTGGGAGGGGACCTTATTTCAATGGTCCTGTGTCTGGATTAAGGTTTAGACCCTTGACCTCAGTTTGACCAGCCTTTCCTGGGGTGTGTGGTCTCCTCGTGCTGGTGGAACCGAGGCAGCAGAAGCCACCTTGGCTCAGTGCAATCTGCATTCCCTTAATCTGCACAGGGGGTGCTGAGCCACTGCTGCCTTCCCCTGACAAACCTCAGCTGGAGAATCCCTCCTGGCTGGCGTAGAGAAAACTTAAGATATTTGAAGCAAGATCTGAGGTTTTGGATAAAACACCAGGTCACAGAGGCTTAATATGTTCCTGCACATCAGCAGAGCGAAGGTACCTGTCCGTACATATGCTCTTTGCCTGGAGCTAATGCAAAATAATATGATGTAGCTTCACTTTGTTTCACTGTCAGCGAAGTTAAATTGCATTATTATATCTTTGTCACCAGCCAAGAACTGTGCCCAGACTGCTACCTCAGCTCTTCTGATGTTTGGTAACTTGTTAAGTCACTCTCACTTGATCATATGTCAGAGTTTGGAGTCCTTCACTGCTGTCACAAAGTCCTTGGGAGTCCTGGTTTTGTTACTCTGGGATATATTCTTATTTGCAAGGACTTTTGGCTGAATAGAACACAGATATTTTACCCAGTTTTTTTTTCTTTTTTACATGGGGTGTGACAGATTGGATGCTTTTTATCGATCAGGAACACCATCTCCCAAGAGAACAGCACTTTCTGGCTCAAGCCCTCTCAAGTCCTTTAATGAGAATTAATTTTTTTTTTTTAAATGGCTGAAAATGGTTCTTAAAGAAGAAAAAAATTATATCTCCAAGGCTATAAATAAGAGAGATAGTTTTTAAGTTCTTAGAACTTCATTGTTTTCAGAGAGCTATTGGGAGGAACAGCATGAAAAAAATGGAGTCTGTTTCTCCAGTGGTATATAGATTGACCCTCCTGAAAAAAGACAGTTGGCAAGAGTGATATGATCTGAGACAGAAAAGCAGCAGAAATTCAGAGTTTATATAAATGTATCTATTTAATTTATGTCTCAACTCCAGCAGCCTGCCATAAAGAAAATGAAATGCAAGTTGGAAACACAGGCTTGTTCTAATAGATGCAGGGGGAAGAATAAAGCTAACAAATATATTTGTTTCTCTAGTAATCCCTCTTCATTATAGGGCATAGCTGTTTTGCTTAATGGTCATAAATGAATCCAATATGAACTCAAACAAAAGGAGATCTCTTTTCTGTTTGTAGATTAAATCATTTGTAAAAATATTTCAAGTGCATTCAGCATCAGCGAAGTCAAATAAAGCCTCTGATTCACACAAGCAAAAATTTAGCATAGCATAGCTAGTGTCTTTCTATGACAAGTGGCAAGAGGTAATTTTTTCCCTGGAGCCAACTTCCATTGGATCAGTGTTGTTCCAGTCTATAGCAGAGAGAGTTTGTGTTTGAATCTGTGTACCAGCACGCATAACAATGAATCACACCCTACATTGATTTAGTAAACCAATAGGTTTTATTAACTCAACAATGAGATTAAAATGGATTAAAACAGGAGAGGGGCTCTATCATTGCTCTAGTAATTTACCCCAATCCTACAGCAAGTGCAATTCACTTTGGTTTTAATACCTGATTAGACACCTCTCAGTACTGCTGAAATGTTTTCTCCGGGGGGAAAAGTGCAGCAGATATAGGTGAATCCTATACCCACATGTAACTACAGGGAGGGCAAGCAAACAAGCCAACTTTAATCAGAGTTTGGACCTTTCCATGTTATCCCAGACAGAGAAGTCCATGATTTGTCTTGGCAGGGAGTTCTGCAGCCTCCTGTGCTAAAACACACAGAAAAGCACAGACAGAGCACCAGTCCTATGAGGGAGCTGGGGGTGTTTAGTCTGGAGAAAAGGAGGCTCGGGGGAGACCTTGTCCCTCTTTACACTGAGGTCTCCTCCTCGGTGAGAGGATGAGAGGAAATGCCTCTCTGTGCCTGGCCTGCCCTCCCCACCCCTATCCAGTCCCCGCAGCCCAGCAGGTACCTGGGTCCCCAGGTGGCTTTGGACTGGAAGCTCTGGCAGTGCCGTGGGGCTAGGCAGCAGCCTGGAGCTGTAAGATCTGCCTGAGAACAAGGCAAATCAGGTCAAGCAGAGCTGTGTTTCTCCTGGTACCCCAGCAGGCAGTTTTGGAGCCGTGAGTACTTCTCCACTCCATCGTGCCCAGCCGAGACTCGCGCCCCTTCCGTCAGTTTCAGCACACCCAGGATTCGGCACCACTCTTCTGCAGGATCACTCTGGGACTCCCCTGGTGCAAGCCAGTGGTTCTCAACCCCTGAGGATGCCTGGGGACCTGGGGGCTGTTTCTAATGGCTCTGCAGTGGGAAGCCATAAATCTTGCAGAAGGGTAAAGCTTTTTGCAGTAGGCTTAGGCTTGCTGGACAGGGCTGACATGGGGAGAGCCAGTAGGTTTTAGAGGTCAGCAAGTTGGAAAAGGTTAAAAAACACTTCCATATAACTTATCCTGGAGTCTAGGGAGAGTAGAGGAGAGCCTCCTGCTTTGCCTGGCCTAACCACCCACCCAAATGCTCTTTGGACTCAAAATGGATCTTTAGGGAAATTCCTGTCAGAGCCCAGTGGCTCTGAGCCCAGCCCAGTAAAGGCCAGTTTTGGAGGGATTGGCCTATGGGGTATGGAAGCATAGAAGACAGGGCTGGATGAGAGCCCAAGGAAATATCTAGTCCTCCTCCTGAGCCAGGAAAACTAACATAATGAGTATTTAATTGCTTTAGTATGGGCTTTTTCTATAAATTGTGTGTAATCATCGAGTTATGCTGTACATATGCAATAAAATTAAGCAAATATTCAATGTTTTTTCACAGATAAAGATAAAATAAATCTAGCTCTCCCTTCCTGAGTTAATCCACCATGAACAACTCAATCAATAACCATCCTTTTAAGCCATCATCCACCCACCTCACTCCTTCCCACTTTCTCCTGTTTTCTGGGAGAGGTTTGATTTAAATTGCCAATAACTATCCTCACGACTGCTGTAATTATGACATTCATTATGATTGCTTTTTGTTATTAGATCAGTAAAGGAAATACTTTCTCTCTCTGTGGGAATTTGCAAGATTTTGTAATCATTTTCCCTATTCTGGATTTATCAGTGTTTGTGAAACAATAATCTAAAGAGAAGTACAGATCAGATCAATGCACAGTTCATCTAGATACTTTGATAATACTTCAATTAGATGGTGGTGAGATTTCCAAAATAAAAAATAAATTATAAATTTAGTTGTTGAAAATGAGGAAACAGGGTGGTTTTGCCATTTAAAAAAATTATGGTTTCTTCAAATGAGGAAATTCATTTAAACCAAGTTCTTCTGCAAACAGCTTGTTTTGACCTACATTCACCAAGAGAAAAAACATTTAATCTGAAAACTGTCAGCTTTCCATTTACTATCAAAAGTTTATATGACACATACAAAGTTACATAAAAAGTTACTGCTGTTGACGGTGTTCTCAAAAAGAAAAACAGAATGGCCTAAAGGAGTTAAGCACAGTCAGGGATTTCAAGTTGGAAACTTCTTAGATATTTTTGATACCATCTTAGCCTCCAGGTCACACAGAAATGACCTCTAATTCTGCAGCTCTAAGAGAGCTTTGCAGAGCTCCCGGAATTTAATTGCAGGATATACAAGTTTGGGCTTTATATATTTATTATATAATCACCAAACCCTAATCCATCCTTTTAACTTTTAATGTATTTATTTGGAATAAATCTGATGCAATTACCTTCACCCCAGTTTTGACAGTTGTAGTCAAGGGCTGTTCATCTCAGATATTCCAAATCCAGCCTCTCAAGCATGGGCAGCTGATACAGACTCGACTCATCACGGACTTCAGTCTGTGAACTTGGCAACTGCATGAGCAAGTGACTCATGCCCCAGTTCGTGTTTGTCTGTTAGCTCAGACACATTTGTCTGGAGAAGAGCTGTGGAAATAATTGGGTTTGGGGGGTAGTGACAATTCTCATTGCATAAGGATACTATAAATCACATTCAAACCTGATGCCAGCTTCCTTTACCATCCTGCCTTAAAAAGGTTACATCTAAAGAGGTTTTCTTCTCATTTCTGGCATCTTGAACTACTCTGACCCTTTGTCTTTGTCTCTTTGCCCTAAAACCTTGGGGCATATAAAGTCTTTATCTATTAACTCTTGTTCCTGTGCTGTGCTGTATTTCCCTGGTCTGGCTCCAGCCAGACGATTTTGTCTGTACTGAGCAGTGATGTTGAGCCTCCGTAGCTCCTTCCTGTGAGCCTCAGCAACATCAGCAGCTCTGGGAGGAGAACCTGCAGACCACCTGCCTAACCACTGAGGGATTCAGTGATGGCTTCAGCAGCAGCTCGAGGAGCAGCAGAAGGTCCATTGTGCTGAAGAGCATTTATGAGCTGTGGAGACTTATGGATGCCTGCCTCAGTTCCTGCCTTTGTGAAAAAGGGGTGATCCATTAAACTCCAGCAGCTGGAGGCACTGGGGATGGTGACTTTACTGTCACTGTGACTTTACTGGCTCTGGCATGTGACGGAGCTGGGCAGAGTGCAGGAGCTCTGTGTGGCTGTGTAAGAAATCCAGCACACAAAGGATTCATCATGGAATGGTTTGGGTTCAAAGGGACCTCAGAGATCATCTCCTTCCAAAGCCCCACCATGAGCAGAGACACCTCCCACTAGACCAGGTCACTCAGGGTCCCATCCAACCTGGCCTTGAGTACTTCCAGGAATGTGGCATCTTTTCTGATAAAGGAAGGAGCGGGGCTGAAATTAATATAATGCAAGGAAAAGCTGTATATCAGAGGGAGAAAGAAGTAAGCTCATAAAATATGGTTCCCAAAGAACTGATGTAATCTGAGTAAAGAAATATGACATGAGACTCCAGCCTGACCATTTCCTTGCCCTGGTACTCTGCTGCCATATTAACGTGGGGATTCAACACAGCCACTGCAGGAGCATTTGCCTCCAGTGAAGAACAGCAATTAGAATATTTCCAACACACCATCCATTTCTTCTTAAGCTATCTGAGTTGTTCTGTCTAGAATAAAAAGGGTCAATCATATAAAGAGGTCTTTAACCCCGCTCTAAGCAGTAGGAGGAAAGGGGAATATTTCTGAACATACATGCAAAATTTGTGGGAACAGCCTGGGGATAATCATTCCAACAAATGTCTGGTTCATAGCTAGGCTCTCCAGATGGCATCAATATATCATGAAGAGTCAAAGAGAGCCTTTCTGAATGCAAATTGCTATTCACATTTTACCTAATTTATGCAAATTAGCTCATTCAGTCTTCTACCTAATCCTCCCTGGAGTTCCTCCAAGGTTTGAAAGGAAAGATATTCTTCTTGCAAAATATATATAATCCATATTAATTGCTTCTGATGGAGATGAGTGGGATGGACAGCTATTCCAGCAGTTAATATTTTAATCACTTCAGCCCAGCAGTAGCCCTGCCTCAGGTGAATAGCCCCTGACTCTGCCCACATTGCTGACATAAACCATAAATGGCTGCATACTGGGATGCTCCCAGTGGGAGCTGGCAGGAAAGAAGATTTTGGGAGGAACTGAGCAGTACTGAGCTGTTGAGGACAGAGCTGGTGTGTGGGCAGATCCGATAGGCAGCAGACCAAAATATTTTGGCTACCCAAGCTGGGAAGAGGGCTACAGGAGACAGATGAGGCTCGGTGATGGAGCCACATGGATTCCCTGGGGATGCTGGGTTTTGTGTACAGATGCACTGGCAGAGCTGTGAGTTCATACTGAAACAAGATGAGAAGTGCTGAAGTGCAGCTTCCCACCCCTCTGAGGAAGGTGGAGATGCAGGAATGGCAGAGGAGAATGGAAAGGGTCAGCAAACCACCTCTGTTAGTCTAAGCCAGAGGTGTGGGAATGCTCTGGGATCCATCTGGTCAATGGATACCAACACATCCTGAGTTCAGCCAACACCTTGCCCCACTCTGTCCTGAAGAGGAGAAGAGGATTCGTAGAAGAATGAATGGAAAAAACAAAAGATGATTGAGTTGGGAAGTCTTACAGTTATTCTCTTATTAAGAAGCAATTAGAACATGTTTGAGCATATTGACTTCGGTCTGTCCTTGCTCTAACATTTGTGTGTTATCTGGAATAGCTATTCTTTAACCACACACTTGTGCTTATGGATTTCTTATCCCTGTCCTTTGTGTCTAGATGGCTGTGATCAGATACTGGGATAAAAAGTAAGACTAATTCTGAAATCAATGAATTAGAGATTTAATGCATCGATATTTCATGGCTTATCTGTGTAGAAAGGTGAGATTGATATGCAAGCAGTGAAATGCTCTGTGCCCCTTGCGGTGCTGACAGACCTCAGGACTCCCTCACATGATGGGTTTGGTCAGAATCAGCTGAGGGCACATGGCAAACCAAGACACCTCTACAGAAACCCACCCAAATCCCTGGGGCCGAAGCAGATTCCAGGTGCAACCTGTGAGAGTTGGGTCTGGTTTTGCTGTACTTTACTGATATTGCCCAAGCCTGTAACACACTTAGCCCAAGGGTGGACCTGCAAACACTGACTGATGTTTTTCAGCAGGTATTTTTTCCTGTAGCACTGTCAGTAACAAGTCTCCTTCTGCCAGTCAGGAAAAGTTGCCTCTGAAGCATTTTGAATTGACATTTCAAATACATTTTTTTTGTGTCAGGTCTGCAGGAAAAAACTGAAGCAATTGATTGGTGACTTTCAAGAAATACACACTTTTTATTCTTCTGTAGGGAAGACATGGGATTTTCTGACAATGCCTAGGGACAGGTCTATCACTGCACTGCACTGCACAGTTGTTATTTATATAACATGATCGATGCTGTCTGCTACATTTCAGAGGGATCCATAACATTACAAAGTGCAGGGAGGTGGGAAGAATCTTCTCCAGCTATATCTAATAGTGTTGGGGTTTTTAATGTAAATAATAGTAGAGCAGAGTACATTACAGTAATTTACAGGTTATATCACCTGAAACAGAGCTTTGAACAAAAAAGGTTGATCACTGTAATGCTAAAAGTGGCTATAAATATGTAATTTGTATAAAAACACAGCAAGTTGAGTTTGCTTGTTTTCAGCAAGGTGGTTACTTATGGGCATCCAGGGACAGATCTCACACTTCTCAGCAAGATCAACTTCTCATTGCAGGTGCCTACAGGAGCTCAGCAAATCACTCATGAGCTGAGCTTTGTCAGTAAGAGCAAGCCCTGCTCTCATCCTGCTTGGAGAGCACATCTCACAAAACCAGCTTTGAGGTGACTTAGAGAGGAGCCTTGGATGGAAGGTGCTTAAACGGATCTTCATCAATTTCTCAACTGATTTCCTCAAATCAATACAACTTTTGACCATTGCCAAGCCACGCTGCTTTAAAGCTGAGGAGGCTCTCAGCACAGCACCTCCCAGGGCTCAGGACTCCGTCCAACAAATCACTTAAGCTCGGGCTTAACTTTAAGTACATGAATACCTCATTAACATCAAGGAGACTACGTTAACTAAAGAATATGTGTAAAGTGCTCTGCTGGACTGGGGCCGTGGATTCTGCACTCGTCGTTGCTAGGTAGAAAAATAAGCCAGACAAGGAGTTTCAGCAACTATGATCTGGAGAATTACTCAACAGCAGAAAACTGTGAGAGCAGGAAGATGATTGACTGATTACTTTTCTGATTCCTGGGAACCCCATGGGAGCATCTAAATCAACTCTTTTAGAATCCTGCAGGGTGACTTCAGTCCAGCGATTAGAGTTGAGTGAAATGTTTTGATTGAGAATAAATTAATTCAAAGGTACTGTTTTGGCTAAATGGAAATATTTTCCTGACCTATTTTTATTTTTTATAATTTTCCATTTCCGGAGAAAAATCCCAAATGGAATTTTTTTAAGCTTTGTGGATGTTTTTAGTCTAAAGTGTATATTTTTTTTGGTGGGAAAAGCATCTTGCTTAAATGAAAACATTGTGGCAAAAAATCCAAAAAGAACACATGCTTTCATTTTTAGAAGTGTCCCACTAGGACAAAATATTTTTAAAAACGTGGGTTTTAACTGAAAGATTTGTGTGGGATTTTTTCTCTTGAGGAATAAAATGACATTAAAAAAACCCCACTTCATTTTAAATGTGGCAAGTTTTCACCAAGAAAAAAACCTAGAAATTGAGTGAAATGAAGGACAAAGTGCCTCTGTTCTACATCTACACAAAACAAACTTTTTTTATTCCCCAATATCTCTCGATAACTAGCAGTTATGTAAAGCTATTGAACTGGGAACTCACCTTCAAAGAACAGCAAGGAGACAACAATTTGCAGTGAAGGGTTTCTTCCCATCCCTTATCCAAAGGGAGTTTTTTTCACAGATTCAAATAGCTTTATGATCAAACATCTTTTATTTTTTTCAAAATCACAGGACAACCAGTTCCTGTTATCAGGACATACTTTATGGTACAAAGAAATAAGGAAATAACATATGAGTTAACATCACTGCGAGTGTGTCTTAGGGAGACTCTTTCCTTTCAAGCACTATTTTCCCCATAAATCCAATGAACCACAGAATAGTCTTACCCCACAGTATTCCTGTTTTAAGATGTGCTGCAGTAATATTCCCCTCACTTGCCATGTGCTGACATTTCTGTCAGAGCTCACAGCTCGTGGTGACACCCTCATTTCCTAACAGGAAAACCCCAAAGATGGGGCTCATCTGTGCCCCAGTGGACTCCTCCTAGCTCCGAGCATGCCAGCACTATTCAACCCACCAGGATTGTATCTTGTTGCTTGTAATTGAATCATATTGATTTTTAATGAGTTTAATTGATTGTGGTTGTCTCAGGGGCTGTGCTGACAGCTTCTTCTCAGAGGCTTGATTGTGTGGTAGAGTGGTGGGGCACATAAGGGGTTAATGAAAGGCCACACAAGTTAATGGGGAATTGGAAAACCAAAGGGAGAGCTAGAATGAATACCTGTGGAAGAAGCCGAGGAGGAATAAAAGCAAACAATTTATTTGACTTGAAACAGGTTATAAAAGACAATAATTGTTTTAAATAGAAAGCTGTTGAATTATAATTGGAAGTAATTGAAACTCACCGAAATATTGAATAAAACATTAGATAATTTAAATGGTGTTATCTTTACAATTATCATTGGAAATAATTGCAGTGAAGCCCATGAACTGTTGTGAGAGGAGGAGAGTCACCCGGGGCACCTTGTTTTGCACAGGCATTATGCAGGGTGTTTGACAGGGAGGTGTTTATAAATAGGTGGCAGCATTTGTTTCTGATCTGGCATTTCACAAGTGAATGCCAGTCCCACGACGGGTGAGAAGGCAGGTGAGCAAGAAGGAAGCATCTGCTATTTTCAGAGCCATTGCTTTAAAAAACAGTCAAGAAGATGCCTCTCCCTGGAAGACTTCCTGCCTTGCTTGTTGGATTTGGAGGTTAAAGACACATTTTTGTGGCTCTGCGTTATCGTTCTGAAATGTTTTCCCAGAACGTTTTCAAGAAAACATGTGCCCATTGTCCTTTTTCAACTAGGAAAGCTACTTGAAAACAAGGACCCTTTTTCAGAAAAAAAAACCAACAAAACCATGTTCATTCGTCACAGCACTCAAAGGTTTTCTCATCAACATATGTAGCTGTTTTTAGTTTGGTGTCTAAAGATGTAACTGCCTTAACTTCAACTGCACTTATTCCACTGCAGAATTCATGGGAAATGTTACACAGGTTCTCAGCTCTGACCTGAGCATCTCCCTGGGTAAGGTCATGTACAGTCCTCTCTGGAGGGGGAAAATTTGAATAATTACTTTATAGCAGGCTATGGCTTCATAACGCGTGACATCCTGCCAGAGCTTCTGGGTGATTAATATAATTACTACAATGGGCTTGATGAATTTTGAGACAGCAACTGTGATAGGAGCAAAGAAGCATTCCACCTACAAAAACATCTCCACAGATTCTAATCAGCTCCTTCACGGAAATTAGTTTGTTGAGTTCTCTTCCTAGTTGCCATGGGCCATATTTTCCCAAGCAGACGTAAAGCAAGCAAGGAATTGAATTGCAATGATTTCAGGTTATTTTTGGTCTCATGGAAATAAGCCATTTTCCATACCCTTGATATAGAGCTGGATATACAGATATTAGCCTATTAATGCTTCATTTCCTATGGACTAAACCAAGGAAAGGAGTACCACTGAAGCATCAGTTGGGGAAAATTGCTGAAATGGAGTGGCAGATGAAGAGGGTTGAATGATGGCTTTATCAATGAGGAGAGAAGGAGAAGGGTGAAAATGGAACATGCACAGAGGAAAAAGCAGCTGAGCTTTGAGAGACTAACATAAGCTATAGCAGCCTGTTAATATTCCTGAAGGCTCTATTAACAACAGGATGATTTTTACACAGATGATCATCCGTTCTGTCTTAGATTAATATCTACTGAAGTCATATGTTGGACATCTGTCTCCTTTGTGCTTCTTCTCTAGAAGGACAAATTAGAAGGGGGATTTTGCTTTCTAACACAGCTTACAAAAGCTTTCGTGCTGCACATGGGCACAGGAAACAAATGAGAGGCAGCTGAAGGGGAAAGGATTGATCCTGGGATACCCCAGGCCTGATTCATCCTCCTTGGGAAGCTGGGAGGCATGGAGAAGAATCTGCTGCACTAGCCCATGCCAATGCCAGTGATGCAAAACTGATAGAAGGATCTGTCAGCAATGGGAGAAGATGAAACATCATGGCTGATTGTTATGATACAATTTCCAAACTCCTCCAAGCTTTTCTTCATCCTCTTTTTGATCTTTAAGTGCTGTGTGATATATCTTTCTGAAGATTGTGCAGGGTGAATGGGGGAGCACGCAAATGTAAATTATAAGCACGAGTAAGAAAGGAAAGAATCACTTTGCTAGAGATGTCTAGACATCACAAAAAGTAATTAGTCAGGTTTAAGATTCTGCCAGCTAAAATACATGGCACGAAACACAAACATAAAGAGAGCAAGAGCCACCGGTTTCACTTGGCTCCAGCCACTTCATCAGGGCTAATTAAAGTGTTCTTCCAAGTCCTTAAAGAGATTGAGTATGACAGCAAACAATTTCAAATAAGATGCACTAGGCCAAAGAGGTGGTGGTGGAAGCATCAGGGAAGTAGAAATCTGCATTGTAAAATCCCATTCCGATGTGTTCTATAAAGAACATTCACAGCCAAGGGAAGCAAGGCCAAAAACAAGGCCAATGGATGCTCTCTGGATAATTTGCCTTACCATATCACTTGGTGAAAAGGTCTCAGCTGTCTGCAAGGTCCTACCTGTGCTCCTCATGCTCGTGTCACTGCTCATGCCCTGGAATTTTGCTGCCACATGGCACAGGCACGAAGGATCACAGGACATTTGGTGATTTGAAACCTACAGTTGTGATCATGTCATGAAATATGACATACAATTCCAGTTCTGTAAAAGAGGCAAATGAAGTTTGTGCAGGCAATCCTACACTTTCTGAAGTTTCCACTTTGAAGCCAATAAATGCAAATCTGTATGTGTATAACACACATACATCAAAACTAAAGTCACAGGTTGGGACAAAATCAGGTTGGCGGCTTCCCTTTAAACAGTTTTATGGATCATTAAGTACCCCACAGGAAGCTGACTACACCAGCTATGTGTTATTGCCAGCAGAGAGTTTCTCACCTGAAACAAAACAATTATTCATGTTAACAAGAGGCTGGAATAAACTGCCCCAGACCAATGTTCCCTCCAAACACATGCAGACTCAAAATTCAGTCTCACATTTATTTATTTATTGATGCATTTTTCTGTTCATCCAAGATTATAACATTCTGTTGGACACTTTCTTTAAACAGGTTAGCACAACTGTTTTCCTGGGAAGGTCTTTGGCAGGCAAAGAGACAGGATTCTTCACACGTGCTCCAACTAAATGTCAGCATATTCATGTAAGTAATACATATTCTTCTAAGAAAATCAGTCAAAATGAGCCTATCTCACCAGAATAACCATCCTTGGTGTGTGCCAGTGTGTCACACTTTTAAGTGAAGTGCTAAGTTCAGGGGCAAGGTGAATAATGCATGATATTTTTATTTACTGCCTTCCAGCACAGATGACTAACACACCAGTAAAACTTTGGGTATTCAATGCTACAAATCCCAAAAAAGTGCTCTAAGTATTGCAAATACTTTCAAGAGAAACAAAGATGAGGCTGTTTATATAAAAAAGTGGTAATTCGCTTGGTCCTTAGCTCACTACTGAATACAGAGGAGATAGCTGAAACTGGGTCTGCCAAAATCATGATCATTAGACCAGCAGATGACCAAACAATTTTAACATTCACTGCAGCAGTAGTTCATTCTAAAAATCTGATCTTGTCATTTAGCCAGTGCTAATCTGCTACCATCAAAATGAAAATGGTCATCCAGCCCTAAAAGTTTCAGTGAGGTATACATGAGATTTATTGCATCACCATGACATTCCTCACAAACCCAGGGCAAAATCAGGAAAAAAAAAACCTGGACAGGTAAGTGAAATGTACAGAAAAGCTTCCCTCAATTCAGCCACACCTTAGTATTTTTCTCCTTGTGTGGAAGCCTTCATGTAAAAAAGCTAAAACTGGGAAGCTTCTAAAGTGATAAATCAGTTATGAAATGGGAACCTTCATTACAGGCTGTCCACTTAATTATTTGACAAGTTAATTAATCTCCCAAGCAACTGCAGAACTGCTGTTTCCTCAGTAAGCGATGGAAACAAACTTTGGCAGATCCCACAGATCTTGGCAGTGCAGTATCAATAGGACTCTGCAAAGTTATGTATAATAGACATTAAGTGAGGTCAAATTGCCTCTGTAGGAGTAACTGGAATTGCTTGTTGCCTGAAGGTGTTTATGCTGCTAATTATTTCGCCGCAGCTAATTTTGATTTGCCAGTTTAGTTGAGGCTCAGCTTTCAAGAGAAGCCTCTTTTCCCCTCAGAGAGCCATCGTATCATGGTAGGAAAGGACAGAGACTCCTGCCTCCTCAGAACAATGCCACTGTCTGCCTCTCCTCAAGAGACAGCACAATTACAGCCAACACAATAATTGATGATGAAGTTTTCTAGTGAGAAAGATGGACACACATTATTATCCCATCAGTCTTGCTCCAGACGGTGTCTTGTGTCGCTGGTTTTTCATGCTGTGGCAGCAAATTGACTGAAGGATGCTGAGCAGTCAGTCTGTGCTCCCAGGGGTACCCCGTGACGGAGTGAGGGCAACGCACAGGGCACGAGGAGAAAGGTGAGACCAGAGAAAAGATCACTCCGTGTGAACCAAAGCCAGATTTACTTCCACCATGTTCTTTACCTGCTCGTGCCTCCATTGCACAGCCTCAATTTCCAAGGAAACAGGAGATCATCCAACATTTGCTTATTACAGGTGCACTGCACGCCAATATTTGACCATTAACAGCCACTGCCCCTCATTCCTACCCAGTTCCACCTGAGTTTAATCCCAGATACCTGCCAGGTCTGCAAGTCCATGGAAACTCCAATGGGAATGTGCTAGGTACATGTTAGAAAACTTTCCAGTCATCTAAACTAAGTTTTGGTTTCCAGAGGAGAGGAGACTCAGGGAAGACCTTATCACTCTCTAGAGCTTCCTGACAGGAGGTGGTGGCCAGGTGGAGGTCAGGCTCTTCTCCCAGCCAACGAGGACAAGAGAACTGTCTCAAGCTGTGCCAGGGGAGGTTCACATTGAACATCAAGAAGAATTTTTTCACTGAAAGGGCGGCCAGGCCTTGGAAAGAACTGCCCAGGAACTGGTGGGCTCACCTGCTACAGAGGTGTTCAAGAGATGCCTGGATGTGGATCTCTGTGCTGTGCTTTGTTTGGAATGGAGGTGTTTGGTAAAAGGCTGGACTGATGCCTTGGAGGTCTTTTCCAACCTTAATAATTCTATAATTCTTAAAATCTGCTCTCTTCACAGATACATGAAAGATATGTGATTTCTACCTGTCCACTGTTTTTCTGAATACCTGAACAGAAAATTATTTTCTTTGGTTGATGACAACAATACAATTAACAAAATAATTGCATTTTTGTTAAAAAAATAAATAAATAAATAAAGCCACTAAAATATAGTGTTTGGCACAGCTGTATTATTCCTGTGATGAATAATCACTAAAGATATTATTGTGGATGCAGTCACCATGCAGCAATGTGAATAAAATTCTTTAGATGGAAAATTGTACTTCAAGAAAATATATGCAATAGTACAACTGTATTATTGCCCATTAATATGTATTAGTTCAATGAAAAATGCCTGACTGAGCTGGTTTACATAGATTAGGATGTCAGGCAGTGAAAGGAAGCACTTGGACTTGGTTAAATGGGCTGTGAAGATAGGAGGAACTCTAACCCAAAGCAAAAGAGCAAACCACCAAGATAGGCTGTCCAGTTCCATTGGTATGATTTGTTCCTTCTCTCATTCATATCAGTGTTTTTATTATGATAAATAATCAGCATCATCTGCTCCTGATGCGTTAGCTCCACTCAGTCCTCTCGAATCTGTTTTTAAAAGCTCTCTATTTAAAAATAATAAAATAAGTTAATTCTTCCCAAGGTGGCTACTTACAGGAATCATCTCATTTGCTTTAGTGTCTCCAGGAAGCAGAACTGCACCTCATTGTCAAGACAAGCTTATTTGAGCCTAAAAATACTCAAATAATTCACTCCTTACTCTGACTTCTGCACATGACATGCAGGGTTTGTTCCAGCTCCCCAAAGTGCACCGAGTGGGGCATCCCCACAGCCCTGGGGGAGCTTTCACTGAGACACATCCAATGTTCCCAATTATGCCACACACATCCTCCTGTCCAGGAATCCTTAGTTACACATATAAAAACCAACAATTTTGCTTTCCCTTCTGGCTAACAGCTTGGTTATGAGACAAACTATTATGGCAGTCATATGCTCAGCATAAGATGTAGTTTTCTCTGAGTTTATTTAAAACCACTCGGTTTGGTGCCTCTCTCAGCCCCAAGACCTACACAAAGTCCCATTTCTAGTGTGGGGCTGGCTGGCACCTTCATTTTCCCCTGTGCAAAAGGGGAGGCAATACTGCTGAGGGTTTAGGTGAGGAAAAGCAGAATGGTCACTCCAGAGATGGCCTTGGTTGGAGGAGAAGGTGGCCTGGTGTGGATTGAGTCCCCCAGGGATGGGGTGTGAGGAAGGAAGAATCAAAAATCTTGGGAGGTCTCTGGACTCAACATTTCTGGAATATCAATAAACAACCAAAGTTTGGATGCCAAATATGCACATTATGGGTTTTGTGGACACAGAGATGTATCCTGTGTGATTTTGACCCTCAGAACTTGGTGCATAACACTTTCGTATTGGGACAGCAGGATGTAAATCTGCCTTAAGGACACAAAGACAAAAAAGAGATCCTTATGTTTAGAAAAAGATATTTATATATGACCTGCTAGGTCACAAAGGGTATCAAAATCAGTTTAAAATGATGTTATAAATGACAATAAAAGATTTAGTGTCTTCATTCCCCAAACAGCCTCATGAATTGTGTGTCTAATCCTCTGTCTTGACCACATCCTCATCCAATTTCATCTGCCTTGCATAAAACTTAGTAACCTCTCAACAAACACAGCTGACCAAGAGTGGGGTTCATGCAGCATGTTAAATCCCTTCCCTCCAATAAAATGTGATGGGATCTTTAATGACCACTCCTTATCTAGGAATTTTTAAAATTATGGGACTGGGATGATTCTTCCCACCTATGTTTCTATGCAGTTGGTTCCCAGGGCTCTAGTGACATTCTAATGAGTGTATTGAATTTTGAACTATTCAAGGGATTTTGCTATTATTTATGAGAATGGATTGATTTGTCTCTCATGTGAAAGAATATATGTAAAATTGAGTTTGGTTGTGGTTGTTTCTTTGCTCAATGTCTCTGATACGATCATGGCTTCATAACAACTTCAATATATTATTGCCAGAGGTATCATAAAATAGGGAGACATTATCCTTCATCTCATAATTCTTTCTCTGCTGAATAAACTCTAGAGCTTATTTTTGTTTGTTTGTTTATCGATCCTTACTTTGGAACACAGTAAATTAATGCTGTTAAACAAGAGGCCAATTTCCCTTGTAGTTTCACCAAAATGGACTTCAATTAGCTATGCTTCTATGGCTGTGTTATGATGCTTTCATAAGTGGGTTATGACATTGACAACAAATCAGTGAAACTTAAGCTCCTGTCATTATCAACCCGAGATAAAAATTGTACATGCCTTTATCCCTGCATAATGGGAGCTTCATGCAGTGTGGTCAGAAATAGCACTGAGGTGAAATACCTGCAAATTACATTGGTGTTGTGAGACAAACCAGTCACAAACGAAGTCTGGAAAATGGAGGGAAGAGAAAAAAAAGAAAAAAAAAGAAAATTCAGGGTCGTTGAGTTGTCCTAATTTCTGCCTTCCCGTGGTTCCAGCTGTGCAACAGCAGGATATTTGTGACCCACGGTCTGACATGCCCCCAAAGCCAGTCTGCTGTGGTCAAAATTAGACACTCATGGACACACGAGGAGATTGTTTCCTTCTGCTGTTATTTCACTGTAGAAAATATAAACAGGGAATTATCATGCACTGGCTCCTTCCATAAGACAATGAGGGGTTATGGAATAAATTTTGTTGATGGCAAGTTCAAAATGTACATCAGGAGATTACTCTGCACCCTTGCCATGAGATGCTGTGGATGCTGAATTTTTATATGGGTTTTAAAAGTGGTGGGAAAAATAAGGAGAGAAAAATTCTGTAAGGAATTATTAAATATAAGGATAGCAGCTCTGGCTGGGGAAGTCCCTCACCTGTAAGGTGCCTGTCGGAGTGAAAGGTGCTCTGACACCATTCACAGCCAATCTGCCGCTAATGGCCAGGCTTAAAGGGTGCTTGATAGAAATATCGTCGCAGCTAATCTTTAAATGACTTCTCAGCTCCGTACCAGGGACTGCGAGCAAAGAACGCCTTCCCCGATGAAAGGATGAAGTTGCTGTAAAATGCAACATTACTGCGATGTCTTCCTCTGCTGGAGATGGCAGGGACAGAGCCCTGCGTGCTGGGTGAGCCCTGTCCCAGTCTGCTCGCAGCAGATCATCCTGATTTCATTTTACTTGGGTTTGCCCTATTTTTACATTTACGCTGCTCACTCTGCATTATCCTCATGTCTACTAAGTGGATGCCCAGTTCAGGGTGTCAAATTCATATTTTATAAAATCCGAATAGAGGATGCGTTCTCTGAGTCTGTATAGTCATCTCTATTTACCTTGCTGATTCCAATCTCACATCTTGGCCCCTATCACTCAAAAAAAGGCACTATTTAAAGCCTTTTTTTATCCCATTTTGAAATATTTTGTTGCTATTCAGAGATTATTCCTTTGTCTTGTTTATTTATTTTTCTTTCTTTTCTCCAACTAATGGCTAAACAGCTGCAGCACCACGCAACTTCGGAGCTCCCTGCTGCTGTTCTCAGAAACGAAACAATCTGTACTTAAACCAATTTGCTTGTAAATTCCTGCTTCCCTGCCTCCAGCCTGCTAAGCTGTTCATGCCCATCATGCCAATCTGTTTTTCCAATGCAGAGATCACTCTATCAGTGCCAGCTAGCCCCCTACAAACCAATGCTGCAGGCTATGCCTAGGGAAGGAGAAATAATGTCTCTGAGCTCATCAGCTAACTACATTTTATTGGAGCAACACAATTTAGATTGACCACCGAGGTCTGGATGAAAGGCAAGGTCATTTTAAAGGGGGAATAGTACATCTCTGTTATTGGGGTGCAGGATTTACCTCTGGAGTCCATATTAAAGGGAATGTCATGGCACTAGGGGAGTTGTGAATATTGTATTTCAGTCTGAGAGCAATGTACCTAACTGCAATGTAAAAATATGTGTTAGAAATCAACTTGAACTGGTAAGATATGAGACACTGGGAATGAACATAAATAATTCTAAGCCAAGGCACCAGCAGGGGACTGACAAAACATATAACCAAGAGACTGGCTGTTTGCTTCCTTTTTCATACTGTTTTATGATTTCATTTCTCTGTGCTGATTAAAAAGGGACTAAAAAACAATGCTGGAGACTGAATATTTTGGGCATGCAGTGTACCAGTCTCCCTCAAACAACTCTGCCACAACCAATCCCTTTCCATCTTTAAAATAGCAGGTTTTAGCAAACATTTCCCCTAACTGACATTCAGTATTCTGGTGGAATGAGATTGTCCTCTGAAATCTAAGCTGAATATGTTCATGAGTATCTTTTACCAATAGGTATATTCTTTAGGCTAAAGTGCTCTTGCCTTTTCCTCGTGTTTACAGCACCACAAAATCGTTCAATTTCTAGGCTGTGTAAGACAGGTCTTCCTAATTCTGATGTTAGAACTCTCCATTCTTTTCAGCCATGTTGTCCTCTTCTCCAGCTGCTCTACTTTAAATTCCCCCTTCCTGATCAGTAGACAGCACATCAGGAGATCTGACCTTGCACAGCAGCATCCATACTTTTTCAAGTAGAACTGCACCAGCTGCTGTACTCAAATCCCACATTGACTTTTTAATGTTGACATCTTATTGATGGATCATCAATTGTTAGACCTATGCTCTTCTTCTCACATGTCATTGCCAAGTGACAGATCACAGTACAAAATATTACTACTGTTACCTAAATATAAGACTCAGCAGTCTGTACTAGTAGGTCCCACCCTGTTTCTGTTATTCCAGCTCTCCAAATCATCTAATTCCTCTTACAGTGTTCCAACACCTCTTCCCATTTGTAAAGTTTCCCAGGTTTGTACCCACAAGTACCAATATTATATGTACTATTATATACTGAATATATAACAAAGAGTATTCATGAGAGTTTAAACCAGATTAGACACCAGGAAGCCCTTTTAGGACTGACATTCCTATCTGGTTTTCAACCTGTTTCTTCTTAAACAAACTTGTTGTTTCCCCTTCAGCTGTTTCTTTGTTTTCCTTACAGTTCCTGTGCTAAACCCCAGATCTGCCAACAAAACTAATCATTTCTCATGCAGCACCATATCGAATGCTTTACTGAAATCCAGATAGATTAGATCTACTGCTTTTCCTTTGTCTAGAAAATCAATTATCTTATCAAAGAATGATATCGAGTTAGTCTGGCACTCTCTGAGTCTTTGTTAAACCTATCTAACATTTTATCCCATTTTGCATTTACTTCCTTGTCTCTAATTATTCTCTCCTTTCTTGAAAGCCTTTGTGTGAGCATCTCTATTTGTGATCCAAGTGGTTTTGACCTTGCTTTGCAGGGACCCTGCTCAATGTGGTTCATTGTTCAGATTCAAGGTGCAAGTGCCTGTACAGTATCAGGATGTGCACTCAAAAGTATCTGTGCAGGAGGAAAACTAGAGCAATGAAGGGATAAAACCATCAGGAATTCAGGAAGATGTAAGGGAAGCATCATAAATTTTTGTGCTATTCTTATGCTCTTTTTATAGATCCCTGCCAAAACAGCTGCTCTTGTGCAGATATTTTAATGGGCTCTTGACGAGGATGTTCTGAGGTTACCCTGCTTCCACTAAAGTGTTCATTGCACTAACAGAAAAGGGTGAAGGTTCTGGCACAAATAAACATCTTCAAATCTACTCAGATGGACTGAATTATGTCCTTTCATCTGTTCTGTCTCTGGTGCCCTATGCAAGTCCCACAGGGAAATTTGGGTGTTAAAAAAGCGTCTTCACACCCTCCAGAAGAACAGGAGCAGTAATTGGTTTTGCTGGGGGAACAGCTCAGAGAAAAATATTGTTGGTTCTTTACCTCTCTTCTCTTGTCACTCTTCTGTCCCATGAAATATATTATCGTTGTCGTACTGAGGCTGCTATAAATGAAACTCTTTCACTGCTCCTATTATAAGCCCTACTATTAAACAGTTAATCATTCAAAGGCAAAGATTCATTTTCTCCTCTCACCACAACTGATGCTGGGTGTAAAAGTTCAGGCACAGGCTACTGTCAAAAATAAACTTCTCCTGAATTTTAAACACAGCCATGAGCATTCTTGAGCAGAAATGGGCCAAGAAGACTCCAATATAAAAAGACACAAGCATTTCAGCCTATAAAGCCAGGAGCAGTGGTGGAGTGCAAGCTTGAGTCAAAAATACTAAATGCTGTAATGATCCTTTATCCTGCAAACAGTCATAGCTGAATTCTCACAGTCAGGCTCCTTCAGAGTTTGGGAGATACATGAACCAGATCTGGTTTTGTAATCTGTGCTCATAGAAAAAGAAATTATCTCAGGTCTTTCTAAAGCAGGCAGATGTACAAGAATTTCCAGGAACCATAAGGAAACAAAGAGCAGAGCACAGTGTCAATAACTCCACATAAATTTAAATCTCTGCACAAGCCTTTGGATTCTATTGGAATGAACAGGGGAGAGAGAGCGATCCAGGAATGAAAGGGAGAAATTTGACCTGCATCATAAATGGATGATCTGGTGGTAGAAGAGTAAATGTGGGATAGTCCAGTGGCAGCTAACTTCCTGGTGTCTGGATTTCTTATCCGTAAAATGACAGTAATGATACCTGCCTTTGTGAAGTACTTTGAGGTCTGTGGTGGAAAGGTGATGTATAAAGACAGACATTGTTATTTCAAAGGGACAGGGAATAGCAGGAATCATAGGTCTGGAATTACACAATAGAAAAATACTGGAAGGGGAACAGTGGGAGTCAGCTGTACCCTATTGTTTGTTGCAGCTTAAATAATATTGGTGGCTTTCCTGTCCAAGTGCAGTATTTCAGCTAATTAGTCTGTTGCTTGCTTATCAGGGAGGGGATTAGAAATAAATTATTTTGCTGGAGGAATATAATTAGAGCCAAACAAAATAACCTAGTGTAGAACAATTAGAAAATTAACTTATTCTGTGCACTATTCCTAGAGAAATTCCCAAGCACTCTTATTCATTTGGAAGATTTACCAATTTTTTTTCAGGCATTGGTGTCTTTCTGTAACATCAACACAAGTTGCCCTATGGGGTAAACACTTTTCCTTCCCCCAGAAAATCTGCATATTTCCTTGCTGAAGATGGTGCCTTTCCTGTGAATCCTCATCAGGCTGAGTGTACCCATATCTGCCTCTCACACATCACTTCCAGACTGTCCCAGGAAACAGTCTTGGGGCAGCCTCATCCTTGCTGAACCCCTGCTACTTCCAGGGACTGTGCCTGGCATTACAGGATGCCTCCTTTCATCTTCCCCTCCATTCCAGACCAGTGCTTGCTGAAGGAATCCAGAATGAAGCACAGCTGAGCAGATTAATAACCCTCATGAAGGGATGTGGGGATCGTGCTGTGGTACAGACTGGGTGCTGTCTGACAGGAGAAGAAAATCAAAGTGAAAAGCACATGCAACAGAGGGACAGCAGCCAGGACCCTTTGGTTGCTCTCTACAGAGTATGCCTGGCAAAAATCAGAAGGAATTTTGTCCGAACAGTGGCACTAAGGTCAGGCCAAAGTTCACACCAGCAACAAGCCCAAGCAGAGCACATCACTGAGCAAAGCTTGTGGAAGGAGGCTGATGGCCCCATGTACAAACCCACCTCCCTGCAGGAGGTGTAGGGCAGGGAAAATCACTGCAGCGCAGAGCTGTAAGGCCAGAATAATTTCACCAGTGGTAACACATGGTCTTCTTTACATCCCTGACCTCATGGCCATGGCTCAAGAAGTCTTCCAGATGCCTAGACATTTAAAAGTAGACAAAACTTTCAGCTTTTGAAGATGTTTGGAGCAATAGTGAGGAGGCAGAGGAGGAGGAGGATGCACACATGCACTGGCTGCCCAGGTGAGCCAACATTCCTGCGGTCCCCACTGTCCCCTGCTGTCCTGCCGGCTGCAGCACGGAGCTCCAGCTGGCAAATTGCCACCTAATGCCTGCACAATCACGGGCATTTCAAGTGCTTTCGAAATCCCTGTCTGGATAATGACGGAGCGGGTGTGTCAGGCCAGGCCACCCAGCTGAGCTAAGTACACGTCTGGGGAGCGGTGCCGAGGGAGATGAGGCAGCCAGGAAAAGCCAAAAGCCATTCTGCCAGCACTGCTCCATCGCCCACAGACCAGGCAGTGCCTCCTTCCCTTCACGTGCTCTCAAATCCTCATCCAGGTGATGCCTTAGGTTTTAACTTTTATATTTTTCACATCCTGCACTGCCCAATGTAATTCTGAAGTTTCCTGCAGCTTGTTAAGTGCTGTTCTCTTATACTAAGATAGACATAACAAAGCCTCTCTGGTTTGCTCTCCAAGGACACCCAGAACAAGAACTGTAAATCTTCATCTTGGGGAGAGGGGGGCAAGCTTGGAGAAATTCCATCCTTGGCTGGGTTCTGCTTGGGGAATTGATGCTGATATCCAAGTGGGAAGAACTCGTGAGCTGTCATTGTCCATTTTGGGATCCACTGAGGCAGGAGCCTCTGGAGTCCAAAGTGTGCATCTGAAGGCCATTCAAATAAATACCTCCTTTATTCCTTTATTCCTGTCCAGGCTCTGTTTCTAGGTAGCCATTTAAGGCATCATGGGCAAGGCACTGTGGATAGAGGACCCCGAGAGATTGGCCTCTCCATCCCCAGGCTTTTCTCATCCGTAGCCACCCGGGAAAGGGCTGGCTGCTGGCTCCCTCCACCCTGCACACTGGGAAATCAGCATGTGCTGTGCCTTTCCAACTCACCCCCAGTCCTCCTCTGCAAAACCCATGTGGCTCCTCCATCTGCACAATTGTACTACTCTGGGAAACCACTTTTCCCCCAGCCGTCCCCTTCTTTCACTTATGTTTTACATAAGGAAGTAAGAAACACTTGGGATAAAATACAAAACATTCTCATAAAATTTGTATTACTCCCTTCAGCCCTTCTCCCCAGACTGAAACTAAATATAGCAAAAGGCAGTCTGCTGGTTGGAACAAACACAAATAGCTGAAATAAAGGTATGATAAATCAAGGCCAGGTTGCTCTCATGCTGCCTTCTGGATGAGGTGATTGTTGTCTGTCTATGATGGCACTAGCAGGATGTTTTTATGTTCCAAATTGCAAGAGATTCATGATCACTGAACAGAGACATTACTGCAAAGCCTAGGGGCGACTTGCTGAAACTTTAGCGAAAACAGCTCTGCACTGTGTCCAAGAAACAGCTGCCTGATCTCTTGCATTTGTAGAATCATTTTTAGATCAGAAAGACATTTTGGGATTTTTTTTTTTTCAGTGGGCAATGCAGATTTGGTAACAGCAACTTTTCTCGTGTTTATATTTGCTTCGCTGAATCCTTCTCAGAGGCTAAAAGGGGAATTTCGAAATTTCATTTTGACATTGAATATGTTACTCAGATCCAAATGTTTCATTTTGCCACTTTCAAAGAAAATGTTTTGATCTTCCCTTTGCAAATTTAGTTTGGTTAGAATTTGCCTTACATTTTGTTTTGAAAATGTGCTCATAATCCAGCTGTTACTTCTCTTAAAGAGACAAAGGAAATGTTTTGCCCAAACCAAGATGTTGCTTTTTTTCCTTGCTTTACTTTTGACTTGGATGAAAACCAATACAGAAAAAAAAGTGTTCTTGCCAGTGAACCAAAACTTCAATTATTGTCATTTCAGTAAAGGCCTTGTCTGCAGGGATTCTGGGACAATCTTATATCAATCGGGCACTTTGGTGAAGACCCAGAATAAAGGAATCCCAGCCCTTGGTGCCAGTAAAAAAATTCCTCCAGGGCTGGGTGACTACGTGACTACATTTCAGACCAATTGTTAAAGCACCAGTGATACTATAAAACAAAAACAATCTGCAGGTTTTGGCACAACACCCTTCCTATGAGCTTAGGCTGCCTCAGGAAGGTTATGGGACAATTTCTCATGAGCTCCTCCTTCAACACTGAAACCAAACCGGGGGAGATAGAGGAGATGGAGAAGGTTCAAACAAATTTCCACACATCAAGGCCTTTATCTGAGTTGGACTTGCTGTATTGCAGCAGACTGAGAAAAGTCGCTTAGGAAGATGCTCCTGATTGAAAGGCTACTGTCATGACCAAGGTAATTCTGTGAGCCCAAATAACAACCCTCGACTTGCCAGTGGGGTGTGAGTAGTATCTTCTCCAGCAGGAAGAATATAATATTGCACTTCAGAGTTTAAGAATCCCAGAAAACTGGGGATTTAAAAAAAAAAATTACTTAATCTATTTCCAGGTCTAAACAACTCTTGTTTGTGCCTGAAACCTTCCTACTTCTGACTCATCTCCTTGCATGCTTCACCTTGTTTGTGGGATGAAACCTTAGCCCCATCAGCTCCTGTCATCCAGAATGTATCTGACAGCGACTGCCAAACCTCCCGGGGAGGCTGTGAGTGCGAGCAGCTGCTAAAGCTGCACGAATGGGACCTCGTGGAAATCCACACTCTGACCTGCCCCCTGTCAGCACATCACCCTCTCCACCACAAAAGCGATGCCCTTTTGTTGGTCTGGCTGAGGCAACACCAGTGCCCTCTCTAGCAGAGCTCAGAGTGCAGGGAGGTAAATGCAGAGCTGCTTTCCTCCTGGTCACAGTCCTGGCCACATCCTGTTTTCCCATCGGCAGCAGAGTCTGCAGGAGGCAAGGGTGGAGGCTGTCTCTTGTGTGGCTTTACGCTGCTGCATCATCCCCATCAGGCTCAGAAGTCAGCAAGGCACAAGGGATTGGCACTTCTCATACTGATTTTTTCCAGTAGCTCGCTCTGGTTTATCCGTGGAAATCACAGCAAGTGCACTGTGCCAAGCCCTGATCCCACTGAAGTCAGTGACAGAGCTCCAGCTGACCCCAGTGGGGCTGGGCTTTTAGTAGCACCGTGTAATCTTGTGCAGCTTATGAAGCATATGTGCACTTTCTCCCTGCACGGTTATTTGACTTTCACACTCTTGATGGAAATGTGTCTTTATAAATTTACAAATAGCGCAGCAGCTGTGTGTTTATATAACCTCATTTGAGGGCCACATGTATTCTCACCCTTGTGCTATTAATATTTATACTGCTACAACCACATACACACAAATACTTCACGCAAATACACATGCATGTGGTGGAACAATAAGGAAAATAGATTAAAACCCCTTCTGAGTCAGCCATGCCTTCGCAAAATTCCATGGAAAGGCAGATCTCTGTTCTTGAAAGAGACTATGAAGAAAGTTTTTGCTAGATCCTGGGGACTTTGCACAAAATTCTGCTCTTTTCCACCACTGGTTTCCAAACAGCAACACCTCTCCCTGATTTCAAGTGACCTGAGTCCAAAACATTTTGTGGAGCAAAGTCAGATATTTCAGCCAGTTGGGAGACAGACAATTCATAGGGCAGCCAGGACTCCAAGTGCTGCAAGCTATTGATGGCAGGGCAAGGGACTCCAGCTGCTGCTGCTGCTGCTGCTTCCCAGCCAGGGTAATAACATTGTTCAGAAGGCCACAATGGAGCTGGGGAACAGCTTTTCATGAAAATTACTTTTTTTTTTTTTAGGCAAAAAATGCTGCTTTAGTCAATCTGCAAATTACCCAACTTGCTTCAAATGCAAACACGGAAAAAACCTGCAAAACATACAGCCTAGACATTTTATTTTGACAACTCAGATGAAACATTTTGATTTCCTCATGCTGTGAAGCTTAGCATTCTTGAATTTACCTCCATTTAATCTTGTCTGTTTCAAAAGATAAAATCTATTTGTCCTATCCTAAATATTAAAATTTTAAGTCACTGCTATGCTAGAGAAATTGGTTTAAATTATGGTTTAAGGTTGACCAGGTGCAATTTCTTGTCTTCCCTCTTCCACACTGATTTTCCAGCTCAGTTAAGGGTCCAGGTGCCTTTAAGGAGTCCTGTCCATCCCAGGGTTTGCGTCCAAAGGGGAAGTGTGAAGGAGTGAGTAGGACAGGCTTTGTGCACCCATTTGCACAGGATGCAGGAGGCAGGGAGCAAACAGCCTTGCTAAGTCTTCTCCTTCCCTTTTACAAGGAAACTTTGCCGTGAGCCCGCATGGCTGTTCTGATGCCAGCAAGTTCCCTGCAGATGGAGAGAGCAAATAAAAATGTGCATATTTACATTATACATGCAGATTAGATAGTGTGCATTCCTCACAGCCTGTCCCTGAAACACCCTCCAAAAGGAGCGTGGGGGAGAATGCAAAGAAGTTGAGCCCAACTCTGATCTCCTATTGTCTCACTCCCACACTATGGGAATTAGACAATATGTACCCCCAGCTGATTAACCCTTTCTAGTGACCTGCATCATGGATAAAACTCTCAGTCTCTGGCAATCGCTATCTTAGTGCAAAAATAGGAAATATTAGCTTATAGAATAGTGCTAAATTCCAAACTCAGCAGACTTATCTGCAGGGGAGCAGTGGTAATGATGGGGAAATGAATTACTGCATTTCTGAGCCTTTGCATGATCTGCTGGAAGAAGAGAGGGTGAGCGTGGGAACCCTTGTGTGCAGGTAAGGAGTTACCCTGACACAGAGACAAAGCAATTCAATATTGCACTGAAGCCCTGCTGTTTTTACAAAGAACTTTGGCATTCAGGCTGACTTCCTTAGACCACTTCATCCTCTGAACCTTTCTCTCTGAACATCCTTCCCCCTCACACATAAAGCCTGCTCCCTCTCAAAGCTGGCTTCAGGCTCTGCTTGTTTGCCTCCCTCCAGCCTCATACCTCACCTTCCTACTGCGAGATCGATTTTGGGAGAAGAGGGCTCATGAGGGAAGTAAGAAGCCAGCGATGGGCCACCCAAAGTCTGGTCCCAAATAAAGCTCCTTTGAAAGCAGTAGGGAAAGCAGTATCAGTTCCATCTCTCCCAAGATTTTTGGACCCAAATCTCTTTCCTACTGCTGAGCCAGGTTGTGGATGCCTTCCTGTGTCTGAGCTGCTCAATCCCATCTGCATTGAGAGCACCAAGACCAGAGCCTGGGCCTTTGGCGAAACACTCGCCTTGCTCCAGGCATCCCTTTCTTAAAGTTGGACACCTACACATGCACAAAAATCTGCAAGGAACAAAGTCTGGGATCACGGTTTGCTGGCAGACTCGGGGTGGGAGGAGCCTGTGGGCAACCAGAGACCACTGCCTGGGCCACCAGGAGCCACCTGCTGAGCCCTCTGCTCCCTATCTCCTCTCCCACGCTGCAGCACTCATGTCTGCCCTCTCAAACCTGGTTCTTCAGGGCACTCTGTTCTTCTGCCTCTCATCGAGCAAGCAACACACTCACACAAGCTCCCCTCACCCTCCCACGCGGATCAGCATTGCAACAAAATTAGGAAACTATGCTTATTCCTCCCCAGAAAATCCTTGCTGGGCTCTGCCAGCTGCCACCTCGCTGACAGATGTTCTGCTCAAGCACTCTCTATCATTTTCACATAGTGGCAGCCTGGTTAAATATTTCACACCCCATGCCAAACTTTTAGTGCTCCCAGTTGGAAGGAGTGGCATCACCAAATTCAGCCTGACCCATCCAAAACTTTGAGGTGCTGATTCCTGAACTCTTTTCAGCCTTCCTCACAAGTGAGTCACAATTTTGTGTGGGGAGCAGCTTTCCTTGGAGTCAGGTTAAGTCCAACCTTTTGAGCTGCAAGGAGAACTGCCTGCACAGAACCAGCTGCAGGAAAGAGCTTGGCTGAATACAAGATATGGAGGAATGAGAGATTCATGGCATTTTCCAGGCAGATGAATACATTATACTTTTTGATATCTTTTTAAAGGTGCAGTTTTCCAATTTATATCCATGAGGTATAAATTGCCTTTGACTTTTTCCATACAGAGTTTGTTTCTGACGCTGATAAGCTGGATGAGATGGAAGCTGTAGATTCAAAAAAAAGTAAAAAAACCCACCAATTTTAGGTCCCAAATCAACCCCCAAATATATGTGTGGACTTAAAATTAGGAAATTGCTCTTGCATTTTTAAAGAAGCTGTTTGAACATTCAGCCCTCATTCACTTAACATACTCAATATTGCCTATTCAGAGCTTTAGAGCCCAGTTTATTTTAGTGTTATATCAATTTGGTGTTCCAGCGCTGTAATTCTCTGGTAGGTCAATGCCAATCCTGTTGAGCTCTTTTAAGGTGCAGTGTCTCTGTTCACAGAAGGGCAGGTGCAGAGCTAAGCAATTAGCCCACTGCCATCCTAGAGCAAAGGAAAATGTGATGATGACCCAAGATTTTACAGCAGAAAGGGAGCCCCAGATGCAGTGCGTGATTGAAGCTGACAGATCACCGCATTTACAGCAACCTAAATGCAGGTCTGGAGCAATTTTGTTTAAAATTGAAGGAAAATAGTAAAGTCAATGTGTCACAAAGTACCATGCAAATGTTGTGAATAAAAGCTTCAAAGGGTACTAAAGTGCCATTGATTAGCTCTGAGAGGTTCTTTAAGATCTCAAGCCCAAGAAAAAGGACTTACATATACACTGTAATGTTAAACCATCATCTCTACATTTCTAGTAATCACCTCTTCTCCAGATGAACCCAGCCATTAGCACCCTGTCAGGGGGTTCTCGCTAAAGATGTGCAAGGAAATCGCAGCAAGCTGCATTCCTGCTAAGATAAACAGCATTATGCCCTTCAAAAGCCACCGGTGGTCACCTCTGCTTTGGCAGCTAGGATTTAAAGAGGGATTAACATGTTTGTTCTGAATGATGGCTTAATGTCTCGTGTATCCCGAAATCCAGTCAGAATTCAGAGGTGGTAGCAAAATGCCTCATCAGCTTTCTTTATATTTTCATCGTGCCTCCTACCACGGCTTGTTTTATAGATATAGAATCTAATAAACTAAGATCATATACTTTTGGGGAGAGGAGAAGAGGAGAAAATTACATGCTTGGTTGGTAATGATAACAAGATTGCCACAGGAAGCGTGTCATTTTGAGGAGGAATTCAGAACAATGCGGTGCTCACATGGCATGGGTGAAGCGGATTTAAACCTGACAGTGCAAAATGGAGATGGGGAACAAAAAAGGAAATCACTGAGTGTTTCCACGGGTAACCTCCAAGGACTGGTGTTTCTAGCTCTCAGAAACACGTGTCCATGAGCAATGTCGGGTTGGCACACGTTTCTTTGCCCTTTTCAGCCCTCTTCTAAGGCAAGAAGACAGAGAGGAAGGAGAGTAGGAGGAATGAGCAGACATTAACTACAGGCAGGTATCCACACAGGAAAGCTGTGCCATGTCCTGGTTTTTACAGTTCAGGAAAGCTGTTGGCAAATGAAAGGTCCTTTGGGGGAAAAAAAAAATGAAAGCAAGAAAAAAAGCTTTAATAATCGTTTCAAAGACAAGAAATGTCACCTTGGACTCAAATCTCCATCCAGGTACTTTACAAGGGGACAGTTGATTGGCTGACTTGGATACAATTTGGAAATTCTTACACGAGGAGCACTGTGGCAATAAACTCACGCTGGAAGACAGAAACAGCCCATTACAGCAGCCTGAGATAAGAGCTAGACAGTGCATTTTAGTGCATTTTAGTGCATTTAGCATAAAACGTCCTTCCATCAAAACTGCTTATCTCATCCTTCTTCACTAGCACCTTTGCTGCTGTTTCAACCCTTGAGTGGTTTCTTTCATTTGTTTTTGACACTTTGGGCTTGTCCTAAGCCTGCTGAGTGATGGCATTCCCTGAGCTGCTTTACGGGGAGGTGGAGTGAGAAGGAATGACAGCAAGGCATGTTCTGGGAGCGCCCTTCCCTGCTCGCCAGGCTCCCGTGAGCATTTTTAGGGTCAGAACACCTTCTGAGGAAGGAAGTGAGCACCAGAGCCCTGCTCTCTCCACCTGTGTGGCCAGCAGCCCTCTGCTGTTAACACATAGGCTGCAGGTACCGGGGACAGGGAGCAGCTTGTGTTCGCAGGGACCTCCGAGGAGAACAGCCTGGAAATGTCAGAACTCCTTTCCTTTGCAGGCCTGCTCTTGGGAAGTGCAGGAGGAAGCTCGGTCCAGCCACAGACTGCAGTAAGGAGGGTGCTGTCATGCAGAAAATCTTGGCAGAAGCCTTCGACTGCTGAACCCTCTCCCAGCACCACAAACCAACCCAGCCAAGCGAGCGACAGCTACTAACAGGCCATCTCCAGCCTGGCCCGGATCCGAGCGCCTGCCTGAGCCAATGCTCACTAGCACTCTGCTTTACCTAGACAGAGTCGGCCAGGTGGCATTGGCAAGGAACCAAGAAAAGCAGTTCATTCCTGGGTAGTACTCCTCCATCCGAGATGGCACGTGATAGGAGATGCGGTGCAGGTTGGCAGCAAGATCTGATGTGCCTTATAACAGTTTCTGAAGCTCTGGAACTAGTTCAGGCTTGAAATTCAGAGAAATTTGGTTAACTTGTTCTGTTTTGTCTGAATAGCAGTTCTTTTTTTTTTTTTTTGTATGCAGGTTCTGGCTTCAGCTCCCGTTGGGAGTGCTGAAATTCCATCACAAAAGCTGCCTCATCACTTAGCTTTTTATTATAGTCTTTCAGCACCACATGACTGTTAGTGAATCTCCAGCCATGCTGGAAATGAGAAAAAACAACCAATAGCTTTTTAGACAGTGCAAAAAGACCATGTGTTTCTGCCAACAGCCACCCCCATTTGCATTTCCCCTCTCCTCCAGCTAGCACAAGATGGGATTAACTGGAGGTCCCCATTACCTTCAAAATGATTATTTGCAGTGGGAGGCATTTTTCAGAGTGAGTGACAGCACTGTGGTGGGAGGGAGAGAGATCCCTTGAGGGGCCTCTAATACACCTCTTTGCATTTCCCATTCCTTAGTAATCACTCCTCTGCAGGCCTGGCCTACAGGGTTGGCCTGCTTAGCCAGTAATTGCCAAAGGAATCAAAACCACAAAGTATGGCAGCTGTAGTGCAAAAAAACCCCTGCATGCACATGCACAAGTCTAAGGGAGAGGCAGAGAGGAGAGAGGAGAGAAAGCACATTAAAGGAAAGGCAACACTTGCAGCAGGCTGGTGTGTCCTTGACCGAAGGAGACATCAAAGACAGCTCCAGTGATTTACTCTTTGACAGGCTGGCATCTCTGTGATTCACTGAGCTAATCAATTAGGTGATACATTCCCCCTCCCTGCCACCCCTTTATTTTAAACAGCTTCTTGCCAAGAGTGGAAAGGCTCCGGAACTGAATGGGTAACCACATCCAGACCATGCTGCAAGGGCTGACAAATATCATCCCAGCGGACCTGCAAGGGGGTCAGGACTCTATTAAAGGGAATTTTGTCACTGGGTAGGAGCAGTTTAGCCCTATCAGTGGTGGGTGACATGTATTCCTGGGTCGTGCAAGACAGTCGGTGCTGCAAAGTTGCACAACCCCTCTATTTAACTGGATTCAGGTCTATCCCTGCCTCACCCCTCTGTGCCACATGCAGGTTTTACAACCCATCCAGCACTTCAGACCTTCAGCCTTATGCAAGCAAAGTGTCCTTAATAGCACCATTCCCTCTGAACATACATATGTACATCTGCAGTCAGCAATAGTGACCCTTTCTTAAATCCAAAGGGACTGCTCATAATTCCTGCCCTCCACTTTTGGTGCAAATGCTCATGCAAGCATGGGAGTAAGAGATGCACACAAGTAGGAGACACTTCAGGGACCCACATAACACACAGGTACATCCTGCAATAATTTCCATATTTATGATCTGTCATCTGAATCACACTTGGAGAACTCACATGTGCAAACACTCACCCTGAGTTCACACAGGCTGTGCCATGTGTGCACCATCCCCAATGCATGCACCAACTTTCAGCCACCAACTGCTCTGATGACTGCTAATGGAGAAGAAAATTAGTAACAAAGCAGCATTCTCATTGTCTGCTTTCTCCAGCTCATTCCAGGTGGGATGTAGGGAAGCAGAGCACGGCTCTACATCTCAAACCAACAGCATCTGCAATAACAAAACCCCTTAGATCTGTTCAGTGTTGAATCCTTGACATCTAATGATCAAGAATAAACCACAGCAATCCTGCATTTTCCAATCACTGTATCGAGGGACAGCACTCTCCTCTTCATGTGAAAACATCATGCTGTCTGTCCTGTTGTAAAATGAGAGCCACTGTCACAGCAGAGCAATTCCCAGTCCTGGGAGGCACAGAGGCTGGGGAATACATCACTACAGGCTCCTGGGACTGAGAGCTGCAGCCAGCCAGGTACTGCAGAAAGCATCCTGCTTTTAATGTTTGTGCTTCCTCTCTCCTAATTAGAAGCCACAGAAATCTGGTCACAGTTTAGTACAGTCAGGGAGAGAGCAGTTTCAGGGTTTGGGGAATAAACCCATGGATACATGGGATTTTCTGAAGATCTTGGTCACCCCAGGACAGAAATCTTCTCAGGGACACACATAGGAACTAAACCATTTGGAGCATGGCCAGAGGCTGAATGAGTTAGTCAGAGCTTGGGTGCTGAGCCAGCCATATCAGTATTTGCAATGTTTAGAATTTCATTTAAGATAATATCAGAAATCTATAGTCTTTATGGCTGCTTATCTTTTGAGCATGGCCACTGTAATGCTCCCCATATGAATATGCTTATGTACAGCTTGCATAGCAGTTACAAATTGATGAAAAAGCCACAGTTACTCCTGAAAAGTTTCCCCTGAAAGATTTTTCCCTACTTGTCTCAAAACCCAAGACCTGACAGGACCTCAGGGTAATTCTTGATGAATGTTTACTACTGCTCCTTCTAGGAGAAACACGACACTAACAAAGAGGAGAGGACAGTGTTGTGCCCTGGCAGAGGCACAGAGGTTTGTTGGGAGGGTGGGAATTCCCACAGGTTTTCTCCCCAGTTCTTATCCTCATGAGACATAACATAGTTGCATGGTGAAGGAATCCTCCCCTCTGGGTTCAGACTGGAGATCTCTCCCTCTGGTGCATTGATTTCAGAGAATGTGGGCAAAAACCTGAGAGTCTTGCCCTTTTCTCTTCCCTTCGTAGCACAGACTGCCTTGAGCATCCTGGGCTGTGCCCAGCTGAGCCCTGGCTCCTGCCTCCCTCGTGCTCCTTGGAAATCTCCTGTGAACACAGAGACATTGTTGAATATTCCCTGATTTGATCTGGATGAAACCTCTCATCAGATCCTGCTGCTCTTCATGGCAAAATACCCACAGGCAACAGAGTCCAATTTTTACCCGTTCAGCTTCAGGCATAAATTTGCTGTTTTCAAAGTGGAGACAGAATCAGATGGCAGAGCGAAAGGGGGAAAAAAAGTCCTTCACCAGCTGTGAAAACTGCCCTTTTAATTTTCATGAAAGGATATGAGACAAGAACAAAAGAAATGTTCTGCTGGCTGTTTCATTCCTCATTGGTGTTGTCGACAGTGAGCATTTCCTTTCACCATTCAACTCTTAGAAGTCATTAGCTGCTGGATCTCTTTTTAGCTTCCCTCCTTTCTCCTTGGTGAATTACATCCTTCTAGATATCACCTCTTGAATTCACATTCGATTTGGAGGAGGGGGGCAGGCAAGCTTTATCTGTTCTGCATGTGACATGAAAATTGTTGTTTCCTCTTCTCCTACTCAGGATTCTCTGTTGAGGTAAATCCATTACCTGTTTCTGTTACTGCACTTTGAGGTCTGGCTTCACATATAAGACTTTCTGGTTTACATCTACACTGGATCTCATTAAAACTGTGCATCAGTCCAGATTTCTCCTCATTATAACAGTCAGAGCTTATGGGAACACTGTTATAATGAGGGCAAAGAGTATGGCTCAAAAACAATTTCTAATAGCTCATTAGCAAGAGGAGATAAGTCAGATACCACTGTTGTTCCCTTTAAAGATGAGAGCCAACCCCTTCCCAGCCCATAGATGTTAGAAACATTTAGTCTTTAAAATCAAGGCAAAGCTGTCTTCTTCACTGAGGTCTGTCTCACAGCCTTAGATGTGTCCTGGACTCCTGTGTGCTGTGATAATATCTGCAGATGTTTGGGAATCACTTAATGAGCTCAAGGCTCATTTCTCACCTTCTGGGTGCTCCCACTACACCTGGAAAAGCAGTGCTACACAATGGCAACTCAACTGCTGATGCTTTTATCTCCCCTGGTTCAAGGTGGATCCACTTCTGTGTGATTCTGTGTCTCTGATGTCCTGCTTCCTCTCCCTCAGAGCTGCTGAGATTTGTACATCAGCCTGACCCAGATTTATCACAAATACTTGCCAGAATCTTGGTGGCAGGCACCTAGTCCAAGCCAGTGATGTATTGCACACATGGAGGACTTCAGATTTCCCCTTTTTTTAATAGAAATAGACAAAAACAGAAGGAAGTGTTCAAGCTCATAAACAGGCTTTAAAAAAGCCCACCTTGTCTTTTGTCTTCTTCCCTTTCTGGGTAACATCTAGCAGGAGCTGCTATAGATTTGGAAGGGTTATCAAGAGCCACCAAGTCTTTCATCTGCAGATGAAAGGAGCAGAGCTAAAGCCATTGCCTAGGCTTTACCCAGCCCTTACCCAGACAAGGTGGATAAACACTATGGAAAATCTGTGAAAACCACCAAGCAAAGACCTTAGAATTTATGCACTCATATTTTTGCCTTGCCAGGACATTTCTCAGGATGGAGTGATTCTCATTGTAAAATATCAGTGCACTAAAAAGCTTAGAAGGAAACTCATTGCATTGACAGTCTGGCTCATGTGTTCTTATTAGCTGCTCACAGTGCCTATCAAAGAAAAAGTCTATCATCACTGATATTTAATGCTGAACTTTTGGCTCAATTCAGTGCAGACTCAAGGTGTTATATTTTGACAGTCTCACGAGATGCTCTGTCTCCTTCTAGAGCTGACATGAAGGGTGCCTCTTCTGAATGGGTGATGTCTGGCCTTGGAAGGACTGCAGAGTGATGATGCCACAATTAGGGAGTGCCCCATCCTTGGGAACAGCGTGGCTGGCATCATCTATCAGGCTCAAACTCATGTGCTACAGCTGCAGAGCAGTTTGGGAGCTGCTTGCTTTGGGTCTCTGAGTGTGGCTGACAGAGCTGCCCAGCTGAAATGGGAAGGTGTCATCTCCCCTGGAGGAATGTGCTCCTCAGTCAGAAGCAGGAACACAACTATGTTTGAAGGCATTTTATTTTTAGCTTATCATTCATAATTCCGCTTGTGCACGTCACAGTGACTCATGCTTTGTTCCTTCTTCCTCAAGCTGGTAGCTGCACAAACAACACAATTCTTTGTTCACTGCAGGGTCTCTCTATTTGAGGGCTTATTGTTGCAGTGAAGTTTGGCTCTAGCAAGGGCTTCTCCTCAACCAAACACTGTTTTGCCATAAGAGGTTGGATAAATGCCTTCTTTCTTCCCCTAAGAAATGTGGTTTTGGTAAAATGCAGATGCAGTAAATGCAGATGCACTGGTCACATCCATTTGAAAGAGAAAAGGCCTCCAAATGAAAAAGGAGCTATTAACACAATGGAGAAGAGCATCAAATCCTGTTCCTCACACCACTGCCAAGCCCTCAGCAGATGTTCAGTCCAGATGATTCCCTAGAACATCTGTGCCACATCCTCTACCTGCTGCAAGCCACAAAATGTCGCCCTGCAAGACCTCGCAATAAACTTCAGACCTTGTGGAGAAATGACAAATCCTTCCAAACTGCCATGTTTTACAGAGAAAAATGAGAGACCGAGGGGAAAGGAAGGAGCAAACAGCTCCTAATAGTTACCCCATATGTTCTACATGCTCTGGTAGTGACTTTACCTAATGTAAAGCCATGGCACTGTGCTAACAAATAGCACTTTTTGTACCCTGAAGCTCACGGCTCACCTAAGCTTTCTCTGATCCCTCCAGTGAGCCATTAGTGCACCAACTGTTGTGAGGTTGTTTTAGCAACAGTTTGAAAAGTGATTTTTATGAGCTGTTTATTACCTTCCCAGATTTATTGTGTTCCATTCAGACTGATTATGTGGGGGGGGAAAAAAAAATCTGGGGAAAACACGAACCAAACCAAACCAATCCAAACCTAAAAGCCTATATGTCTTTTCTTCCTTTATTTTTTTCTTTTCCCTACACACTTGGAGTAAATGTCAGAATTAATTTAAGTCAACATTGTGAAAGGCAATAATTGGTCTTGAATATTCCAAAGTTCGAGTATTTAAATTAAGGTTCTTGCGAGTGAATTTACTTGCAGGAGGTGATTTGTGGATTCATTCCGAGTGATTACAAGGTGATTACCTGCTCCTTCCTGTCTCAGGAATCTCTGTGTCTCTGGCTTGACATGTAAAAGTGGATGTAGCTTACATCTTCAGAGCTTGATGGTGCTGATGAGAACTTCTCTACAGCCCAGAGCTGAAGGACTGCCAGGTGTTGCACTAAGCAGAGGTTGTGGGAAGGATTTCCTCTCCAAGAATATGGAGCTGTGAAAATTAACATCAAACTGCCCATAAGCATCTCAGCCAGATGGCAAAGGGGAGTTCTTCTCCCAGTAGCACCAATCTCCATGGTTGAGCTTTGGAAAAAAGCTGGTATGTTGAAAAATTAGGGGTCTTTTTACTCCATTTATTCTGTATTTTCCTTTTATGGCACGAGCTGGATTAAAGCCTCAAATTTCAGCAAATTTCCAATTTTTGCTGTGGTTAGGAAGCGATGGGCAAAGTAGGCACCTGGCCTGCCAGGCCCCCAGCACAGCTCCAACAAGCCCAGCACCCATTTATCCCAGCTCCAGTGGCAGGGGAGTTATCCCACCCCACACGATGCCAGGGGGAGCCAGTCTACTGAGTGTAAAGAAAGCTCTGGGAATTGCAAGACGAAGTCCCAGGAAATCCAGTGAGACTGAAAGTCGGGCACAGCTGAATGTTTTCCTTTTTCCCTGGCAGGTAATGAGAGGAAAGCCCAGGAGGATTCTCTGCAGTTGCTGCGTGGGACGGGGATGTGGTTCCTGTGCAGTCATGAACAGAGCACATGGGAGCAGCCTCCTGCAAGGAGGAGGGGGCCAATCTTCATGGGATTAAACAGACCCAATCTGTTTCTGACTCATCACTCCTCTTGTGGATTTTTCCTTTTTTTTTTTTTTTTTTTCATTTTCTGGTCTACCCATTGACTGCAGAGGCCACAGGCAATGAACTTTCCATCAGCCCTAAAAAATTGGTTTTCTCAGGTGCAGTTGTGATGTCAAGAAAGAAATTAAGATCTTCAGTCTTCACAGTAATTAATATCCATCCATCAGCTTTAAAATCAGCTATGTATAATAAATGTAAGACGCTAAACATCTCACTGCTGAGTTACTTGTCACCCAGGCAAGACAAGCCTCCTGTTGAGGGCTCATTCATGAATTTCCTCTAAAGGCCAGATGCAGACTTAAGAATCTGAGAATTCAGAGATTTGCCCTGCTGCCTTGTTACCCTGCATGATCATTTCTGATAAGTGTTCTTGTTTAATCATTTCCCTGCATAAAGCCCAGGGTTCTCTCATGTTTGTCTGTGTCATAGTAATAAAAGTCCATTTGGGAGGACCCTGGGGGTGGAAATTATTTGACCGAGGTTAAGTAACAATTGTACAAAATTGTTTTGACATTATGTTAGTATCTGCTCATGTATTATCCTCAATTTAAAGTTAATCACCAAAATTACCATCGCAGTTCCCAAAATCTAATGAAATAAGATTTGTTGAGGTGTGAATAATACAGAAATTGAGAAGCGCGCAGCCACTATAAAAAAAATAAATAACCGAAATCAACTGCTGGCTTTAACTCTCTGAGTGCTCATATAAACTGAGGTGAGTTTGTAAATTATATCAGACCTTTAACACTTTGAAATTGTGCCAGTGACTGAGCAGGGTCTGGAGTGGAGTGTCCTGCTCGTGAGCTTGGGTTCACACACAGGGCTCAGCACAGCAGGGTCTCACTCCTGTCCCAGCTCCTGGGGCATGGCTGGGCATTTCAATCTAATAAATATGAATTGGTGCTTTAACAGTCAGTGGGCTTGGCTGTGCTAGGATGAACATATCTGATCTGGGAAGATGAAGACAGACCGCTGCTATTATGAAAAAGCCTTTAAAAAAAAAAAAATTACCATAAATTCAAATAAAAAAAATCAGTGAGGAAATATTAGCACAAGGAACCAAAAGAGATGGAGGAGTTTGTTTGCCTCTTGTGTTACACCTGAATGAATATGGAGAGAATGAAGGAAGAAACATCCGTTCTCTATGTGAGTTTGGTCCACAGCTCACTGTTAGCTGATTTAGATAAAACAAATACAAAAGTCTTTTTTTAAAAAATAAGCTAAGTCCATATTCACACAGAATCTTGGTGCAGAAAGAATTCAAAGATAAATTACGTGCTGCTAGGAGAAAGTAATAATAGCTATTTTTGTAAAACTGGAAAATGGGAAATTGTGGTGGATTTGAACTGGGGTTTCAGCCACAGCCAGAAAACATACACTAGTTAGCTCTGAGAAAGGGCATCCAAAGAGCTCACCTAGAGGCTTGCTGCCTTGGGTGTGTGGGTGGGTTATAGTGGGAAGGGTGGCACAGCTGCCAGGCTGCAGGCTTGGCTGGAAGGGAGCCAGAGACTCGTCTGTGAGCATGGATGGGTGGCTCAGGGGGTGTTTGCAGGGAGAGTGATGCTCTCTGCCTCACCTGTGCCATTCCCAGTCCAGGAACAGGCACAGAAAGAAGGAAACAGGTGGAAATAAATGAGAAGATAAGGACAAATTAAAAGGACCAAAGAAAGGAATGGAGGAGAAATCAAACTGCAACATCTTTCAACAGATGTAACTAAAAGTTGTCGTGAGTTAGAGAGCAGTAACATTTTCTTCTTCAGTCCAGACTGAAGTAGAAGAAAGACAATAAATTAGAAAGAAGAAGCAGCCATAGATGATCCATTTTTTGATCCTCACTTCACACTCCAAACTGGCTAACTTACTGGGAGAGGCAGCAAGAATCACAATTTTTGATAGAAAACTCAAATTTTCATGTGCAAAATGAATCAGTCTGCATTTGCATCTAGTTTTCCTGAGGCTGAGTATACAGAGATCTAGTCAGTCACGGCCCAACCTGTTCTGGCACAGTAATTGCAGCCAGTTTTGTGGATAACAAGTACAATTTCAAGTGAGGAAACAAGCTTGAAGGAGACTGAAGACCTGATCCTCTGTTTGCCTCAAAAAGCTACAGAATAGTTGCATTGTTGGCTTTAATAAATTCCCCATGGAGATTTCATATCCTCTCTAAAGTGGTTCCACAAAATCCTGTTTTCAGCTTCTTCACCTACCATTATCTGTAAAATGATCCTTGTTCTTCTGGTGTTGGGGCTTTTGCTGTGACATCCAAATGAGAATGTTTTGATTCATAGAGGTGAAGAATTAAAGATGTTTTTCTCTTGAATTTTTTTTTGTTGTACAATGGAGCCAAAAATCTATCAGGACAAAATTGATAGCTGCTGCCAGAAATAAGAGAAAAGTGCCCAGGTATAACACATTTAGTTTGTGGACTTAGCTGTATTTCAAAAGGAAAACTAATAGACTGAATTATCCCACAAGTTAAGAATTTGAAATAAAACCATTGCCACAATGGTTAAGAAGGAGGTGAATTTTAGCAGTGCTGGTAAAGCAGAGAACCTTCCTTCTGAAACCTTCAGGTTCTAAGCACCATGAGAAAATTGAGCGAGGGGACACGTCTTCTCCTGGCAAAGTGTCATTAATGCCGAGCTGTGTGTGACAATGTCACCCTCTTGTAGCTAGGAAAATAACTGCAAGTGTAAGCCTTGTAGTGCCACAACCACCTATGGCCACATCAAACTGCCTGCAGTCAGTCCAGACCTTAGAGGAGAATTAGTCCCTGGGCTGGGCTGATACTGGAGTGCAAGAAAGGATTGGGGAGGGGTCAAGCTGAGAGCTGGGATCGTGAATGCAAAGGAAATATTCAACCACGGAACAACAAACCAAATGAAAGTAAAAATAAAAATAGATTAAAATATTTCAATCGACGGCTGTTACAGTCAGGGATCAAAAAAAAAGAGCCCCACAGTGCATAGCAGGGACTGAATTAGCCAAGGGGCTGGGTATGTCAGAGGGAGCTGTTTCAGAAAAAAAAAAAAAAGTCAAAACTGTTCTGGTGACCTAAATCCAAACATGAGACCACAAGCAGACATCAGGAAGCATTTAGTAGATTTATTTAAACTCCCCTCATTTTCTGTGTCACACTTTAACTGTCCCAATGCAGCTGAATGTGTTCAATGGGTTGATAGCTAATTCCAGCAGGGAAGAGTTAGGCTCTTCCAAATTGAACTATTAATGTAGTTAAGTCTTCCTATTACACGATCTCTTGGAATAAATTCCATTTCTAATACAGTTTTGTTAGCCTACACTTTCCCAAACTCCTCCAAATCAAAATGCCCACTGGTTCTTAGCAATTGCTAATTAGACAAGATCAAACACCATGGGAGCCTTTGCTTTATCCTTGACATGACCATCTTGCTTTTAATTGGCAAAGGCTTTGTGGACAGACTGGTGCCTGTTCGGATGTAATTGTTTGTCCTTTTCTGATTAACAATCTCGGCACTCTCTACATTTTTGTTCTCTTGCAGAGGCTTGTGGGAGGTTACTAAGAAACTTGGGGGTTCTGTAAGACTGCATTACAATAGTACCTGACACACATAAGATTATTTAATGCTTTAAACTTATTTAGGATGGTTGTAACTAAAATTTCAAGCTCTACCTTCTGTGTAGAGAGGATTGCTTTTAAAGATTGTCAACAGCCAGTGACAGCATTTTCCTGAGCAATCCCAAACTTCTCATGCCTTTGGGCACAGACAGGCTGCTTCAGCTTTACCTTCGACCAGCCTGCAGTTTGTGTGGATGAGTCTGGCTTAGCCTCTTCCCACAGAACACACATCATCTGCACACTGAACTCAGGCCAGGCTTGCAGAATGGCTCACAAAGTGTTCACTTGGCCCGAAGCTGGGATTTGTGTTTTCTGAGCCAAATTTTAAGAGAAGCAGTGAGGGTTTCTAGTGTTGGGAGGGTGCCAGGCAGGTTGTGGAAGTTATGAGCAAGTGTTGAGGCCTGTTTCAGACGCCGTTCCCAGAGATGCAAAGTGAAAGCCCCGAGAACTGGAATTCTCATGTAGGTGCCCAAGAACTGAAATTCTCATGTAGGTGCCCAAGAACTGAAATTACATCTCTCTCGCTGCTTTTTCCCCTGGGATCTGTCTGTCAGCTGGGACCCTTTTGCACATAACCTCAGGTTTGCAGGCACCTTGTAGGCTTCTGAGTAACTTCATTTCAGCTTGTGATGAGGATGCTTTAGCAACAAGGAGCAACTCCTGCTTGCAGCTCTTCTTAGCCATCTCTCCAAGTTACTTTGCAAGCTTTATGGCTTCTCCAGAGACCCAGGGCTGCTTTACTAATAGTTTCCATTCCAGTCTGAGAGATGCCTGAGCCACCACCCAGTGCCCTGTATAGAAAGGTTAAATGGTACCTCAAAGCCCTGGGCTCTGGTGCGTGTGCTCTGCCCAAGCACTCCAGCACTTTCTTGGGCTCTGTTCTCTTCTCTGCCTTGTCCTTGTCCCTCCTTGAAGTCTCTCATGTTTCACCTGCAGGATCAAGGTCCTTCTAGTCTGAGAACATAAGGCATTGAGGTCCTGAAACAAACTGGCCAAGGGAATTTACAGGTTCAGCCCCTACACAATGAGCCAGAGATTTCGTGGCAGAGACAGACAAACTGGATGGAAAAAGGAGCTTGAAACAGTCTTAAGGTGAGTCCTGCTTTGCGTCACTGGCCTAGCATACTCTGCTCAGGGGAAAAAACATGTTATTCCCTATATAAATCTAGGATCAACAGTAAAAGACTCTTCATGTTGGATCTATTAATCCTTCTTCCCTTGGTTGTCTTGCTCGAGGCTTTCTAGACAAGAGAGCTGCGTAGCTTGGCTGCTGTGGGGGAAAGAGGTTAACACTGAAGACAACACAAGTTTCTGCAATTAGACAATTTCTTTGTAGCATAATGTAGGCGCCAAGCTGACCTCAGAGGCCTTTTTTGCTGCTGCAGGATTGTACTGGACAAGTTTTCTCAGCAGCTGTGCATTAGTGTTCCGTATTAAATGGGCTGATTACACATTACAACAGCTTCCCTAAGATCTTCCCATCACTTTGGATTTCTTCACGGCAACTTTCTTTCTCTCCTTCTTTTCCCTTGCGTCCAAGGGCTGATTTGTAACTATGTGCCATCTGGTGGGAAAGCAGATGGGGGGATCATAGAAGTCGTGCTTTATGGATTCGTATGAAGATTGTTCTGTCCTGTTTCTCAAAGAAAAAAAAAAAAATTGGACTTGCTTCATATTTCCTTTCAGGACAAGAAGTTTCAGGCTCTGGCAGTGTGGGACTCACAGCCATGGGAAAGATGGAAGTGTGCACACACCACACTATCTGAGGAGAAAAAGGAGAGATTTTAAGAGATCAAGATGCAGGCTGATTTTTGTTACTATTATTTTCTGCACCTTTTATTTGTGTTTTGGTTAATCACTCCAACCCATGCTATCTCCCCCTGCACAACAGCAAGTTCAACATGTGATGTATTTCAGGTCACTGAAGTAAAGGGCTCATGGAAGAAATTTGGGGAGAAGGGGCAGCTGCCTGGGAGAGCACAACACACAACTGTTCAGGGACTGAGGGCAGGGACTTGCAGACCAGCAAAGTGGCCCAGCTCCTGGGATCACTTAATCCCTCTCCTCAATTTCCTCTGCACACTGAAAAGGATCACACCACAAGGATCTGTGGTTCAGAGTTGCTGGGGTAAACAGAGGGGGGTTTTGACTGGGTTTTTGGGGTAGATTTCCCCCCAGACTCTATCTGACTTTGACTGTAATATGCATTGCTGGCTTTGATCCCCTTCAAATAACTTCTGTATTGCCCGTGATGGTTTTCATTCTTTTTTGTGCTATTTCTGGGGGGAGTTACGTGCAAGGACTGCAGGTCTGGTGTGAGCAACTAAGAAAAGCTGCATTCTGATGAGACACATTTAATTTTCCAATTACATTCTGGGGATAGCTGGAATGTCTGTGCTTTCTTAACTGAGGTGGGATGCTCTTTGTCATGGAGGAGAAGGACCCCAAGCTCCACTAGAGCTGTTGTTGCACCCATGTCCTGTAATCAATGGCTTTCATCCTCACGTGCAATATGGGCCCCAAAAGTTTTTGAGTGGCATGCTGAATTTTCTTGCAAGGATTTATGGCTTTGTTGCTCTCATAACTACCTGGTGTGAGCCCTTAGAAGTTGTCTGTGGATCCCAGGAGTCTTTAGGCAGAGGACTGAAACCTTGGTCTGCAGTTGTTTGTGGGCTGAGCTCAGAGCCTGAGTATTTTGGCTGACTTCTGAGCTTTGTCTCTTTCTCCTTTTTCCCCTTCTCCCCAAAGCATGCACCCATCCCAAGGGACCTGGAGACTCACAGTCTAATTTTAAGCAGCTAAACTGAACCGTATGTTTCTACAATGGTGTTGCAAGGTTTTTGGAGCCTGAAACACAGCAGGAGGGTTAGGCTCATACAACCCAAAAGCACATTTGTTAACCTGGCCTTGATGTTTACTGTCAGCAAAAGAGTTGTTAGGATGAGGTGAGGGGAATGTAGCACCTCTGAGTTGGCTGAAACGCGAGGGCATGAAAGCAGCCCTGTGATCTCAGGGACAGGCGTGGGAGTGGAGCTCTCCAAGCAGAAAAACACTGAAAAGCCAAACAGCTCAGGCTGAGACTGATGATGAACCAGTGTATTTTAAAGCTGCTGTGTGTCTGTTGTGTGTAGTCTGCTCTGTAGCTGGCACACTGCAGATTCTAGGAGCAACTTGTTCGCAGTTCAGGGGGGAAAAACCACAACATGAGTGAATGTTAGAAGCTTTTTAGATCAGTGGAGAAAGTGATGTAACAAGATCCAATGTCTCTGTTTGTCTAGCATTGATTTCCAATTGTGAAATGAGGTGGATGTTTTTAACAGTGGGATGATGAACCCCTGGAGCTGTTGCCTAAGGGATGTGGCAAGCTCTCTGTTACTTAAATCCAATATATCAGGTCCAGATCACTTTTCTGAAAATGGCAATCCAGCTCAACTAGAAGTTCCTGAGCTCAGGATAGGACCACCAGTTGAATTTTTACAGCCACAGCTAAGTGGGAGGTCAGATTAGAAGATCACGAGAGTCTTTTTTTACCTTCAGAGTTGAAATCCTTGAGCATATACTTTATAAAAGTGCAATCAAAGAGATGGGAAAGGTCTTAGGGCCAAATATTGCCTGACAAACCCAATTATCAGAACTGCAGTTCAAAGTGATCTGTGCCTTGCTGGGCCAGAAGTGTTTGACCACTGGCAAAGGATGTCAGTGTTAGGAGAAGTGACAGGGCTGCAAGAAAATGGTTTCAAGTTCAGGAAACCTGCACTTTCCCCACGTGGAGAAGACTGGAGAGACTCGTGGAGTGCCTTAGGCTCAGCTAGGTCTGTGTTTCAGAAGAGAACCTCCCAGCACCATGCAGGACTCTGTGTGTTCATGGTACAGCTACAAGGAACAGAAGAAGCAGGAGTTCCAAGAATGCCACAAGGATGGGCTCTGAGCATGAGCCAGGATGAAATGGAAGATGGGCAGCTAATGCCAAAATCATGATATAGCTTGAAGCCCCTGCTCCCCTTCCTGCCACTGCAGAGGTGGACACAGAGCAGGTGAACTCACACCCCCAGTATTTCACCATGATCCCTTGCAGGACCCTTGAAGGGCCCTGACTCCTCGGCGCAGAGAGGAGGGAGGTGGCAGCTCCATTAACGAGGGCTTGCAGCCCAGCCTGCCTTGTGTCCGAGGCACTGCATGCACACAGGTCACGAATGATTTCTGCCCGAAGAAATGAGCCCAGGTTAGAAACAGCCTCTGCATTTAGCTGCCTCCTGCCAGCTTGCCAAGGCTGGAGATCTCCTGAAGTGCTGGCAGTCATTTCTAATGTGGAAATATTTAGAAGCCAAAATTATCTGGCATCTCCTGCCAGTGTGGGGAGCTCTGGGGAGAGCTGGAGGGCAGACAGTGGAGTCTGGTTTTCTCTTCACCCTGGCCTGGAAGGAGAGGGTAAGGAGTTCACTCTGGAGACAACTTCTCCATTCTCAGTTCCAGCCTTGACTCTCTGCTGAGCTTGTTAATGAAGGGCCAATTAACACTGGGTAGTTTTGTTGTGTGGCACCTGGAGCTGGATCAAGATAAAATATTTTAAAGCTGCTACACTACAGGCAAACTGAGCCTGATACTCTGGCTGTTGTAGGGAACAGCCTCCTGCATGTGTCACCAGCTCCCTGTGACCCGGTGAACTTGTACAGCAAGGCATGTGTTTGGAGGGTTATATGGCAACCCTTTGTCTATTCCTGCTCCTCTTCGGTGGGATTACATCTGCAAAGAGCCTGCAAAGCTGGAAGGGTTGAAAATTTAGCACATAAATTACTACACTGATGCTTTCTCATTAATTCTCAGCTCAGGGCTTACGGGAGTTTGCCACCATTTGAGAAGCAGAGGTGCAGAAAGCTGGTACCACATGATGATTCCCTCATCACCTGCTGACCTGAAGGACTGACTAATAGCCTAGAATGGCACTGTAAGTAATGATATGTTCTTGCAGTTTGCAATGAAATAATCAGGATTAAGCCCAAAGGCATGATTAAAGCTACGTAGCTCATACTGTGGTGTGAAGAGGATGAAAACAATCAGGTATTTACTGACTGAACAGTTAATGCAGTGGTTTTTACTCTGACTAATCAAAACTCTTGGGGTGGGCAATGTTTGTCAGATCTTGCCTGAAAGAGGTGGAGATTTCTGGTCTCTGTGCTTTCAAGGAGAGAAGGAAGGGGAAATACAAGAATATAAACTATCTCCTGCACCCCAGATGTCAAAAACTCTGTGAGGAATGTGCTGATCGAATTTCTGGCATACAGATCTCCACACAGACATGATCAATCATTGATGGATGGAGCTAGGAAGGTGAGAAATTTGCTTTATATGCTGACTCCAGAAGAGCCTGATCTACGAGCTGGTTATGGAGACAGTTTAATTGGAACCTGAAGGGAACTGAGAATCTGTGACTTTCTATCCATATTATGGAGGCCACAGGACAAGGCAGGAGTTGTCACCAAGCAAACCCTTTCCTCTTCCTCCAATGCCTTGAAAATGGGCCACAGTTTTCTTGATTTTGGACCCTTTGAGCATGAAGTTTGTGTACCCCCAGTGCAAACCTGCATGTGGCTCCCTGCTCATCAAATGCAGCTGTGCCTTTGCTGTGCTGGCACCTGGAGCATCCTTTCCATGGTGCTCTCAAGCCCTCTCACTTCTTCCCATCCTCAGCTTCCAGAGCAGTGTGTGCCCTCAGGTCTCTGATTTAGTCCTTCTCCCTTGTCTGCTCCCAGCCTCAGTGATTCATTATAAAAAATGATCCAGTTTTTAGAAGTCACAAGGTTCCGTGTCTTACACTTAATTATTGTTTTATTTTAATAAGCAATTATGTTTTGAAGGCACCTCAGGGCTCCAGGCGTTAACCACTTATCACCTGCTGAGTGATTTAAAACTAGTGAAGCACATCCCATTTACAGGTTGGAATAAGGCCTGAATCCTATCAGCAGACAAATGAGTTCAGAAATACTCCATGTTTGTAACTCATTGCTGATGGTTTCATGTCCTGGTCCTCAGAGAGGGGCTGGTTATGTGCTGGAGGGATGTCTGTTCCCTTGCTGTTCTGATAAGAAGCAAAGGGCTCATTAGAGGCTGTGAAAGGGAGAAGACTATCTGCTGGCTGGCTTGTACAGTTTACTTTGCCAAGTGTCTTCCACAAGTCTCTCTTGGCTACACACCACAAAATCCCAGCTCCTAAATCAACCCACAGCTCGAGTATCCCTCGTCTGAGATGCAAATCTGCTCCGCTGTGAGCTGTAAGAGCAGGAAGCCTGTGAGCCTCAGCTCCAGGACTGATATGGAAAATAAACACAGTCTCACAGGGCCGAGGTATTAGGTGCAGTTATTGGTTTGCCTTCAGGACTTTCTATTCCCTACCAAGAGCCAATTTGTTGAGCCCACTCCAAGAGCAGGAAATTCACTAGGTGTAGTAATACAGAGGAGTAAATCCTGAGCATTCCCACAGCTTGGAGGATGCCCTGAGAAGCACCATCTTGGAGAACAGAGACCTGTGAGAGACATTGACCAGAGACATTGACTTATCAATGCTATCTGGATTTCTCCAGAAGTTTTTATAACCTAATGGCTTGGGTTTTTTGTCCTCCCACATCTCCTTGACTTCCAGGTGGCACAGCTTGTTTGAAAACAGAAACCCATTGCATCTTTCTCTATTTTTATGTTATGCATTAAAACCACAACCCAGGCCTGCACTGATCTCCTCAGTGGAGCTGCAGCCCAGCTCGTGTGTGCAGTGGAGCATCATTACTGACATTATCTACAGTGTTAGTCAGCACACAGACCATATGCTCCAAGGTGTGCGTTCTCCACGGATTCTGTGTGTCATTTAAAGCCTCAGGGGAGTTTTTAAATGGGTTTAAATGCCAGGGGAGATTTAAAAGCACTGTAACCCACACCAGCCCTCATCTGCTGAGGGGTGCAGCTCTGGTGTCAGTGTAATCCATGGAGGGATGCTCCCACATAGTGCTCAGGGGCTTCCTGGGCTGGAGAACCTCAGGGGAGGAGAGAGACCCACTGGGAGCCAGTGGCTCATATGGTAGCAGCTGAGGGGACCCTTGCAGGGCTATTAAAAAAGACCTTGGGGAGGAAAGAGAAATGGGAATGAGCTAATGTGAAAATGAAAGTGGTGTCCTTACTGCAAAGAACAGTTTCCTTCCCATTTGCTCCTTGATGTATCCTTTTGGGGTTCTTTTCCATGCCTAAGATGTTTATTTAAAACTGTAGTTTCTTTGAAGAGAGTAGGGGAGTAGAAGTTTGTGGTGAAATGTGCAGTTACCCACAAATATGTTCCCTGAGGTGACATAAGCTCTTCCTCTTTTTATTTCAAAGCTCCAACTTCTTCGCCCATGTGGGTGATGCCTCCTGTCCACTTCCTTTTCCACAGCCAGAAATGAGGACAGCAGACTTTCCTTTTGGAGAAACACAGCCATTCCTCCACAGCAGCCAGCCTGAATTACATGTCAGAGCAGCCCTTGTTATGTTCCCACCTGTGTATCATCAGAATGGGCCCAATAAAAAGCCTCGTTTCTCTTTATTTCCCCATGATTTTACCTCCTCTGTCCATTTGACCTTCTGTTGTCGTCCTCTATTTCTTTCTGGCCCAATGTCTGCTCTGATTTAGAAGCAGGTGATTCCAGCATGTCTCTCAAAGGGAGAGCAGGACATCCAGAAGAGTATCTGTCAGTGTCTGGAAATGTGGAGCTTGAAGGGGCTGCTCCTTCCCTCCTCTCCCCTTCAAGGTCTGGGCATTACTTGCTCTGTGCCGATTTCCTCAGCTTCTCTGCAGCTGGGTTGGGATGCCTCAGCTCTTTTCTCCAGTCCCTTTTGGTGTTCTTAGCTTGGATGTGGTGCACAGCTCAGCAATGCTTACTTGTCACGTCCCCAGCAGGCTGGGGACAGCAATGCAACAAAGTTAGCAGCTCTTGGTGCTGGGATTTGACTCAAATCACAGAGGGGAAAAAGAAGCACCTCTGTAAAAACCGAAATTCTTCTGGATGATAAATTCTATTAGAGGCAAATAAATACAAAAGACAGGTATGAAAGAGGCATATTCTGATTTTTCTTTTGTCTTAGTGTGATTTGAACATAATTTGATGGGGCTCAGCTAAGCAAGCAGTGCAGAGACCCTGAGGAATGAGGCTCTGTTTGCTGAAAAGTCAACATCATGCCTCCACAGCAGTAGGAGAAGAGGTGTGAATGAGATTGCATAGAATCAGATCCCTTTTTCCCTGCTGGAAGCTTAAAGAGATTGGAAATGTGCTTGAAACCAAACAGACAGAGCTGGACTTGCAGACTGTGTAGGCATTTTGATTTTTCTTGCCCTTCTCCAGGGCAGAGCTCAATGAAGACATCAAAGAAGATGCCTTCAGAAAGATTTGTAAAGATAGGATTGGGCTCTAAACCAGCATGCAGACCTGCTGGGAGGAGATGGTTTGAGGCAAAATTAAGGTAAAAAAAGTAATGAACAAACTCAGGTGAAGTTGAGAAGTCCCAAGAGTTTCTTGGGTAAAGATATCAAGCTGCTCATTACCAGTACTTAGCATATGATCTATCAATATTTATGAACACATCCCTGCTTGGTGTAGGGTCTATGCATTCTCTCCAGTCTAGTTTTTTCATTTTCCTGCAACTAGAAAGCAAAATTTCATTGAAATAAGACATTTTTGAGACAGCTGAAGGATTCCCTGGCTGCCCAGACCCTGATGGGAGAATGAAATGCTAATTATTCAATTGGACAGGCTGTTAGGGCTGAATTAAGGAGCAGCAACCACCATCCAAGTGTGGAACAATTATGTCAGTTTATGCCTGAAAAGCCTGAATTTACACATGTAAGATAGACAGAGATATAGAGCTTTGCCTGCCTAGTGATGGCAAAAGCTTCATTCCTGAGCTGCTCCAGAGCATGGGCCAAAGGCCATTGAAGGATGTGGCCCTTTAGAGTTGTAAAATGCAGATATTGGAACTGGAGGTGAGGTCTGGTGATGGTGAACCCATCCTCTTTGCACTTGTCCCATGGAGGCAACACAAATATATTTCCTAGAGCATTTCCTCAAGTGCTTTCTTTCCTGTTGGAGTGAGGTGACATTTTTCATGCATAGTCTGGTGGAGGTGCTTGAGGCAATGCTGAAATGCAAATTCTCCAGCTCACCTGTTTCCCCTGTTCCTGTGCAAGTCTTGGGCTGGGGGATGAGCAATAACTCAATGGTGTTTCCAAGGCACAGGCAAATAGCTGGAAATTAGAGGGACACCTTGATAGAAGCACCATTTGAAGGAATATTCATTATCAGGCAGCTAGTTCTGGACAATTGAATCCCAACTCCAGATGTTCCCATTGTGACTAAGTGCTTTAGCAAGAATGTTTAATTGATTGCTATCTTGTGAGCTCTGTGTGTGTGTGATAAAACCCCAGACTGCTGAGCTAGAGGGATTGTCTGATGATAGCAGCAGAGCACACTGAGTGTTTCTTCACCTTTTTAAACTCATGTTTTTTTATCACAAGGAATCGAGGCCAGGTTCAAAAATATTCTTTAATTTATAATCTTTATTGCAGTGTCATGGTGCTGATTGAAGTCACTGGGCCCCACTCTACACGGATGTCTTTAAGTAAAGAGACATCTCTGTTTGGTCTGAAAGGCCTCTGAGTCTTATTTAATGAGGGACTGCAGACTCAAGGCCTTCTTGATTTCTATACATCTATAGAACAGGTGCAAGGACAGGAGGACATCAGAAAGAAGAAATAAGACATTGAGAAAAAATAAAATCATCCTGAGCTTTTACCCCAGGCTCTAATTGTACCAGAGCTGAAGTTCAAAAAAGAAATTATTTTCCTCTTCTTTTGTCTTTTTTTTTTTTCCTGGCCTTTAATATCCAACCAAATTAAGAAATGTCAGCCAAGTATAAGAATGTTCTACCTGACATCTTGGGGGCTGGGGGGGCCCCAGAGCACCACAAGATAAAGGAAGATGTATAATAGGGACAGTGACACTTTGCAATGACATTATAAGGTCCCAAAGATTTGACTTGTATTCCTGCAGCTGGATGGGAAGAGCTTTTTTTTGCAGACCAGATTGAGATTCTCATGGAATCACATGCATTTTTTCATGTAAGTGACCATGAAATTAGGCATTGACCCTAATGGAGATGCTTCTCACTGAAACCTTCTTTTTGTGATGGTTGGGAGATTGGTTGTGAGTTGATCCAAGGTTGTTTCTCACTGGGGTAAACACATTGGTTTCAGTGGAAACATCCTCGACTTTTAGGTCCCATTCCTTTTCCATACCTCAAAAGCTAAACTGAAAGTAGTAGAGGAAGTAAATTAGTTCCATGCTTCTAAAGACCTGAATGCTTCTGCTAAAACTGTGAGAAGTACTTAATGGACAAGGTTTCTGGGAAAAAAAAAAAAAAAAGCCCTATTTCCAGGCCATACTAGTGTGTTGTCATGAGAACAGTTTTATGTTTTATTTGTGCCTTTCCTCTCCAGAGTTTCAGTGCATGAGATTCTTTTGTGTTAAAAACTGTAATGAAGACCTCAACGCTGCCCACGACCATTGGAAAAAGACAGATTTAACAAGGGGAAGAGAGAGCATTGTGATGAGCTGAAATGCCCAGCTATTTATTCCTTGGTGCTTGGTTTTGCTGAATGCTTTTGTTCCAGCCAGGGTTGCTCATCTGCGAGCAACAAACTGATGGCACAAAGTGTCTGCACACAACCTTCCTGTTCCTCCGTCTGAGGCTTCAGAAGGTTCACAGCTCACTTGACTTGCAGGCATTGCCTGGATGTGCCAGTCTCTGCCAGAACTGAGGTGTGTGGAAACACATAAATAAAGGGGAAAAGACAGTTTGAGGGCAGAAGTAAAACAGAGACTTAATTGTTTTAATATTCAGGAATTTAGAGATTATTAATTTGTCCTTTTTAAAAACAGCGTCTATTTTTAGCTCTCAAAGGTGGTTATTTCCTAGGGATTAGTGACAGGCCGTTCTGCCAAGGTGTGTAGGCTGATTTTGGAGAAGCTTCCAGCCAGCCTGGGTGGAGGCTGATGTCTTGCAGGCTCCTTAGCACACCTTGGCAAGGGGACACTTCCTATTACGCTTGGCCTATAAATGCTGTAGATGAGCTGTTTCTTTTTCCAGACCATCCTAATCCTGCCAGCTCAAAGGGAACTGCAGCTCTGGAGGAATCCAAGATGCCTTGGCATCCCTGCTAAAGGACAAACTGAGTATGCTTCCTTCTGAGAGCACTGCTGCAGGCCATCCTGGAGCAGGATTTATGGAACAGTGGCTATTTATGGATAAAGCTAAAGAAAGGAATGTGGGATTGTTTTTGTCGTTTTGCAGTTACCTGATCCCATTTCAAAAGCCACTGATCCTCAGCAGAACTGTAACCTTCCAGGCCATGAACTGACTGTCTCACAAGGGACTGGAGCCCAAATACCCAGAATGTCATGGACTCTAGTCTGGGCATCAGATCTGAGCTTCTGACAGGGAGAAACTAAATCCTGGGCTGAACATCTTCGAGTTTGTTAGTTCCCGTGCTGAAAACAACAGACGGTTCCTGCAGCTAACAAACTGCTGCTCCAAGAGAAGGAATCAGTGGGAGCAGTTGGGCATCAATGAGCAAAGGCTGAGAGTCTGCTCCTCTTTGGAGCTTTGTCATCATAATTAGATCTTAAAATGTGTCAGTTCTGCATGAGACAAGTCATCAGCGAGGCCCAGGAGCACGTTTGCTTGGGCGTGTGAGTGTCTGTGACTTGCACCAGAGCTATTTGATGCAGCTGGGATGATGCATAGCCATATCCCAGTTTGTAGGCTGTAGGAATGGGATGGGAATGATGAGAGAAGGAAGGACTCTTGCTACCTTCTAATTTCCACTCCCTTCATTACTTCTGAGTTTCACAAAGCCTTCCCCCACAGAGCAGCAACCAGCAAAGGCAGTGAGAATAAGGTATCCAAATAAGATCTTTCTCTCCCATCAGAAAAGATGTTGGTTGTAAATTGTCTTTCAGGTGTTCTTAGAGAGAAAATTTTTGTGCCTGTATTATTTTTGTTTCAACCACTTCTTTTGTCTCAATGGTTTTCACACCCTGAGGAGAGAGGAAGCTGTTCCTTCTCGGGAAGGGGAAGTGCAGAGGTGACCAGAGATGATTGCAGAAGCAGGGAAAGGAGGAATGGTGGCACAAAGCAGATTTTCTGGTCTGAAGTCATGCTCTCACCATGTATCCATGTCATCCAGGGATGCCAGGACTCCAGCCTCAGAGAGACAAATGTTTTGTCATTTGTATTAAATCAAGTCTCCTACACAGCCAGTTTGTGGCAGCGTGCAAGTTGTGGAGGCTTGGAAGATGGAAGAGTAGGTGAGAAGGGATCAGATGAGCTATTAATTTTATTTGTGGGCTTTAAGTATATTTTTCCACCCTATGGAGAAAGACAAAATGCACTCTGCTTATGGAGCCTGGAGGCTGCTGAATTTCACATGGATTTGAATGTCAGCTTCATAACCATGACTTGGAACTCATCAAGCCTCATGACACAAGAAAAATATTGATACTCAGTGCTGGAGAAGTCAACTGTGACAATGAGCCTCCCCAAGAACTAGTCATGACTTACCTGGGCACTGCCACAGCAGTAGTCATTTCCACTGTGAACCAGAGTTCATCATCTGTGGAGGGAACCTACCAAGCCAGAGAGGGGAAGATGTGTTTCTGTCTTGGCTGGATTGTAAGCAGATAACCCCATTCTGTTGTGGAAAATTCCCACTTCATTTATTTTATCTGTGAGGGGTACAGTCTTCCCTTCTGGCATGCCACAGCTTCGGGGGCTGTGCTGGTCCCTACTGACCATCAATTTCTAGTGATGGTGAGGGCTGCATTTCAGGGATGAAACCAAGTAATTCCTCTGTCAGCTCATTGTGATATGTCCCTGGCTAAAAGCCTGGGAAACAATTTTCTTATGACCTACTCTTTGATGATAGTGTACTGTTTTATGCTGTTGCAGTCTCCTCCACATGCTTGGCTTTGGCTGATAAAGCTCAGCTGAGAGAGAAAAAATAAAAAACACTGCTGATGTGCATTGCTGCTGCTGGCAAAGGCCAGAGCCCTGCATGGGGCCCCCAAAGAGGGACAAGAATCTATCTGTTGAGATTGAGCCTGATTTAATTCTTCTTATAAAGCATCTTGGCAACAGTCTGGATCTGACAGGTTGATAATAAGACTTCCCCTCAATGCAAAAAGGAAAGTAATTTACATTGGCTTCACACCTCTGGCAAGCAGGAAAGATCCTGCCCCACGTTAGCGTGAATGGGGAGCAGACGTGAGAACGAGAGCAGGCAGCACCAGGGAAAGGGGGAAGGCTCCTCCATGCTTGAGCAAGCACAAGGAAATGCCATTTGGAAAATGTCAATGGGTGAGAGAGAGCTGGGCTCAGAATCAGCATTCTGTCCATGGCAGAGGTTTGGAACAGCTTTCCAGCCAAATCCTGAAGGATCACTCTCTTACAGGGAGCAGCAGCGCTACCTGATTTCATTTTGCTCCGTTTAGCCCAGCGCTCCTGCTGATACACTGCTTGCTCTCCCTCCTTACAGGCACACCAGCCCCAGCACCCAGATGCACTGAGAGTTTATTTTTTGTTTTGTCATGTCATTGATAAGCAGCTGACAGCCTCCAGGGAAGGACTGTGACGCTCATTGAGTGGAGAAGGGCTCTCCAAGAGGTGCAAGGAGGCAAATTCCCAGCCTCTATCTCCCCCAATATTTCCAAGAGTTCTAAGGAGCTTAGTCCCAAGCCATAGTGTGTTCCACCCTAAACCTGCTGTCACACTAGTTCTGGTTCTGAGTAAGGCCCTGGTGAGCTGGGCCCCCAGCAGCTTTCTGCTGCTCTCACACCTCCAAAACAAATTACTTGAGGCAGCCTCTCCATGCCTCACACATGGACTGGATTGCCCCACGCCTCAGTGAAGTGCTGTGGGAGGAAACAGCTCTAGGATGCACTTAAAAATCCTCAGGAGAAAGGTGCTCAGGACAGTGCCATGTTCTTCATGGAAATGGTATTTAGAAAGTTCTGTTCTTCAAAACTTTTCAGCTTTAAAGGCCTCTGTCCCTCCTGTCAAAATTGAGCTGGGAGATGGAAGGGAGGGGAGAACTGGGTTTATGTCAAAGCAAACAAAATTGAGTGGGTGGTGAAAGGCCACTTTACCTTTCCCTGGCCACTGGGATCATGCAGAGGATTTTTTCTGTGAAGAGGCACTGGCTGGGCTCTTTCTCTTGAAGTGTTCTCTGTTAGAGGGGTGTTTTTGGAGACCTCATTAAGGAACACACAGGCCAGGGCAGTGTAGGCAGGGGGACTCCTGAGAATTCTGCAATGCCCTGGCCAGGTTTGGTGGATGTGAAAAGGAGGACTCGGATGCAGAAAGGTACTGAAGGCTCCTCGGAAGCAGAGCAGAAGAGTACCTTGTTCTGTAGGGACAATCATTAGAATGTAAGTTTGTTCTCTGATTTAATCTGTCTTTAGAGGAAGCATGTTAAAGTCTGCATTGGTGCCTTCCAGCTTTGAAAAGTGTAATGAAAGTGTTTCAGGGAAAGTGAAGCTCCCACTCCAAGGCTGTGGCTGGTTTAGGGTGTTGGCAAGGGTGAGTAGAGCCAGAGAATAGGGACAGTGTCGTGTGGCAGATGGGAATGTTCAGGTAATGGGAGAAGAGATCTGAAAGGTGGATCTCATGGAGTGATGTTTGATGATGCAGCTGTAGCAGGTATGCTGTAGAAGGTGAAGGGAAGGAGCATGAGCCATTTTGGGGGAAATAATCTAAAAATCAGGAATAAGAGAATGCTGAATATTAATAATAATAATATTGGAAGATCAGTGTAACTAGTTGTGGATATTGCATCCATATCCTGGCTGAGCTGTGCTGGAGGGCAGGGTGCCTTGTTCAGGGGTCTTAAACACTGCCTGTCACTGTGCCAGGTAAATACAGGACCCTGAGAGGAAGGCTCAGCCCTTACAGCACTCCTTACAAATGAGAGATCCTGCCTGAAAGCAAAAGAGATGAAATTAAGACAAGTGCAAAGCACTCCTCTGGGGCAGGCAAAGCAGAATACACAAACACAGAGCAGGGAATACACAATGAGGCATCTGGAGAGGGCCAGGGTTGCTCTGGTTCACAGGTAGAATATGAATCAACCCTGCAAGGCTGCTGCAGAACACCTCGCTGTACCCAGGCTTGTATTAACGAGAGTGCTCTTTGCCAGACCTGCGAGGCAATGATTGCAACCTGCTTGGGGCTGACAGGGCTTCAGCCAAGTGTGGGTGTCCAGAACCGAGGTGGAACTTTATCTACACCCGTTAAGGAGTTTGGAGGGCCCAGGGTGAAAAAAAAACCCACCAAAACCTAAAGACACATCGAGTGAATGATGAGAGGTCAGGCAAACAAGGCCTGCAGACAGAGATTGAAGGCACTGCATTTGCTCATTTTAAGAGAGAAGCAATGGAAATGGGATGCAGTCAGTCTTCCTCACAGAAGGAGTACTTATAAAAAGTCTGATGATGAGTAATTTTCCATGGTCACTGGTGTAAGAAAAAAGAAAGTGATTGAATTCATGGGGAAGATTTGAGATGTTTATTAGGAGAACCCTTCTAATCCCTAGAGGGGTGCAGCACTACAATGGGCTGTCTAGGAAAGATGTGGGATCTCCTTTCCTAGTGAATTTTAGGCAAACAACTATTATTTAAATATATTTGACAAACAACTATTATTTAAGTTATTTAAGTATATTTGATCCTGCCTCTGATGATCCCATGAAATGCCTTTCTGCCATATGTATCTATAATTAAGCACAATATAAAAACACAGACACTTCCTCGAGGAGTTAGAAACCCATCTATAAATAGAAAAAGTCTTCATCTTTTAGTGGTAAAACGAGGTTGAACGTGCCTTATGTGACAGCTCTGTTCATATATCATTGTGGAGCAAACATCAGGAGGAGAAGGAACTCTTTAAACCAAAGAACAGCACTGCTGTAACATCATGAGTATAAAACTGTCCGGGCATAAATTAGGCAGGAAATTGAAAGAAAGTTTCTAACTGTCAGAACAGCAATGTTCTGAAACAGCCTTTCATAATAGGCATGCTACAGGCAAAAGTCAGAACTTGTTTTTAAAAATAGAGCTTGCTAAATTAATTCAAAGGATATAGAGAGCTACTGCCTGTCATAGCACTGTGCAGGACTAGGAGATCCCTTTTGTTGCTGGATTTTAGGAGCTGAGAGGAAGAGAAGTATTTTTTGTGCCAGTGGGACTGTTTTCTGCTCTTTATTGACACAAATGTGCCTCTTTCATCCCTCTGCTTTTTCATGTGTGAGGCAGTTACTGATATTCCTTTCAAGATCTGGAGGTCAAGTTTCTGTTTAAAACTTACTTAATTGCATTTAGGTGAAGGAGGGAATTCCAAGTTCAGGAAGAACCTTCTTGGAGAGAACTGCAAATCCTCCTGTGCTGGGTGTCCTCTTGACTTTTCCAAGGCTGCACCCCATGCTGATTGAGTGTCATTTGGGGTTAACGTCAGCAGCTGGGAGAACGAAGAGCTGAGCCACTGTAGTCTTATAAACTGGAGCCAAACCTCATGTCCCAGAGGGTCACAGCTTGGCAGCTCAGGTGGGGCAAGGTGAGGTGTCAAAGTGGGGCAAGAAACTGCTGCAAAGTGATGCAGTGTGCCAAAGGCAGCTAACAGGACAGCACAGGCCCTGTGCCAGGAGAGGAACTTAATTTCCTTGCTGACAAATGAAACAAAGATGTGATTGGAAGTGCCACGTTTTGGAGGTATGAGCAATTTCCCTATAATCAATCATCCAAACCAAATTGTTTTCATTTCTTTGCATTATTTAGCAGCTTTTTGATGAGCTGGATTTTGTTTTTCACCCGTCCCTAACGCTGCTGTGATTTGTGGGCTTTGGCAGTGGGATGCTGGGGTGAAGGGAGGCTGAACTGGGCTTCTCTATTCAAAAAACTTGGCAGAAACAATGTCTGTGATTATCAGCTAATCATTCAGACAGAGACGTTGTTCGTCGGCTCCTGTTAGGTCTGTGAAGTATCTGGCTGCCAGAAGCTGACATGGAAACACTTCCAGGAGAGAATGTCAGGAGCAAGAGGGAGGCGGTGAGGAGGTGATAAGGCAGAACTGAGCTTGATAAGAGCCCCTGACTCCTCCAGTAATTGCAAGAAAGGTGAGACTGATTATTAGACCTATCAGCTCTCCTGGGTGTTCCCGGCTATGAGAAGTTTTTGATGTGGTTGGAGGCTGTGGAAGGAGGGCTGATTCATGTATCCTGGGCTGAACTTCCTGCTAGGATTCTCTTTCTTTTCCTGGTGGGAAATGTATCTCTAAGATCTCGAAGTCTATTTTACTGTACCTTGAACAACGTGGGGGATATGAAAGAGGAAGGAATTAGTGGGAAGCATCTGCATAGATGACTCCAGTGACTGGTTTGCTTTCTTACATGGGTTCTGCAGCTGAGACTTTTGAGGGAGAACTTCTTGGTGCAAATGTAACCAAATGGAGGGCTGTGAGGAGATATAACAAGAATAAATTTACTACAGAGGAAATACTATTCATCCCCTTTAACTCTGATAACTTTGGCCCCATTTCAAGTCATGGCTAAAGAGTCTGTTTGCACCACACAACACGTCAGCTAGAGCCTGATTTGTAGAAGAGCATCCTACAGGTTCAAGTAGCACCTTGTGTCCCTACACGAGAGAGGAGAGGCTTTTTCCTTCAAGCATGTTGAGCAGGGCATTCTCACTCATTAAATTCAAAGCTGCCCTTAAGTTGCTTTTTACCAGGGTGTGTCCCTGCGGGCAGCACCGCACTTCACAGACAAGATGCAGATCTCTGCGTGCGTGTGTGTGACCTTTGATGCAGCCAATGTGCTGAAACCTGCAAATGGAGCCTGCCCCGCTCTGTGATGCTCCCCAAGGGATGCTTACACTGGGAAAACGCGATCCCACGGTGGGTAACTGGTAGGTGACTCTGCTGGAAAATCCCTGCTCAGCACATCCCAGAGCAGCCCGGTTTTGCTGCCCGTCAGAGCGGCAGGGTGCAGGAGCTGTCCTTCGGAGAGAGTTTTAAGATGGCCAGAGTCGGAGATCAGTTTAAGGATCCATTTCTGCTCTGACTACAAGGGCTTGTATACTTGTTTAGCTATCACTGCTGTGTTTCAGTTTTGATTTAACTCGCTTTCTAGCAGTCACTGGTGCTGTGGCAATCGCGGGAGTGCGGGGTCGTCGGGGTTGCTGCTCGCTGTTAAAGCTGCACAAATACAAGCCCGGGAGCCTGTGCAGTTAACCCTGAGAATCACAAAGGCATCAGGACCTCCTAGCATGTCTAGGTAAACCAGAAAGGCTTGTTGGTTTTATCACTGACGCAGCCCACGAGCTCTAAGCACGCACTCACCTCTCTGTGGCTCAGCTTCTTGTACAAGAAATAGGGATCATGATACTTTTCCTCCTGCCTTTGTCTGTTTCCCCTGTTTGGCTGGTTGCTCGTGAACAAGGAGCGCTTCTCGGGGAGTTTTTTGTGCAAAGCTTTGTGCAGCCGCCCCTGATCGCAGCGGGGGCTCCCGAGTGCCACTGGGTTCGAGTGAGCAGAGGCGTCTGAACCCTGCTGGAAGCAGCAGCCTGTGCAGCGCTGAGGTGGTGGATTAGGCTTGTGCTTGTCAGACTGTGATGTAGTCAAATCCCGCCGTAATAAATGTTGCTTGTGACAAACCACCGTTCGCAGGCACCCCAATGCTTATTCCTCCGCTGCTAATTAGTTCTTGATAGGGCAAATGCTTACATCGAGTCGAATGGATACAAAGATCTTTGTTTTCCTGCTTTTTTTTTTTCCCCTAAGGGTACATCTTCCCTTCTCCTGCATGTCTTTATTTTATTTTTAAACTGCCATTTAAATGTTGAGAAGCACAAAACCTCCAAGCACGGGGTATTTATGGACAATTCAAATAGAGTGTTTTTCCTCATTATTCTGAGACAGTGAATTCTTGCTCCTTTTATAGTTACTATCAAGGTATAATGAAAATTTAGTTGGGCCTCTTGATGGCCACTTTGTTCAATACCAAAAGCCTTTATCTCTTCTTTTACTTCCTCTATTCTCTTTCTCCTGATCTTTAGAAAAGAATAAATCTCACCTTCTGATCATGATGCTTGATATTTCTAAGTTCATTTAATTAACCCTGTTTTCCCTACATTCTCCTCAGCCCCACTTGCCACTTGTCTCTCAGGTCAGATTTGATGGAAGCAGAAGAAGCTTCAAACTTCAGAATTTATTCAGGTGAAACCAACAGAAAATATGGGCTCTTCAGAAAAGCAATTGTTTGCTTGTGAGGAGTTGGAGGGCAGGAGGAAGAGCAAAAGCCATTTAATTCATCTAAGAAAAGGAAAAGTCAATCTACCTCACACAGACAAGGGATGCAACTAACTAAATGCCTAAATAATGTTTGAGGCGAGGCAATATGCTTGTCTGGGGAATACTCTGCAGTAATCATGGCAGGAGCATTTCCCTTGTTTCTGAGCTGTTGGTGAGGGCTGGTGCTTGGCTGGAGGTAACAAACCGAGAAACAGCGTTTTGCTTTGCTGGGCTGGTGACACAACCCATGCTGCTGACGCCTTTACTGTGAAACCTTATGTGGAATTACACAGCCAACAAGTCTTTAGTGTTATTGGGGTGTGGGGAGGTGTAACCATCGCTTTGGCTCAGGTTTCTCTGAAGCCCTGTTGCCTCGGTTCAGAGTTTGATTTCTTTTATTGGGGAGCGCATGGTAGGGACTAGAAATGGGGTGGGGTTTTGTTGTGTTTCATCCCTACTGGGGATCTTTCTTCTCCCATACTGCCCTCTGTGCTTGGCTGGTCGTTGCTGGCAACACTACAGCAGTACTTAAATACTGTACTCAGGTCACTTTTATGGTCTCAGAATTAAACTTGGATAGGGATGGACTGGCAGAAGCGGAATCAGCGTGTGCTGGACACTTAACCATGTGTTCATGTGTGCTCTGGGAGGTTGGTGTGCATGTGAGCAGAATACAATTGCCAGCTTTCCTCTTTGCCTTCTCCTCTCCTGTTCCAGTGATCAAGCCTTAGTAACCACCAGAGCTAACACACGAATACAGGTCCTTGAGAATCACCTCCCTTAGTTGAAGGGGCAAAAAATTCCACCAGCTCCTGCTGGCAGGGTCATTAAAATCTGCTTTGCTGAGCTTTCAGCAGTAGAGAAACTCATCCTAAGATGCTCTGTGAGAAAAGTTCAAGTCACAATGGCTGCCACAGTCTGAGCAGCTTTACCTCCTGGTGTGAGCTCGTGATTACACGGCAGTGATGGAAGGCTGAGTCATAGCAGCAGGTCTCCAGGAAACCTTGTGTGGGGGAACGCTGCCTTCAGGCAGCAGACAGTGTTATCAGAAGCCTACCGGGGACATATGCAAAAAATGGCAGCTTAATTGCCAAATTTCCCCTTTATCTTAATATAAATAACAAGCTGGTGCCATGCAGCTCTGGTTTTAGGGAATGCTTAGAAATGTGTTATGGATGTGTTAAGGATAATGGGAGTTTTGTTACTGTGGCTTCTTTCATAAAATATCAGATATCTAAAATACTATTGAATTATCATGCTCTCTTATAAAACATGCCAACAAAACAGAAGCTTTGCTATCAACCTTCTTGTTTTATACTACTCTCTCCTGCAACACTTGATATGCAATGGGGCTTAGCTCATCATTCTCTTGTGGCAAGAAATAAGCCCCATCTTTTTGGATGAGTTGTTCCTTGTGGTTGGGGCTGTCAGCTCTCTGTGAATGCTGACTCACAAACCCCTTGGACAGGCATCCACACAAGTAAAAAATTCAGCAGACTGGTCACAGCGTAAGGTGCCATGAATGGGATGACTCAACGCTGCTGTCTTGCAGCATTGCATGCAAACTACCCAGGAGATGATGCCTGGCAGCACCAAAAGGCAAAGGCTTGAGGTAAAATGACTCAGCTCTGTGTCAGGTGGAAATCCACCAGGTCTGGCAAACTGCGCCTTTGTAGCCTGCAGTCACAAAAGTCTGCTTGGTGTGTGACCCAAGAGGCATTTTACTCTAAGGGTTCCACCTCTTCCCTGTTCAGACACCCTGGCTTTGCAGACAAGCTGATGTGTTTAGCCACAGCAGCGAGAAGCAGAGCTCTGGAGTGTGAAAGCGAGCTTGGCTGAGCCTGAGTGCAAGTCAGGTTCAAGAGGGACTTATCTCAGGAGGGACTGGCAATGTTTTTGAAGGCAATACACTCCCAGCCCCTTTGAAGCCTTATCAGGGATCTGGCTGTTTTATCTATAATGACTTTTCATGAGGGATGCAGGATGCTCCTGTATGTTACTCATGCACCGAGTATGCACAAATCATCCTGGTTCATAGAGTGATAGGTGGAATTGCAAAACTGCTCTTAATGACTGAGTGACAGCCATCTGTGGTACGTGCTTTCAATGTGATATTATGAAGGATAATTTCTTCTCCTGCCTGTGAAGCTGAAAGGAACAGGGCGGGGGGGAGATGATCTCTTGGGTTTATTTGCTTTGCTTTTAATTGATTTTGGAGATTAAAGCTAGAGTGAAAGTATCAGCTTGAAAGCCCTGGGTACTGAGAGCTTCTGTTTTTGATGAAGGATGTACATGGGAAGCATATTGTCAGCCTGTCTGGGCCCTGACCAGAGGCTGTCAGGACAGTGTTGGTTAGTCCAAGTGATGTCATTATGGGGGATGTGACATTGTTTTTTTAAAGCTCAGTGGACTACACAGGCTAAGTGCTTGAGATATAACACACTGAAGACAAGAAAGACTTCACAGGCTTTGAATCTGTCCCTCACAGACAGATGCAGGCAGAGCAGGGACCCTGCTGTCCTGGAGATGCTATAACTTAATCTGCAATGGAGTCTCTGCTGTGTTAGAGAGATCTGATTTTTTTAAGAAGCAGAAACCATTCTTGTGGCAGGTGTTTTTTTTTTTTCTTTAGTGTTCACCCATCTGAATGCTTGGGTGAGCACAGTGATGGCTTTACAAGCACATGTGGTGATGGGGTAAATTCTCCCCTTGCTACTCAAAAATTTCTGTAGAAAATGTGTTCTCTCCTCTGCTCAATGCTCCAACAGCCCTATGCTGGAGGTGATGGGACCTCAGAAACACTGCTGAGCATTTGTCTGTGAAATACAGGCATGTAGATAAAGCCCCAGCCCTTGATCTGTCCCTCGGGGTACATTAGGATTTTGGAAGAGCTCCAGCTCTAACCTGAACCCAGCCACAATTGTAGCAATAGTCTGCTAATAGATGTGGGGGAACCACCCACATGTATCTCAAGACATTTTGGGGCAGGGTAATTGTTAGAGAACTGGTCTCTCATCCTCATTTCATTGTTGTCATGGACATCTTTTCTTAAATGACTTTGGAAGCTGGCTGGTTTTTTACACTCTCAACTTACTTTACATCTGGTGCCGCAAATCCTACCTCAGTCTACCATGTATTTAATAAATGAATGCTGCAGCCATCCTGCTGGGGAGCTGGCGTTCTACATCCCCTGCCCTCTGCAAACACATCCATGCAAATTGCTCTTTTCCTGCTCAGTTGGTGATTTTTAAACAGAGGGTTGTGCAACAACAAAAGCCAAATGTTTGTTCTTTTCAATTTGTCCCTAAAACTTCCCTCCCACCTGTCCCGACTCCATTCCTAACCTGTCTGTTTTTCTACCAACTTCTTTGGGCATCCAAAAGTTATTACCACCAATTAGAACACCTTTGAAGGGCTTTCTCATAACTATCAAAGTGTTACTTGCAATAGCATCAACAAAGGCTTCCCAGTGAGAGGATGAAATGGATGTTGGACTTTTTTCCTGAGCAAACTGGGCCCAGGCACAGCTTTCATTTCAGTGACATTCCTACTCACACAGGAACTCCATGTTTGTGTGCCTTCCTCCAGATGCAGCTTTTGCAGAAGTGAATGCCTGCATCTGCACACCCTGAGCTCTGCTTAGGCACTGAGATAAAGTGCTTTGAAGATCAGAGGGGACAAGTTTTTGTAGCTCTGATTAGGATGTATCCCATGGCAGGGAATGTTCCTGAGCACTGAGCATGGAAGGGCTGGGAATCCTTGGTTGACCAGTGTCTAGAGACACCATGGAAATATCAAGCTGGAGGGCTATAAGTGAACCCATCTGTCACAATAATAGCACAATTTCCCCAGCAATGGGTGTTTTCTCTGTATTGTGCTGTGGCCTGGAGCTGGTCTGGAAAGGATCCAGGATCACAGCAGTCAGCAGGTGAGGCTGGAGTCTGCTGAGTGATGTGTGTGTGTTGTTTAGAGCTGCTTAGAGAGCAAGATCAGAGCTTGGCATAAGGAAGAGAGGGCAATCTTTATTACTGGGCTGCTAATTTGTTGCAGGCTGTATGACAGTTTTGCCAGGAAGGTGAGGGCACAGGCCCATGACTGTCCAAGCCATGACCTGTGTGAATGGGTATCTCCCTGTGAGAGCAGCGATTTGTGCTCTCTCATCCTCCTTGCTCAGTTGTTCTTGGTGTTTTCCCTCTTAGCCATTCACTCTAAATCTCTCTCCTACATAATGCCTCTTGCAGCACATGCCTGGCAGGTCACCCGAGGTGAGCAGGACAGGTTTCTGTGCTGGGCAAGACACCAGAGTGACTCCAGGGCAGAGGAAATAGCCTTAAATGATATTGCTGCTGGGAGCTTAGCACTGTAATGGTAATGGCTGTAATGACCTTCATTGTCTCTCAGGAGGGTGATGTGCGGCTCCCCCTCAAGAATTTGATGAGTCAAAAAGAAAGAAAAAAAGTTAAGGTGTTTTTGTTTGTGATACACCACCCTCGCTCTGGGGGAAAGAAATGATGTTGTCTCACTGGCATCTGCTCCTGCCATACTGGGAACAGGCTCCACACCAGATCCCAATTTAGCATCCTCTGTGTGTTTCCACAAGCCTTTAAAACAACAGAGGTCCTTTCCCTGAGCTGCTGACAGGTCAAACATGGAGGCTGATGGCTGTGCAGTTAATGTGACATGCCAAGGGACGTGCAAGCACTGTCTTCTCTTGGTCCGTGAGAGTTCCACCCTGTGTATCAGTCAGGGACTCTGATTAGGCTAATTTCTTTTGGAATCTTGAAAAAGCCATGGGTGGTTCTACGGTTCTCTCTGAAGGCCCTCTGGAAACCCATTTGCATGATTAGCAAAAGTTCACATGCAAATGAAAATCCTGTGCTCGCAGGACCATTGATCACACGTCTGTAAGCAGCCATTCTCTCCAGTGCTCTCAACACAATCCACGAAGACACAGCCCTTCCCACCTGGAATTCATTCTCACCTTCTGCCATCTAATGCATTTCTCTTCTCTGCATATCTCTCGGCTGTGACACTGCAGCTGTTTTGGTGGATTGCTTCTTGTAATCTTTCTTCTTTTTCAAATGGTAAACTTGTTCCTGATGTAATTACCGTGATAAAGTTCCGTGGCATGACGGATCATCCTTAACGGCACTGCTGCTCTTGACTTCAGACAAGAGGATATTTTATTTCAAACTTTTTGTGGAAAGGGTAGTAAACAATAAACAGTTTTCTTTTCCCCAGCGTCATCTTCCTCTGCATTGCCTGGTGGAGAGGATGGACCCTGCATCCATCTCACAGCGCTGAGGTTCCCTTGGGACTTCTCTGCAGCCTGCAGAAACAGTAATGAAGTGCTGAAAAGTGCTTGTCCTGTCGGTGACTGAGGTGCTGTCAGGGTCCACCCAGCCCTGAGAAGCGGCAGCTCCAGGATAACAGGGGCACTGCCATTGTGAGGCATCGAATGCTCATTCCCTGCTGCCAGCGGAGGAAAACAGAGCACGCTCGCAGTGAATGCAGAGGGAGTTGTGTATGCACTCCTTGCCTGAATCCCGTTGGTCCAAGTGGGGGAAGGTCTAATAACTGGATGATTCCACGCATTTCTGAGTAAGAGGGAGGCTGGGATGGTAGGAAAACAGGTTTGGGTCCAGTCTGGCACCTCCTTTCCTTTTACAAATGACTGTGACCTAGCTTGTCCTTTCCATGTAAAAAACCCCAAACTACTACTTACTCTCTGAAACTCATTTTTGCTATTTGTTTTCACAGTCTCGCCTGCCACAACTGCAGCTTCCCAGGCTCCGTTGTACTGCATGCTGTTTGCAGTGGTGCAGAACAACTTACAATAACCACAGAATCCATGGGAAAGAGGACAGGAACAGATGAGTTTCTGACATGACGCAGGAGCAAGGAGTTTGCTGGGTTTCTGAAGGAACCTCACTGCACTCTATTCCTGAGGAAAGGGGAGAGTGGGATGGAAAAAGCAGCAAATAGTGACAATCTCGTGATGCATTAGGAATTTACCAGCTTGAAGGAAATATTTGGAGGGTGTCAGTTGTTTGGGAATTTAGTGGGGTCCGTAGGGATTATGCCACTTTGCGTGAGTGTGAGATCAAGGACTGCAGGTCATTTTGGGGTCAGCAGAAGAGTTTTCAGTGCCTTTCCCTGCAGCTCTCCAAGCTGCACAGAATTGCTTACCTTTCTCATGCCAAGTCTCTTCTTAGCCTACAAGATGCTTTTTTTCCCTGAGCGTAGATCCCTTCTGCCTGGGGAAAGGTTGATCGATTCCTGCTCAGCAGATGTGGCTGCATGCTCGCTTCCACCACTCTGTGGGAGTGTTTGTGTCACCTTGCTGTACATTTTTAGGAGCCTGAACAGCCTGTGAAGCTCAGGGATCCTCCAGAGGCCAATTTCCATTAATTTGGTCCTTTGTGATCCTCAGGACTGACCCAGACAACCTCTACAACCCCACCTGCAGCAGGAGGAGCCAGGGGAGACCTCTGGTTGTATTTCTTCACTGGCGTGGCTCTTCAGCACTCAAGGACAGTAATTGAGTGTAATGTCCAAACCCCAAACCAGCCTGCAAATCCCAGCACTGTGAACTGGAAGCTTCAGCAGAGCTGTTTCCATCATCTTATCTCTCCCAGACAGTTACTGTGTTCTTGATGTAATTACAGTGATAAAACAATGTGACATAACTGCTGGCTTCTATAGTGGTATCACCGCTGTTGACTTAAGTGACAGGATAATAATTTTATAAGAGACCTTTTATTTTTCTTTCCCTGGCAGCCACTGGCAGTGTTTAAGCATGGGAGCTGATATCTCTGATAAAGCACATTATGCACGTTCCATAAGTCCTAAAACTTTTTATCAGTTTTATTTATGCACTGCTCTTCCAGGTGAAATTTCCATCTGTTCCTGCAGCATCCAGGCAGAGTCTCTCCCCAGCCAGATCAGGGTCTAGTGTTTGCACAAATGGATTGGAGCTGCAGTGGCAGCAGTCAGTCACGGGTGGTGCTTGGGAGAGGAGAGAAAAAGTCCTTTTTCTGCAAAATTCCCTCAGTTTTCCATCGTTGGTGCATTGCGGACATGCCAGTCCCCCTACTCAGCTGGAGGAGGTGTCCTTGGGATGGCTTCTGTGAGAAAGCCTGGTTAAAAATGAGCCATGTGAAGAGGATTAGAGTGGACTCAGACACCTCCCGTCCTTAATATATCAAAGCCCTGACAGAGCATAGATATCTGTTGCTCCAACTGAGCTGGGGAGGTGCAGCCCAGAGGAAGGCCATGTGGGGAAAATTTCAAACCGATGGGAGTCTAATAATATATATTTATGTGCCCACACTGCCTTGTCTCAGCTGCACGTTTATCGACGTCGTGTCACAGGAGTGCAGAGCCTTGCTGATCTATGCTGTCAGCCACACCTCCCTGGGGAGCACAGCCCACTGGCTAAGGAGGCATGTGTGGTACTCCTAGTCCATCCTGCAGCCATTCACACTGCCTAAAAATACCTGGGAGTGCAAAGCATAGATCTTCACAGTGGCTCATGGCATACAGAAAAAGAGCTGTTGTTCTCCACAGATATTTCCAGGTGATGTTGATGCCTTAAATGGCTACCTAGAAACAGAGACTAGACAGGAATAAAGGAGGGATTTATTTGAAAGGCCTTCAGATGTACACTTTTGGGCTCCAGAGGCTCCTGTCTCTGTGGATCCCAAAATGGACAATGACAGCTCACGAGTTCTTCAAACTTTGATATCAGCATCAATTCCCCAAGCAGAACCCAGCCAAGGATGGAATTTCCCCAGGCTTGTCCCCCTCTCCCCAAGATGAAGGTTTGCAGTTCTTGGTCCTAGGATGGTCTGGGTGTCCTTAGAGAGCAAGCTGGAGAGGTTTTGTTATGTCTCTCTTAGTATAAGAGAACAGCACTTAATGAGCTCCAGGGAACTTCAGAGTTACACTGGGCACTGCAGGATTGGAAAAGTATAAAAGTTAAGGGCATCAATATAACAGGAGCTGTGCACAACGTGGGGCCCTTCCAGGAGCACTTGTGGGATCAGGTTAGCTGGTAGGACTTGCTGGATGTTTCCTTAACCTGGATGTGAGGATGCCTCAGGGGGATCCCTGTGACTCTGCCACAGGGACATTGGCTCCCTGTCCATTTTGGTTGGACAAGCTTAGCTATGTAATGCTGATGTTTCACTGTGTGCAAAATTGCTTGTGCAAAACAGTGAAAATGCATTTTGTTTACCCGTGGAGAGTTGTCAGGAAGGATGATGAACTCAGACAACCCAGTTATAGGCAGACTGAGTGCATGTTCCCGAGGTTTTGGCTATTCGGATTATTTTTCTAACTTCCTTACTTTCCTTTTTGTTCATTACAAGACATGATGATGTCTGGAAGAACTGATGTTTGCATTTGGTGACAATCAGATAGAGAAAGGAATCATCTGAGAATATTAATGGGCAGTGAACCTTACAGGGTTTATGGGTTGAGCTTGTCAAAATGACTCTGTGAAGAGTTTTGACAGTCTGCAGGTTTTGGAGAAGAAGATTTTTTCATTGCTTTAAACCATCCCAGAGTGTTCATATGAGGACAGTTCAGAATTTTCTGGGTTTTGCCTCTCCATCCAAGCAGTAGAGGAGGAGGGGGAAAGCTCTAACTTGGTATAAAATCATTTTCCTCTCTTTTGTTTCTCTTGGAAAATAATACTGACAAATTGGGGTGGGGTGGGTGGACAGCTCTCTGGGGAAGTAGGGTGGACTTAAAATGTTGGCTTTATAAGCTGTAGTCAGATGAAACCATCATGATGTCTTTCCCAACACGAGGGAACCGGTGCATTTACAGAATTGCGGGAGAAATCCTAAAGCCAGCCTACAACAGTTCCTATCCTCACTTGCACTGGGAAACCACCTTCTCCATGTTCTACCACCACCCTCAGGGAAGAAGGGAGGTCTCTGGCTGATGCAGGTGTTCCAGCAGTTGTGCCCCATTGCCCTGTGCTGCTGGGGAGGCTTTCCTTGGGGGCAGCGTGGGGGCGGCGGGAGCTGCTCTCTGCAGTGTGTGTCCGTGCTGTTCATTTGTGACACAGTCCCCCATGGCAGTCCCTGATGACAGCCTGAGAAGTTGAAACAGGCACCACGGGTGAGAGAGGGATGTAACTGCTCTTTTAATGCTTCTTTTGTAGTCCTTTCCGTCTGTATTGAAGGTGTCTGTTTAATTCCGAGTGACGACTGCCCTGACTGTCACTCTCTGGGAGATATTGTGTTTAGGTGCCCTCCTGGGCTTTTCAGGCAATCAAATGGCAGGACATGGCCACGATAAACAAATGTCTTTAAAAATTCCCTGCGTTGCTATTGAAGGGCTGGATGTGGAGCCCATAACACAGCAGAGAGGGAGAGCTTTTCACCTGGCACTGTCATTCTCCCAGCCAGCAGCTTTTGTGTGGCTCTGAGCTGTGGAAGAGCCCCAGACAATGGAGAAAGGGATATTTTGACATTAACTGCTCCTGTGATCGACCTGTTGCTGATGGGAGCCATCAGCAACAGGAAGGATCCTGGTGCTTATTAGGGCTGGAAAAGGACGAGGTCTGTCCTGGCTCTTGGTTGCACAGCAAATGCTGCTCACTGGAAATGATGGGGATTAAAAAAGCTGGGGAATGAGGAAGAGGGGCAGATGTGGGTTTGGGATAAATTCATATTATGTGGGTGAGAGGGTACCGGACTTCTTCCTCAGGTACCCAAATGAGCCAGCAAAGAAATGAGATCGTGCCTTTCCTTGTGCTGAGTTTAGCCATTGCCATTGATAAGGAGGTGGTGGGATCATGCCCAAACCTTAGGCCTGTTAATGAGCATAGGCTAAACATTTATTTAACACAGAGCTGTGGTTCATGAGGCTAAGAGCTGGTGAGATTAATCAGAGATAAAAGTGGGGTGTTTGTTACTTCTGAGTGCACTTGCCACAGCTGTTACCACCATGGCACTTCAGGCAGCCCAGGGTGGGGACCCAGATGTGTCTTAGATCCTGGGCAACTCCTCTTGTTGTTTAGTCCTTGATCCATGAGCAAAAACATCCCCTATTTACCAGTGATATATATATTGGGCAACTGGTAAAGATATTGGCTGCAGTTCTGTGTCTCTGCACAGAGAAGCGTGGTGAAAAGCAGCTCTTGAGAAGCAACTAACTCTGAGGTGAGAGGTCCTGTCTTGTCAGGACTCAAAGCTGCCAGTGAGGAGGAAGCTGGTGGCCTTTGGCCAGGCTGCAGGATGCTCCCTGCATGCACAATCCTGGGCAGAGCAGGGTGACAGGAAAACAGCTGTTGAAACTCATTTTTCAGCATGAATATAGTAATAAAGCATCTTGCAAATAGCATCATGTTCAGGTATTTTCATAACTAGTGCTGGAACCAGAGAGAAGCGTGGCTGGTGTGAGCAAGTGGGTGCTGCTCAGCATGGGGAGGCATGGGGGGGATGGAGACTTTAGGTGTGGTGTGCAGAGGCACATGAAGTGGGGACCAGCTCAGGGAGACGTGGGTTAAGCTGGGTTAAGTCTCCTGCTCTCACCTGGATTTTCTTCATCCACCACCTCACCTGTTTTCTCCTCTCTTCACTTTCTCTCTCCCTCTCATTTCCTCCTCCTTGGGTTGCTGGTCACTGCAGCTCCCCTGGTCTCTCCCCTGCCTTTCCTCCATCATGAAGCTCTGTACAAGAAAGGCCTGGAGCCCCGCAGGGATTTCTGTGATCTTTTCCTCTTTTAGACCCTTGGTTCACCCAGCAGATGGGCTGTGGAAAGGACAGGACTCCAGCAGTGCTTTCTTCTCTTGGCAGTGATGAATCTCTTCTTGCTCCATTTCCACTGCCCAAAGGATGGATCTGCTTCAGGGACAAGATTTCACTGTTGTGTATGCGATGGCATTTAGAGTAATGTCAACCACATGAGTGTGTTTTATGGCTTATTGCAGCACCTGAAAAGGGATCCCAGGACTTCCTGTAGTCTTTCCCTTCAAAAGGAATTCTATTAGGATGGTTCTGCTGCTGGGGGAGGGCAGGTGTACAGTCCTGTGAGGGAGATGAGGGGTACCAGCCTGTGGTTTAGTTCTATAGTGCAGGCTCTGATGAGGCTGTGTGGGATATATATATGTCCCACAGAGATTACATATTCCTGAATAGTGAAATTCATTCTAATTTCAAAATAACATTTTGTTAAAGAGGATTTGGAAAAGTTTTGTTTCCTTCTTTTGAAGCAGCTTTCATATTTTCAGAAGGGAGGAGAAAGGAGGGAGTGATGAAGTTAATCTTCTGCTCGAGCTAAGCCAAAGTAATATCTCATTCTTATAAATATTTCAGCAGCTCTCAGTCACTCTGAGAGCATCATGCTTTGGCCAGGTAGTCCAGATTTATAAGGGATGTAACATCAATTAATTTTCAGTCACAGTCATCTGTATTATGTCACCTACTCAATCACAGGCCCAGGAGAGCTTCTGACCCAGGGCTCCAGCAGCTTCTTTCCAGGTCAAGCAACAAGCCAGTTCTAAATCTTTCAAACCTCTTTCCCTTTCCTGATGGTTTAAGGATTAACTTCTCATCTGCCAGCCCTTTGCCTTTCTGTGACATCTCGTTTTGGTTCCTGGCAAGTGAAGTCCAGGATGCTGAAAGAGATGCAGTATCTCTTTTAGTGCTTTTCATCATTTTATTCTTTAAAAATAAGTGACTAAAATAAAAGGCAGCCTCTCTGAAAAAGGAGTTATGGCAGCTTGGTAACAGGTGGAGGAGCCCAAGGCACCATCCTTGGGTGAGGTGATGTTGTGTGGGAGCTGGCAGAGGGTGCTGTGCAGATGACATGGCTGAGGAGCACAAGTTCTTGGACGACTGGCACATGTCCTGCCAGGGAGAGCCCAGAACAGGAGCAGTGTACAACACAATATGAAATAGTTCACTGTGTGAACTGACCCAGGTCTTCGAGTGTGCCTTCAGCACTGTGATGTGCCCTCAGTGCTCCTGCAGGACTGGGACACCTGCTCTAAGGCACAGCTGTGGGAGCTGGAGGAGCATGCTCTCTGTCTGTGTCCAACAGAGATGGACCTTTCAGAAGGGCTGGGCTGCTCTGTCCATGCGTGAACGAGAGAGGAGATGTTTGTTCCAGCAGGATGTTTAGTTGGGATGTTTTTGCCTGGTGGATCAGCTGTTCCCAGTACCCCCTGGGTAGGGCAGGGGGGGATGGAGCCATCCCGCAGGAGGGACAGGTCCACAGACCTCTGCCTGGTCCAGGCTGCACTCTGAACTACTGCTGGGCAGGGCTTTTTATTTCCTTTCTCCTGCACTGGTTGCAGGAACATGTTTGGCTGAAAGATGCCTCCCAGGCATAATCCCAAGCATCCTCCAAGTTTTAATTTAAAGGCATTAAAAAAAAAAAAAGGGGGGGGGGATGGGAAGAGAGAGAGAGAAAATGTGTAGTTCCTTCCTATTCCTCATTATTGCAAATGTATGTTTGATTTCCCATTTGGGTTCATCTGCCTTCATCCTTCAGCTGCCATAGGTTCTCACTATGCCTTTCTGTGTGTGAGCAGATACCTCTCTAATATTTGAGATCTTTTCTACTGGAAGTTGTTATCCCCCATAACTATCTTTTTGATAAAGCGAATTGAGCTCCTGTTAGTCCCTTGCAGCAAGGCATTTTCCCCACTGTATCTGGTGGTTTTTGTAATTCTCTCCAGCACCATCTCTAAGTGCTTCTTAGCAACCTTTGAAAAATGTATTTGTGAGAGCTGTTATCAGCACACCAGCATTGGTTTCACTCGGGCAGTCTGAAGTTACAAGGCACATTCTCCATCCCTTTGCATGCCACTAAAGGCTGTACTAGACACTACTGACTACAACCTTCTCTGGGAGCTCACAGTCAGTTACTTCTTTATTAGGAAATAACTCCTTTCTGTATGTGTGCTTTGCTTTCTTTTCTTGTTCTCACAGCACAGAGACTCCCTCACACTTCCCTGCAGCTTTCCACCAGCGGCTAGGACGTAGATCTTCCTGCTTTGTTTGCACATAACTCTGTTTACATCCATTAAGGTGTTTGGTTTGGACAGATCCAGCATACCAGGAAGCCTGCAAAGCTCCATGGAACCTCCTGCTGAATTGCTCTGTGCTGCTTCACCAGCTTTTGTGTTGTCTCTAAATCTTAATGGCAGGGATTTTTATGCTGCCTTGCTGAACAGCCCTGGAAAGGCTGACTGGCATCAGGCAATGGAATTCTAGTGAAACCAGACTTTTTGGTTGCAAATTTCCCCATGTTTTCATCTGCCCAATGCTATGATTTCAGCTCCTTGATTTATTCCCTCCTCCTTTCTCAGTCCAATAGGGGTGACTGCTTTACAGCAGCTGTGGAGAAAACAAGCAGTGGGGTGAGAAGGGCTGGGTGATGAATGGGATGAATGGGGAAAACACTGGGTTTACAGGTACCAGGTCCATCTGTGTGTGTGTGTGTGTGTGTGTGTGTAATGCTCATGCATTACAATGCAGAGCAGAAAAGCCTGAAGTCTCCTTTAGCACAGCCTGTAATCCTATTAGAAGGATTACTCTGTTGTCCCAGGCTATCTGATCGTGGTAAGAACTCATTTAGGTCAGCTGTTTAGGAAATTTACACACACAAAGAAAAAAAAAAAATTATATAAGCCTCTTGCTCTATTTCATAGGGATCGACAAGCTCCTTTCAGACTTTCCCTGTGCTGGTGATTACATCCCTGCTCTTGTCGTTTTTCTGCATCCCTCTTAAGCCCTCATGTAAATGACTTGCTTTCAGGTTTTTACTTCTGACGGCAGATGTGGATAGACGACGCGGTAGCTGGACCCCAGGTATTTCCAGACCTTGAAAGGATTAGAATTCTAAACAGTAAAGTACTTTGGATTTTGCTCTCCCTCTGTGCATTTGTGCCCATTATAACTTCAAGAGCGAGGGTATGGGTAAGTCTGATTTGTGGGCAGAACTTAATGAAAGCTAAATCTGGTCTGGCAGGGCCCCAATCAGTTTAATCCCTGGTCTGCTGATTATCAGCAATGTTATAATTTAATTTGAAGCCTCTGTATTTAGAAGGTCAGTGAAGCACTCCCATGCTTTAGTTTATGGAGGGAGAAAGCAGGGTGACTGTCGGTTCAAGTGCCTGTCTCCCTCGGTGCTCCAGCAAAGCCAGGTATTAAACAGAGGAGATCTTAAAACGAGGGATAAACAAAGCAGCTTGGGCACAGAAATATAATCATGCAGCCAGGCAGAAGCCCTTAGCGTTGGGAAAATTGTGGTGGGAGCCTTCACTTCCCAAACTGGAATAAAGCCATCACTGTCCCAAGTTTTCTATTTGTATTGTATTTCATAGCCTCCACCCAAATCCTTGCTGCAGAGCTGGGAGGGAGGTGTGGATCAAAATCCCACCTTTTTCTGCCAAAACACAGCCCACTCATGAGGGACTCCACTCTGGTTGTTGGCAGGGCTGAGTCCTATGACAAGCAGTTGAGCTGCTTCTTTCCATCCAGTTGTGCTGCTTCTATCCAGAGGGAAATGTTGTTAATGTACACAGAAAGGTGTGAATCCCTGTTTTTACACAGCATTTTGGGACATTAAGCTCTCTCAGAGGAATCTGCCTGCAGACTAACAGGGAGATCCATGGTTTGTATCTGTCCAGGAGCTCCACATGTCTGGCAGCCCAGCGTGGGTCATGTCTTCTCAAGGTGCTGCACACACTTTAATCCCAGTCATTTCTGCAGGAAGCAACCAGATCAACTGTGCAACGTGTGTTTGTGAGGTGGGGACCCTTCCAGGAAGCATCAGACGTAGTTTGAATGTGCTATTGTGGATTGAACAGCTGGTCTGGTATACACAGGCTATGTGTGTAGCAATCTCTCCTCTCCTCAAGCACTTTTTTCCTCTCTGTGTCCCACGGAGCAAAGGTCTGGTTGAGAGAGAGTTGGGGCTTTGCCCAAAGTCTTCTCTTCCTCTTTTCCCGTGCTGGGATTTGAACAGCAGCCAGATTGAGATCTTGTCAAGGTTGCTCTTCTCTTACACTCTCACAGGGCCCTGGGGCAGAAGAGTGTTTGGTTAGGTGAAAGGAAGTGAAAGGATTCTGTGAGCACAGAATTCCAGGTGCTCATGTGCACTGGAAGTCATTCTTCATTGGGAGATGTCCATTTAGGTGGCAGGTACTTCTCATTTGTACTGACATGCAGGGCCCTTCTGGAGAGCCCTTAAGGCATGCTGGATTCAAGATTTGCCAGGGAAGGAGCAGCCTTCTCCATCCCACCACCTACTTTCCTTGGCAGTTGTATAGGTTTGTGGGCTGGTGGCTATCTGGGAGACCTACATCATCCTTGGTCTTGCTTAGATAGCACTTTCCTTCCATCTTTTCCTTCACCTCCTCACCTGGATGTCTTTTGCTGGATTTATTCTGGTTCTAGAGCATGTTAGATGATCCTTGCTAATTCGTGCCCAGCCAACCTTTCCTTTAGCTAACCAGAGTGCTTGCTTTAAGAGTGGAGGTTTTTACTGCCAGATACCTGCTCCCTCCTCTGTGTTTCCAGTGGAGTGCTGGTGACATCCAGTGTCTAGTTTGGCTTATCACTGGCACGCATGTGTCCTATGCTGATATCCCCAGGGGATGCTATAGATCTAAAGACTTGTTTTCCCCCTCAGCTAGTCTGCATTTGAATGAGGAATCATGCACCATGTCGGAGGTGTTTGTGACATCTGTAATTCACACATGAAGAAAAAGGAACCTTTGAGGCTAGAGCTCCCAGGAAAAGCTGCTTGAAGAGGAGAGGCAACTGTGTACAAAGAGAAGTGAGAACTGAGAAACAAATCAGAGCTTCCATTGGAGGTAATGAGAATCTCAGACAGCGACACAACGTGCAACTTACTGAGGCCAGAGCAGTCCTGTCTCTCCACTACCCAGAGAGAGACTTAATGGTTTGTAACTCACAGGCTCACTGCCTCCTTCCCCTCTCTGAAAGCAACAATGGCCCTGCAGGAAAAAGGCTGGGAAAGGTGCAGGGGCAATGCCAAGGGCCAGGGGCACAGGCAGGTCTCCACTCGTTGTTTTGTCACTGCCCTGGGGCACATGCAGAGGGATTCTGCCAGGAAGGGAGGGCAGTCCCCATGGCATGGCTGCTGAGCTCTCAGCTCAAGGATGCAACCTGGCAAGAAGGACTTGGCTGGAGCAGTAATGGTGGGAGGTCTGATACAAACCTGGCCCAAGTACTCCAGACGTGCAGCACTGGCTAAAGGCAATATTTGGCCTCAAACCTATTTCCCACCCAATTTTGTTAACTGAGGTAAACCTGGGCTGTGCCTCTTTAGCTTTTCCATCATGGAGATTCCTGAAGCTGTAGAGCTGTTCCTGAGAGAGTAACTAGAAGCCCTGGTTGTTGGTTCATTACACACAGTACAAAGCACAGGGGAGAGATCTGTCACTGTTGGGCTAGGAGAGACAGCAAATGGACCTTTCCATCCCTAAATGCTGTGATTTTCTCCACTCCTCATTTCCTTTATGAGATCCAGCCCTGAATGTAGTTGCTGCTCCCGCAGCTGTGTGCCCAACCCTGGGGGCAGAACATGCTGCTGCTCTCATTCCCAGCATCCTCTTTCTCATTTCACACATCCTATTAGAAAATAGCCCTTCCTTAGCAGGGTTCAAGGGTCACAGTTCGGTGCGAGTGGAAGAGAAGCCCTTGGAAGTCAGCTTTACTCTTCAGCGGTTTGCAGATTCCTGAACTGCAAATGGTGGGTCTGGGCTTTAAAGAAAGAGAATTTTGGTGCACATTAATGAACCTGGGATGGACTGTGCTTCTCCTTGCTTTGAAGAACATATGAGAGGAAGGCAAGTGTTTTGATCCCTGGAGGGGTGAAGGGGCCCTGGGCTGAGCTGTCAAAAACACTCGCCGCAGGACATATTCTGTAACTTCACCTCCCAGGTGGTCCTGTTCTCCCTGGCCCCTTCTGGTGCAAGAAGTGCAGAGGAGCAACATATTTTCCTGCCCAAGGCCAGAGGCAGCTGACTCCCAGCAGGAGGATTTCCCTGTCATCTCGCTCTGACGATCTTAGTTTATGCTGTTTGTTTTCTTTAATTGAATATTTCATAAATTAACGTGATTTCTGCATAATGTTTATCTTTCTCTCCGCGAGCCTTTATGATCAAGACAGCCTGGAGTGGGCTAATTAAAACACTGAACCATGGCTGTGTCCCTGGCCAAGAAGCGAGACGACAGTGTAATGTATGTGGTGCTGATACAGATCTGGGAGCTGGCGGAGCAGAGCGCCAGAGGATCCGTGTGTGACCATCACTCTTTACTTAGGGAGCCTTTTCTGCTCATTGCTGTTGAGGCCTGTTTCTCCTCTGCCTTAAGTGGATGCTAGGATTAGGAGCCTCTGGGTGAGCATCATCCTTGCAGATACCTGTGCTGCCAGTGACGCAGTCGGGTGCTTGTGCAGGCGTCAGTGAGAGCTCCTGGAACGCAGAGGCAAAGCTGCCTCTGATCACCTGGAAGGGCTTTTCCTCTGGGCTTTATGGGTGAGCCCTGCCTTGAGAAGCAGCTGAAGTGTCTCCCTGTCACCTAAGATGGGGAGCTGTGAGTGGTGTGCTCCTGCTTATCTCCCTCAGCAGAGACAAGGCTGAGCTGTAGCTTTTCCCACCCCGGGTGCACTGAGGAACCAGGAGAGCTGTGCCGGGGGGCTGGAGGCGTAGGAGTTAAGCCTTCTGTGTTCAGCCTTGAGGAAGTCTTAAGGGGACTTTTCAGAAGGCTGCCTCCTTCCTCTGCAGGCCTTTTTTCACTATTGTTCTTTCAAGATAAAGAACTTGGCTCTGTAAAGGAGTAAGCCAAGCTCTGTTTTATTGCTACCAGCTGAATAGTAAAAAAGCCAAGCATAACCCATTTGCTGTTGTGCAGTGGTTAAAATCCAGCTCGGTACTTTGCATTCCAAGACATTCTGCCTCATCCTTTTTCATAGATTTCCTGCAAGCAGTAAAAATATCTTGCAAGTGACTTATGCCCAACCACAAAAGCCCCCATGTAAATATGCTGGTGCTCAGTTACGGAAGTGAAAGCATTGTGCAACAGCAGCTTTAGGAACTTTTGTTTCATTTAAATGAGGTAATTGCTCTCTTTATCTGTAAAGGCACTCCAGTGTTAACCTCAAAGTGCAGGATGGTTACCTGCACAAACAGATTCAGATCACAGCCAGGCTGGTGTTAATGCCTTAGGTCTTAACTGAACAAAAGCCTCCTCTGGGCATGGTATTTTTAAATGTTTATGGTTACAAACTGTGTGTGGCTAAATCTGCAAGTGTCTGGCTCCTCCACTACATAACAGACACAGAACCCAGAGCAGGTGGGTATCAAAACTTGTTTAATGTACAAGTTCTCCTCCTTCCTATCTGTGGTCATCTTAATCACTCTTAACCCACGGCCCCATGCTGAACCTTGTCATTTTGGCAGCCTTCCTCCATAGGACAGCAAGGAATACTCTGTATTTACACTGGCACTGAGAAGATGGACGAACTGAGGGCCTGGAGGAGGAGACTGGAGGCAGAAGCTCTTCAGGGAAGCAAGGAGACACTGAAGGTAAAATAGACGTCCTGAGCCTAATTCCTGCAAAGCTGTAGGCTCAGAATGAGAGAAACCAACCAGAGCTGTGATGGATGAACAGCTCCCAGTGAACTGGGACAGTGGGAGCTGCTCTGTTTAAACTCATTCCTCACCCTCTACAATGTCCTTAAGGTCCCTCCTGAAGACCCTTAACATATATTGATGGGTGCAAAATCTTCCTCTCACATTACACTCTCTTCTCATTTGGCTTAATTTCCAGTACAGACTTGTCTGGCTCCCTGTTTCATTTTCCATTTACCAGGAGTGGCTATAAACAAATCTTCTTTTAAGATCAGCAAATCCAGTCCACTTTTCAGCTTGTCCTTCCCCTCAAGCATGTCTGTATCACAGTCTGAGCTGAGCTGTTATTATTCCTGACAGCTGGGGTTGTGGTCTCTGCAGAATGGTTTCCCCAACCCCTGTGAGCTCTCTGCCAAAATTAGAGTTAGCTGTTCTCAAATTTAACAGCCTCCACTTCCACACACAGATTTCCAGCATCCCTGGCCCAACACTCATTCCTGCCATAGCTCACCTTGTCAGCACTAGGAGCAACCTAACACTCATTGTTTCAACCTGACCCCACTCTCTGCCTTTAAAAATCCACAAATAACCTTCTTTCTAAGATGCAACTGGCAATGCCACCCATGAGCAAGAATAATGGTAGGAAAATAAGTTCGCGAGGCTGTTTCCTGTCCCTTTTTTTTTCAAATGAGGGACTCGAAGTGCATTTGTAGTTTTATAATTCATGCAAATCTGAGAGGAGGAGCTGCAAGTATTACTCTGAACAGGAAAACAGCAGTTCTGCTCCTCACAGCCCAAACCCAGCAAGATGCACTTCTGACTGTCGTCCTTCTTGCAAAAGCTCTGACAGCCAGCAGGACTGGACTTCTCTGCTTGGAGTGGAGGTAGTCAGGATGTCTCCATGGTGTACACGGAGATGAAAACCACTGAACCCTTCAGAACAGATTCCACCCCAAAGTTTTGGCTGTAGTTACAGCTAGCAAGGGTTAAAGCTGTTGGTGAGGTCCCAAGCTCTTTGGGTGCTCACCACTTCCTTAGGCAGATGGGGAAAGTTTTGGCAATCTTGCTGTGGTGCTGTCATTAGCATGCATTCATTTCAAATTAATTAAAAGCGAAGATGAGATTCCCAAACTCATTTAACTTCCTAAGCTTTGTTCTCCAGGGATTGATAGTGGAAAAACAGCTGGAGACCCAACGTGTCCTTTAGAAAGGGATGAAATGCAGTTAATCCTGGTTATATCAAAGGGAGCAGAAATTAAAAGTAAATTCCCACTTGAAAAGAGGTTTTTTTCCCCCTCTGTGCATTTTCCCCTCTCTGTTTTTTTCACACAAGAACTTTCTTGCCCAGGAAGGTTGGAAGATATTTGTAGCCCTGATTGTTTAAATATTAATCTGTACTTTAAGATTCGTTTGTGTGCGCGAAAGAGAGAGACAAGTGCAGTGGAAATCTTACAAAGGTACATTCTCTCTGCTGGATAGAGCTGCTCCAGAGTGTGCAGCGATGTTAGTCAGAGCCAGAGATGTTATATGCTTTGACAGGACCAGTCTATTATGGTTTTCAGAAGTACTAACCTGCAGCAGCTCCACAATATTAGATGGGGTGTTTGGGACCTGACTTGGCCTAAAATCCATTCCTTGCTGTCCTAACCTGGAAAAATTGCCTTCCTGAGCTGAAAGTCTTTTCAAAAGTGATATCTGTGTTACATAAGGGAGGATGTTTCTTCTGTAAGGAGGGGAAGCAGAGATCAGGCTGAGAAGGTGGGTTCCCAAGGTGCTGGCTCTGAAGAAAGAGGTGTCTGAACATTTTACATGGCAACTGAAATGTGTGAGGTAAGATTTATGTAAATCTAGAGTCAAACTCTGCTCTTTCCCTCGCCAAACCTCCATGTAGCTGGTTATTATTTGGAAGCAATTTTGCTCTCTGATGATTCAGTGAGGGAAGATGCTGAAACAAAACAGAAGTGAACTGCAGAATAGTTAATATTGTAGAACAGCACAGGAGGCATGTGCCATCTTTACTTTTTGGGTCTCAGTCCTCATTCAAGGCACCTGAGCCTCATCCAGCCAGGGGAAGGTTACAGTATCTGTGGACTGGCTCTTCATTCATGCTCTGGCACTGAGTGTGGAGAACATGTATTCAACTACTCTCAAACAAGCTCTAGTCCAAGAAGGTAAAAATCCATTATCAGCCTTGTGAAAACAGGCTGATAATGGATTTTTTTTGAACATTATTCAAAATTCATTTGAATAATGAATAAGTAGGAGAGAGACGACAATTTATGCCAAGGAGAAACAAGAAAATATTTTCACTACATTTTTATTCATCTTCCATTAATTGGCATTTTCCACTAAGGTAAATTGTGAGGCTGGAGAGCCAAAGACCATGGAGCTGAGATTTGGGATGTCCCAGCAGCAGTGATTCTGGGGACAGGCAGAGCTGCTGTGGCAGCACCATTCTGGTGCTGTGGGATGTGATGGAGTTGCACAGAAGCACTCACTGTATGGGGAAGTTTTCATAGCACCTGCCCACAATCTGCTCGGCTACGTCCCACACACATCTCAGGCTTTCACACGTAGCTCTTGCGGGTCTGCAGCTCTTCCAAGCAGATATGAATGATGGAGGAAACGAGACTTTCCTCAGAGAGCAGCAAGTTAATTAATGGCTCCAAAGCACATCGTTATAGCAATGAGCTGATGCATTAGAAATCACTTCCAACCAGCAGCTCAAGGTCATATCCATGTGCCATGGACCTTGCACGAATGCCCACAGTTTTCCCCATCTTCAGTGTTTGTGGTGCATCATTAACTGAATTTGGAATTCAGACCTTTAAAGTGGGTGGGCATAGAAGCCACACTCCTGAGGTGTTTGAAATAAACCCTGCATCTACTGCATGTCTGAGCTGTGCATCTAAATAGGTTCTGGTGAGCTCCCTAGGGCTTTGGAGAAGCCTTTCCAAATGGCTGTGAGTCATATACCACTTCATCATTTAAGTCCTGATGTGCACTCTTTGTTTGTGAGTTCTCCTTTTACTTCTGCAAATTGAATTGGGGTTTTTTGGGGAAAGGCAAGAGCTGGCTCTGTTGTCAGATGTAACTGGTCTGCAGCTGCTTGTTAAAACTGAGCTGTTCTTCCTCGTGTCTGTATCAGTGAGAAGCACCAGCAGGCATCACTTCCTGCGATGGAAGTGCCTCCCATTTCAGCAAAAAGGCATGAGGTGTTATTAAGGAGACTACAAGAGGAGAGGAAAGGGAAAAGCAAAGAAGCCTGTCCTAATTTTGACTGGATAGATGCATCTGTTTGAGTGAGAGCACAAATTTCCTGAGCAGACTCAGTGTTTCACTGGTTCAACTGCATCATCCTCCTGCTCAGCTGTTTCTTGTGGCTGAAGGAGTTGGGGAAGATAAAGGCTTTACATCTCCTTTCAATAGTAGTGTTTCATTCTGCCTCATTTATATTTTCATTGGAAATAAGTTTATTCCCACAGTGTGGGCTTTGTTTGACAAATGTTAATTTTATAGTCTTCCTGAATCCTGTAGAGAATGGCAGTCCACCTAAAATCTGAGGTGACTTGAAAATTGCACTAATGAGCAGTTGCCTTCCTTTTACCAACACAAGTAGAACTTCCAGACATTTTTCTTGAGACCAAATGTATCATGGTGCCTGACTCTACTTAGTCCAAATAAAAGTAGACTCCTCTTGTAAAGCTAAAGTGGATTTGGAAGTGTTCCTGAAATGTGAGAAGCAATAGATCAAACTATAGATTTCTGGATGGAGCAAGCTGAACTGGGAGCATGCACTATTAGACCTTCAGGACCTCTGTACCTTATATCTTTTATTTGAATCCATCTCATCTTTCCAGCAGTCTTTGATTTCCCAAGTGAATAAAAGTTCCAAATGTCACATATCTGAGGACTGGCATAAAAGGCAGTTTAAAAGGTCCTATTTTGGAGCAGTAGGAACCACATGCATCCAGCATTGAACAGCTCCCACATGCTGCAGCTCCATTTAATTGCTGAAATCAGAGATGTTGGGAATGGATTTCATCTAAAAGTCTGATCTCCTAAACTGAAAGGCATAGGACAACATTTGCTCATCCCCTGGAGATGCTGCCAGAAGTCTGTCTCTGATTAGCAATGTTAATGGAGTATTAACATAAGCCACGCCAGCAAGGGAAACTGTAGAACGCATTATCATCAGGAGAGCCAGCTGTGTAAAGGCGTGTAAAGATGATGATAAATGGAGTTTGTGGCTTGGGGAGCTGGTTGCTGAACTGCTGCATCCCCTAATCCAGAAGGAATGGAGTGGGGATGGACACACCAGCCTGCTGTTCTCTGTGCCATCGTACCAGAGAGAGATGCAGCAGGCAAAGAGAAGAGCAGATGTTGCCTTCACAGGGAAAGCAAGATGAAGGGGACTTCCCAGCCAAGTCAAGGCTTTTGCTGTCACAGGTTGAATACTTCTGGCTCAGCTCCATCTTTCAGCTGTTTAGGATTTCAACTTCTGCAACGTCTGTGGAAGATTGATCCAGGATCTAAATATTGTGATGTCTCTGATTTCCACTCTAAACATCTCCAGAGATACTTTGCACTATTTGTTCTTGTTTTGTAGGTTTTTTTCCCCCTCTTGACTCAGAATATGTGAATAGTGTGATCTGAGAGTGAGGCTCAGAGATGTTGTAAAGATGCTTGTTTCTTTTATTGCCTTGGATACTTCATTTTCAAATACTGGCCATACAAGTCCTACAAATCCTCACACACTTGCCCCACCATATATCTCAGGACATCAATACTTTTGTCTCTGATTTTATACTTGAAATCCAGAACCTTCAAGGGGGCAGACTCAGTACATCTGACCCATAAATTGTGATGTTTTCTGCTTTGCCATGTGGAGAGAGCAGTGAGCTCTAGACCAGCTCAGGAGTGAAATGCTTGTGCTTCAGTGTGACAGAACCAACAGGTGCTTTGCAAGACAGCACTGAATCTACTGACACAAGCTTGTTTGCAGTTTCCTGGTGGAGCCACACATTTCACCCAATGACCTTTTTGACATTTCCCTGGTTTCCCTCCTGCAGGAACACTTCAGCAGTGAAGTGCCATACTCTGCTGAGCAAACTTGGCATCTCATCAAGCTGACTTATTTGGTATGTATTTACACTTGTAGACTTTAGTACTCTCCTGGCAATTGAGCTTCCTTCCTGCCTACATAAATATGATTTCATTATTAGCTTTGTTTAGTTGTTGTTGTGCATCTGTGTGCTTTCCTTTCCAAAATCGCCAAAGAGAATTGCAGGTGTTGATCTCAGTTTGCACCCAAAGCGTCCTGAACTCTCTACCCCACCTGCCAACTCTAATAATGAGCAGCACTCTTGACCTCCTGCCTAAAACAACCCATGAAACCTCACCCCAGTAATTTTTTACGCTGAGGAGCCAGTAAGTTCTGTTAGAGCTGCGGCCTGTGGTTTTGTTTGTTTGAACTTAGACAAAAGTATTGGGTTTGTCTCAAAGGTGCTTTTCTGGCTTTTCCCTCTTGCACTTGGATCTGCAGTGTTTACTCCAAACAGTCTGAGCCAGAGAGGTTGCCTTTGCACAAAGGGCCCCGAAGTGCGTGAGACTCGTCCTGTTCGAGTTCTTGTGAAGCGCACAAGAAGGTGTTGTGAGCACGATCTGGACAGGAAATAAAGCTCTTATTCCCACCATAAGTGCTGTCTTGTGGAGCAGGTCAGATGAGAGATCTCATACAATTGCTCACGGTGTTGAGCCCTCCAAGGTTGTTGGCAGCCTCGGTTCCCACTGATAGCAGTGGTTGGCCACGCTGATCAGGCTTTGTGGAGGCAGGTGATGGCTTCCAAAATGCCTCCTTGCACGACAGGCTGACTTCTGCTTAGGGAAAATGAAGAGCCAGTGGTTGGATCTCCATATTCTTTTGCAGTGTAGGCACTGCTTGGCTGTTTCTAGCCCAGCACTGCCAAGGCAGCTGGCTTTGGCACCTCAACAAAGAGGCAGATGAGCTACAAGCACACAACTTTCCTCAGTTCTGGGTTAAACCAGCTGCTGTGCCTTTAGAAAGGAAGGAGGCAGTTTCTGCCCAACCACTGGACAATTCCTAACCATAAGGCTCCTCTAAGCCCCTACATCACTTTCATTGGTGAAACCTTTGCTGTTTGGAGAAAGATGTGTTTGTACACTCTGGACTGAGGATGCACTGACACTGTGCTCATGCCAGAGGTCTGTGCATGCACTGTCTTCTCTGTGATCTCACATCACATGTACCTGTAGTTCTCTCCAGGGAATCTCAGAGTCAAAGGAGAACTGTAGGAAGTGTGGTATTCACTTCATGTTCAGTCTTTTATGGACTAAAATACTGCATGTGACCATCACTTGAATGGCTATTCAAGATTTTCTTGCAAGCTTTTGCAATGTTCTCGCAGATGAAAAGATTTCCTGCATATTTCTTGGAATTAATTTCTGCTCTGAGGCCCAGGACTTCGTTTGAATTAAAGAAATTTTTTTTCTTCTAGAAAAAATCACAATCTCACTTTACCAGGTGGGGACCTGTACTGTAGGGCATGGGGAAGCTGCTGGAATGAGGGTAGGTTTGTTTTTCGCCTGGGAGGAGGCCACCAGGAAAGGTTTTATGAGATGAAGGACAGACAAAGAAAGAAAGAAAGTGAAACCAAGCAGTCAGCTTGGTAGCTGCAATCTTTGATCTGTGTCTGTCTGCAAACAGTATCACAGCTCTGTGATTAGATGTACATGCTCATTATGGGTTGTACTCTCCAAGCAGGCCTTGTAAATACAGCACAACATATTCTGCTTCCTTCTGCCCAAATATCTTTTTTCATCTATATTGCATTAAGACCTTGAGGCCTATCATCAGGGAGAGAAAAAATACAATTTTCTTATTGTACAATGCATTTCATTCCCAGCTGCTATATTAAATTTATTCCTATTTGAAGTGGTGTCTGTGAGTATAAATCATTTAAGTTTATATGTTTTTGTTGCTGTGGCAACAGTTTGACTAATTGAATTCCAAAGTGTCTCTCTGTATTTCAGAGCTACGATAAAGGGCACACAAATTATTGGCAGCAGGAGCCTGAAATGAGGAGTGGGGGGACAGGCAGCCCTGTCAAAATGACATGTCCTCAATCTCCTGGGCACAGGCTTGGCAGTGGTACCTTGGGCAATGGGTGGGGAGTGAATACCACACTCAGAAATGTTCTTCATGCCCTCAGCAGGAGGGATAAGGCATGGAAAGCCTCTGACTTGGCATTGGGAAGACCATGCTTTACCTCTCTGTCTATTTTGCCTGTAATTCATCAGTTCTCAGTGGACATGAAGTACTGGTGTGCTTCATGTTTATAAAAAGCCCAGGTTGTATTAGGTTCCATCTTCTTTCCATGGGGACTTTGAATGAGCTCCTGGGGCTTATCTGCTGTCTGGGATCATGCATGTGTTCTGCAGGGACTTCTTTTCCTGTCAATTTTTAGCAGGAAAAGGCTCCTTAGAGGTATGCCAAAGGACTAGGGAATACTGGAGTGTCCTGAATCTCTCCAGGGACAATTACTACCCCGTTATCTCTATTTTTTTTCTTTTTTCCAGCTGCAAAACAAAGGTAGATATCCTCCTAGACTGAGGCAGGAGGACAGAAGCATTAAAATTTAACTCTTTGCAAGGAAATTTTCCTAGGTGTTTGGAAAGAGCAATTCCTTTGCAAGCAGCATGTTCCAGACAGGAACTGGCCTGCCTATGCTATTCCCAGCTTGGTCTGGCAACTCCTGTTAGCCTGGAATGGGCTCCTTTTTTGTGTGTTAATTATGTAGGTGTTTATTACGGCCACAAAATGTTAATAGAAAACCTAATGGAAGTCATGCTGGCTAATGAGAAGCTCCTGAATACCTGCTGCTTTTCTCTGAGAATAACAGAAGCCACAATTCAACAGGAAATAATTTGTCCCATTCTTGCCTTGTGCTTTTACCTCGTGATTACATCTTGTTGTTAACCTTTCATCTGGCTCTCTCTGCAACCTGAGGGAAGGCCAGGACCTCTCCCTTCCCTCTGCCCAGAGGGCATACAGGGCTCTGCTTGCCTTCCCTGCTTTCTAAAGGGTAATCTGTGAAGGGTTTTATGGAGCTTGAAAAGGTCACAGGGAGCCCCGAGCAGACCCCGTCCTTCCATTGTCCACTTCCCACAGGGGATGCTGTCCAGTCTGGAGCAAGTGCCTGTGGCCTGACAGCCTCCTTGGCTGCTGTTTATTTTGGTGGGGTTTTATTCCCAGCCCATTAGATGATCCACCAGCTTCTGCATGCTCCTGAAACCACCTCATATCAGATAGGCAAAGGCAAACAGCAACAGGTACTGGGAAGGGGCAGAACAGGGTGACTCCAAGGGAAGTTGGTCAAACTGTGATTTTCTTTTTCTTTATTGCATTTTTAATTAATTTCGAAATGCCTTTATCATATAAATTACTTAAATCAATAATAAAAGGGAACCTTATCTATCAGAGTGCCTGGCCAGAAATAAGGTGGCAAATCACCAGCTGCTGGTTTATTATTCTGATGCTGAGAAAGGAAAGGGAGCTGTGTTTGATGAGGGGTGAGGTGAGGCCTGGTTTGGGACCCCAGAAAGCAGCAGGAATGAATAGCTAGTGCAGCATTTACAGGGAAGAGAGCAAATTCCCACAAAAGTAGGAGAAAGCAGAATGGTGGATTGGAGTAGGGAGTATGTGTGGGTGTGTACAGGGTAGGGAGGGGTGTCACACTGGGAGGCTGCTGGTGAGGAAGCAGGCATGTGCTGGATTGGAAATGGGACATGTGGATTTTTGGGAGAAAGAGTGGATTTGGCTATGGCCAAAATATGTCTCTCTGTTTTCCCACGAGAAAAGCACACACCTTTAACTTCCACAGGGGAGAAAAATGTTCCTTAGGGAAAAAAAAATCCAAACAACACCATGTGGATTTTTGGGAGAAAAAAACAAAACAAACTAACAAAAAACAAACAAACAAACAAACAAAAAAAAAAAAAAGGAAATTAAAAAGCCCAAACTCAGAAGGCAAAATCAATTGGAGATACTGGAAAGCTGCATGGTTGAAGCTGTGAATGAAGTAAGAGACTCTCCTCACCAGGCAGTACAGGAACTCCCAGGTGGGACCAAGTTTCACAATTTGTCCCTTGTGGGCAGAAATTGAATGCTTCTGTCTTTGCCTGCCAAAAATAAGTTGAAAACAAAAGTGGTCTTACTGCTGCAGGAAGAGCCAAACATTTCCCTCATGGGCTGTCTGAAAGAACAGTTGTGAAAACAGCAGATTTCACTGTAAAGGTGGGATTTCTCAACGGTGAGGAGCTGCAAATGAGGCATGTTGCAGGGTCCATATGGAGTTGCTGGTAGGAACTCAATACCAGGCTCTTGGAAGCATTTCAGAAGAGGCTTTCGGGAAACAGCAGAAAAGCAGTTCAAATGACTGGCTCTCAGTGATACATAATGCTGTAAAAATAGCATCTGAGCATCTTCTGTTACCTGGGCACTGCTACCCAGATCCTGTCGAGTGATTTCTCTGGCATCCATTCTCCCTGCCTTGACTTTAACGGGTTGTGCAGATTATTTTATGATCAATAAATATCCAGGCAGACACTGTGAAATTCCAATCAGAAAAATTTACAACATTAAGGCAGATATTGTATAGCAGGGTATAAATAAATAGAAATTGTCAGTCAAATTTCTGGCAGCTGGAGTCTGGTGTCAGTTGAAGTAAATTAAGTGTTTCTTCACAAATCATCTTTATAGTTTTTTACAGTAAGTGTATCTGTGCAAAGAGAGTTTTTTTTCAGCTTGCAATGGCAAATATCCTCTGGTTCCTGTGATTACAGCATGAAGCCTGGGATCAAGGGGAAGTGAGTGGCAGCAGTGGATTTTGCCATAATCCTGAGTCCTGCTCCCAGCCCCAAGACTGGAGTAGAGTTTGGGTGCTGAGCAATCCAAGCAGCAACAAGCCAACAACATGACCAGGAAGAGACAGGATCCTTTTAAGCCAAGGGGAAAACCTGTGGGAGGGCTGGTTGATGCAACGGTGCAGAGACCCACCCAGAGGGGAGGAGGAGGATGGATTCCTGTTGTCTCTACCAGGATGAAGAGAGCTGTGGTTGTGTAGGCTGTACCTGAAGGTAAGTGGGAAGGATGAGTATGAGGTCAATATGAAGATCCTCATTTACGGCAGTTGGGACAACATTTTACCTACAGATTGTTACCTTTTGTTAACAACTCTTACGCTTGCTGGCCTGACGAGCAACATAAAATTCCTAAAACATTGTGTGAAGGTTTCTGCGCTCTTGGGACAGCTGAAAACTGCATAAATTTTAGGTGTCAGACTTCTAGGAATTAAAGCAGAGTGTTCAACATGGAACAAAGAGGAGAGGAGGACCTGCTGGTGGTAGTTTTGTACTTTATTTGAGAAGAGAGAGCTACATAAACTATGTCAGGAGGGCACAGGTCTACACACAGTTTCATCAATCAATAAATGGAGTTGTTAACATAACACTGAGGATATGATACTTTGAAGAAGACATAGACACATGACCAAGGAGTATTTACAGCTCTAACATACAATATATTTATACTTGAGAGAGAGATTTGTGTGCATCTGTGCACGCAGGTACCGCTGTGCACACGCGGTGCGCGCGCGCGCAGACATAAACAGGTATAAAAGGCTTTAAAAAAAACCTCACATAATTCAAGAAATGAGTCTGCCTGTCGCTTGCAGCAGCTGACTGTTTTCAAGGAGGAAATGTTTCCAGTTTGTGGTGGTCTGGAGCGGAGGTTTCGGTTCGAAATCTCTGTTCTCCATCGGTCATTGGCTGAACCTGGAGCAGGTGTCCGGTGCGTGGAACGCTGGGGTGGGGTGGTGACAGGGGATGTGTGAGGTGAATGACAGGGAGGGCAGTGGAGAAATGGGAAAGAGGGGATGCACAGCCTCGGGGGCTGGGGCAGTAACACGGAGATGAAAAAAATGACCTTTGGTGATGCCATTAAATCATCCTTTATACTAAACATAAATTATCAACACAGTTTTAAAAAAATAATTTTCTGTTTCATTTCAAGGCTGGGGAGAGAGGAAGGGCCAAAGCAGGGCGGGAAGTAAGGGAAGGTCTGGGGAGGGTAAATACCTCAGCACTTTAACAGGTCCCTGGACCTCACTGCAAATTCTTACTTTAAAAACTCTTCATGTAAGTGTGACTAATGCTGCATAAGTCATCTCCTTCCAGGGTAGCAGCGCGCTCGATGCACACGATGTGGCAGGGAGGGGACAAGCAGGGACCCCACCTTGGCCAAAACTCAGATCAGAGTTCCTCATCCTCTGAGTTGGAGCCAGCGGAGGTGGGGTGGGCAGGCAGAGATCACGACCTCCTTGCTCTCACCAGATTCTCCCTTAAGGGGTAACCTGGCTTGCTCCCAGCAGGGGAAAATGGTGAATTTTGCTTTGGAGAATGGGAGACTGCGGTTTGGAGAAGGTTGAGAACCATCAATTCAGTTGCAAAATGCCAAATAGGATTCAAAAGATGCAAAAGAAGTCCCAGACTAAGCAAACGTGGATTGGTGCATAATATAGAAGAAAAGTCTGCCAAGTAAAAAAATCGATTCAGCATAGATCACCAGAGGATTTGTTTTCTGCTCGTGCAGACTTTCTGTGACATTAGCAGAGATTAAAACAAGCTGTTTTAAATAATAGTAACAACACAAATGCCATCAAAATGTCTTTCCTCTGAGCTGTAGTCCCATCCTCCTCTCAGTACCAGCTCACCTGCCACAGAGAGCTGTGGAGCAGCCCCTTCTGGGGGCCAAGCCAGCCTGCACTGTTGAAGGGCAGTTCAGCTGGGAGGAGGAGGAGTTTCCTGGAAATTAAATCTACCCCTGCAGATTTCTGGAAGGTGAATGGGGTGTTTTTGAGGCCAGCACAGGGAATCAGGGTGATTTTTTTTGCCTAGGCCCTCACGCTGCCACACAAACCACTGATAAACAGCACTGCCTCAACACACAAACCTTGGAGAAATTACCAGAGGCAAGGGCACAGTGTGGCCTCTAAAAACATTCCCAAACATGGCCTGAAGACCCCAAGACAGCCTTGACCCAAGAAAGCTGTGTATCCTCAGTCCTTACCTGGGGAAACCTTGCCTCCTTGCCTGACCGAGAAGATTCAGAGGGAGTTGCAAGACTCATGGAAAGCTAAATAAATGCTGATCACTTGCCTGCCCAAAAATACCTCATTTCTCTTGAAATAACTTATGTAAAACAGCACTTCATTAAGACAAGGTGGGGGAGGGGGAGGTAATTTAGTATAGTTATTTATTTATTTTTGTTCTGCTTTAAGCCTATCTATGTAAAGCTCTCATGCAAAAAATTGCCTTCCAGTTTAGCTGGAAATTTAATGGACATTTCTGGAAAAAATAAAAAAGGAAACCTGAAGAAAAGCCAATTCTCCTTCACACACGGAATTAGCTGGTTGTGGGGCTTGAACAGGAGGATCAAGGGGAACTAAAACAATCTAGACTGTTAGTACTGAAACCAGAGCTGTCAGAGAACAAAATAAATGCAGTTAAAGTTATGATGTTTGTTTGGTTTGAAGCAGAGAATGTGGCCCCAGAAGAAGCCCAGCAGAACCAAAGTTTTGGAGAAACCTTCAGGACTCATTCACATGAGCACATATCACTCTGCAGGGACTCTTTCCTCACATCTACAGTTCTTCCTCAACCAGGGCTGTCTTCTGCTTCACCACAGTTCCTATTTGACTTTCACCACCCTCATGATCACTGATCCTTCACTGGGAATCCAGTCCTTGTCCATTTCCTTCCTCTCCTTCTGTCCCAGCAGGCTCCTTTGATCCCTGCTCTTAGCATCATTTGTCCTCTAAGCCCCTTCTTAAATCATCTCTGCCATCCCCTGCAAACTCATCCTTTCTGACTTCCAGACAGCCCTAGGTATCAGAAGTATGGCCTTAATTCCTCACTTCCAGCATTGCTACTTACAAATTTTGAAGTCTTGTGTCTCAGGCACTTCCCAGTCCCTCTGTCTCTGAGTGTCCATCTACATGCCCCATTGTAGTAGCTTCCAGTCACAGCTGGGGAGTGTGTGGGAGGTGGCATGCAGAGGAAACTGCTTCTAGAAAGCAGCATATGTTGAGTGGGGGGAAGAGCCCATCTTTCTGGCCTACTTTTCCAGCTCTTCTTCTTCACATTAAATTTTTCAGGGATGTAATGAGCCTGCATGCTCCTAGCCAACAGCTTCTCATCACAACTAAGAGGTCCAGGTGATGTTCAACCCTAATTTGAGGGTTTATCTTCCTTAGTATGATCCAGGAATACCTGTGGGATGAAATCCCAGATACGTTGGCTGAATAAGATGAGCACTGAGATGATTGCCTTTTTTTTCTCTGTGAGATAAGACTGCTTCTCCATGTGGGGCCTTGTCAGGTACCTGCATGGCTCTTCATCTTTTTCAGACTCTTCAAGGCCAGGATGGACAGGGCTTTGAGCAACCTGGTCAGGTGGAAAATCCCCTGCTCATGGTAGGGGAGTTGAAATAAGGTGATTTTTAAGGTCTGTTCTAACCAAAACCATTCTATGATTGTATGATTCTGACAACCCTCCACTACACAGTAATGTGGCTTCTTCTTTTTTTTTTTTTCTTGTGGATTAATGTGAAAAAGCTTTCAGTGGCTACAGTGTCATTTATATGTCCCTTACTTGCAATTTTCCAAGAGATTTGTCTGTTTACCCTTTACCAATAGTAAATGTAATTGATGGCTGAAATCTGAATCACATGATGCTTCCAATAAAATAAGGATTCTGTTTCTAAAGGGCTACCAGTGTAATATCTCTCCATTTGTCAAACTGTCCCAATGGATGAGGAGATAAGAACCTTTCACAATCCAAATTAGAGATGGAGCCTTCATAGGTGGAACACCAGTGCGGGAAGAAGTGGGGCAGAGAGTTTAATTCTGAAGGAAAAAACGGTTCTCTCTTGCCTCGGAACCATTGGTTTGTGTTTTAAACCATCCCTCCTCCATCACTTGAAAACGAGATGCCAGATAATGGGTTCACACTAGAAAATAACATGGGAGAAAGGACCGAAGGGTGAGGCAGCAGGTTTCCTGGGCAGTGTGGGCATGATTCCCGCAGAAGTGGGGTTGGTTCACCAGCGGCGGCCGGAGCGCCGGGCGGTGCCGCTGTCCGCGGTGCTGATCCGCAGGGACAGTGCCGAAACCTCCGCTCACCGAGAGACCGGGGACAAAAGAACTCTTTCAGGCCCTTTGTGAACACTGCTTGCACCAATTAGGGGTTGTATTAAAAAAAAAAAAAAAAAAAAAAAAAAAAAAAAAAAAAAAAAAAAAAAAAAAAAAAAAAAAAAAGGGGGCACGCCAGGTGCTTGCTCCTGAAAGGTGCTGGGCTATAAAGTTGTTGTATCATCCAGCAGGATCTGGTCTCTCTCCTCCTCTCCCAAATCAGCCTCTTAATTTCGGTTTCCAGCAAGGCCATAAGACAGGATTTGTTCTGTATTAGCAGAAGAAGGAGATAAAGGAAATTAAAAGCGAGAGGAGGTTTGCAGGATATAGAGCTGCTCTTGTCCTGGTGGCCAATGTTCTTGGTTGCCAGGATGAATATTCTGAGTCTTTTCTCGTTTACAGCAGTAGATTTTCTTGCATTATATACCAACCACTGTCTTTTCTGACGTAATGTTTTTTGGTTTTTGTTTGTTTGTTTGGTTGGTTTTTTTTCTCATGTAGCATTTCTCTTTCTCTCTCCTGCAGTTCTGTTCCTAACATCTGTTCTCAGTGCCTCTCAGTATCTACATCCTTTACCGACTTCAAAGTTGTGGGTATTCAACACCTTCAACATTTAGCCCGGGGTTGCACAAGGAGGTTCAGTTACACAGGAACAATTCAGCCTCTTGCTGATTTCTATTGTTTCAATCTAGCTACATAAGAATGAGGCTGGACTGGAACAGGTCACAGCCGGAATCAATCCCGACCATCTCTCCAGCAATCAGAACAACCTGCTGGGAGCTGAGTAACGGCTGAATTCTTGGTGAGAGAAATTATAGGCATAAAAACAAAATCAAATATACTCTTGTGCTCATTCAACATTTCAAGGCATATTTATAGGTACTGCTGTATGGCATCTTAAATATCGGAGTTCAAAAAGAAACTGGATCGCTGCTGTTGGGGAAAATAATTTTTCTGTTCTGTCACTTTCACTATCTCTGCCCCTGATGAAAAAGGGAGAGAGAGACACTGAATTACACACCCATTCAGCCCCTGTCATCACTTCTTTGGGCTGTTTGGATAGCCCTGGGAAGGATCTGTGTGAGATAAGGAGATCTGAAGGTCGTCTGAAGGTCATTCCTCAGAACTGGAGTAGGAACAAGAGAGCTGGGCAGGAATCTGCTCAAGAAAAGCTGGGGATTTCTTCCTATATGAAGCTGGGAATGGCTTAGTAGGTGAACAGATGAGTTTGCAGTCTAGGTGCTTGCTGAATCCCTTCCTCAGGCTGCTCCACTGTATTCTACTCTCCCTCCACCCAAGGCTTTCTGTCACTGGGAGGAAAAGCAGGAAACTGATGAAAATCCCTACATAAGGGAGATATTTACACTTTATTTCTCCACTTTCATTTTCAAGAAGACAGTACTTGAGAATTTCTTAGATTGTAAGAGGAAGAATATCCTTCAAAAAAATTCCCAGGAACACTGAAAAATGGATCTGCATTCATTACAGAGAGGTGAGGCAGAGAGTTACAGCTGCCAAGGCCTGTACTCGTAATGGTCGGTGAGAAAAAGCACTGAGCAGCTAAGAGTATTTGTCTTGGGGACTGTAGCCATTGAGCCTTGGGTGGGAACCAAGCTAAATCAGCAAACTTGCTGTTGGTCCAGGATCAGAATGAGCTAAAACTCCTCCATTGCATGCCTGAGACTCAATTACTGTGTAATCTCTGTGGCATAGACATCTAGGAACCTCTGCGGATAGCAGATGGCTGCTGAATGGTGAGAGCAGATGACAGATTCTGGGCAGTGCTGAACCAGAAGACCTCAAATCCTGATTACAAAAGTCAGCTCTTGAGGTTAAATCAAACGAGGCACCTGAGCAGGAGGGAGTCATACAGCATTGCACAAAGCCAACACCCTACCAGACAGGGGAGGGCTCTTGTGAAAAGCTCCACCTCCCCTCCTCTCCCCAACACACATTCACACACGCTGCCACATGCAGCAAAAAAATATCAAGGTTATGTATTTCCTGAAATACAGTTGGCTGAATAAATACACTTACACTTTGTAAAACAATAGCAGAATGAGTAACAGTGCATTGCTGCCATGGGAAATAAAAAGGAAAGTAACCCAACTGCAATTCAGCCAGAATCATTCCAAACCCCAAAGGTTGGCCTCTTTTTTTTTCTTTAATGTGTCTGACATTTTATGGCATCAATAATGCAAACAAAGAGGAAATCATATTTGCAGAACACTAATGCACGGATGTCTAAAGCGAAATACAATACTGATTACTTTTTAAATGAAGCCACCAGGTTTTGATGTGCTGTGGTGGTTAAATTGGTCCATCAAATTCCTTCCAAAGCAAATTCCAGTCCAAAGCAAGAGCTTGACCTTTTCTACAACCTTGGGTAGCCTTTTCAGCTGTATTCTGATTGGGGGTAATAAATGTTAGTTTGAAGGAATCTTCCCGAATTACAGAAATGTCACAATTCCTTCTGAAGATGAGGGGAAACTGAAGATATGTCACCTCTTCACAGGCTGTCCAAAACCTTTGGCAAATATAATGGCAAGCCTACTATGAAGAGCTGTGGGTGAGAGGATGGATGGGCTCTGAAAGAGATTTCTAGAAGTACTATTGAGATTTTGCCCTTAGGGCTAGTGGTTGATCTCTTCAGCACCTGATAGCTTTTCTCTTGCCCAGAACCTCCTGCAGATGACTGCAGAGCAATGTCTGAGTAGGAAAATAAGTGTATGAATAAGCAGGTGTGGCAAAAACACACAAAGAAATCTTCTTTTCCCTTTCCATATATATTTTTTTTTAATATGCCAGTGGGCTTTTTTCACAAAGTGCATCTGAGAGATGCATCTTAAGAACCACAAACAGGATTGTCTCTGCCAGCACAAAAGTGAGGAAGCTGTTATGGTCCTGCCTGGGAAATCCCACTGCTCAATCTCCTCTTACAGCAAAAGACAGAAGGGCTTGGGGTCAGGCCTATGCTTTCAACTTATCAGCAGGAGCATTCAGTTCAGGAGCCAAGGGGCTTATTTCGCAATGTCCTCTGACTTGCACTGAGTTAACTGTGTGAATTTCTTTAATTCATGCAGTTTTGGTTTGGTAGGCAGCGTTCACTGTGTGCCTGTGTGGTGGTGAGCAGGATTGGATGCCACCATCTCACATCAGCTGGGAGTTTGCCTGCCATTTAGATCACATCTGATCAGAGCTTTGTGTGTGGGGATTGTATGTCTTGGAGTTAATCAGTGCAAGCAGCTAATTGCCACTCGTTAACTAGTGTCTTTTAATTAGGACTGTACTGCTGGCTGGATACATGGAGGGAGCTGTTTGTCACTGGCAAAAATTTCAGGCTTGTGATGTAAACCTCTTTGGGGAATTAAAAGAAAAAAATATAGGCTGGAGCTATTGTCACTTTAGCACAGCGGAAAATCAGTTTCAGCAGAAGTGGCCTGGATGAGGCTGGAGTCACACTTTGCTGGGGTCAAAAATGATAGCGGCTGCTCCCCGACCCTTTCTCCTGTGCAGAAGGGTGGGACACTGTGGGCTTCAGCTGGGATTTACAGGAGATACCCCACATGCATTACAATGAGCTTTGCTGTAAAATTCACTGCACAGAGGTTAATCTAGATGTCAACACTGCCTGACAGCAGTGAAATTACTCCGGGGCAGTGCTCCTTCTGAAGTCTTAATATAACAGTCAATTCCATCCTGCCTGCAGGAAATGAAAGTTTTCTGCTTTGTGTGCGGAATCATCCGGCGCCAATTTTCTCACTGTTTGAAGTCCAAACTGTTTGTGGTCTTGGGATTCACCTCACATTAAGACTTTCACTTCATTTAAAAACTCTGCTAGTCAAGTCCTGAGAACTGCAAGGACAGGAGCTGCACAGGGAGAAAAAGAAGAGGGCATGGAGGGAGAAATCTGATCTCACCTACCACATTGAAATCAAACAGCTCCACCAGTCCTCTGTGCTCTGTAAAGGGAGGGAATGCAGAAACTCAGTTATCTGAGTATCAAGCAGCAAAGACTGGAGAGGCTGGAAACCAGCAGAGAGCGAGAGAAAGCATGCAAGAAGAGATTTGGACCTCCCAGAGCTATGATTTTCTTTAGAGGTATTTCAGCCCTTCCCTGCTGGGACCTTGTCCTATGCAGCCAGTAGTTCATCAGTTAAACTCCCCCTCAGAACAACTGCTCCAGTTTTCTGCAGTGGGATCAGTCACCTGTGCTGGGCGGGAAAGCAGTTCCTGTGGAGGACTCCTGACAGTGAGGGGAAGCGATGGTTAGATTTGTTGTGTCTCTTTTCCCCTTGCAGAAGTGCAGAAGCTGTGGGACGTGCAGAAGAGAGGAGGAAGCAATGGTCATTCCTTTAGTCTGAAAAGAGCTGTCGGATTGCGTCCGTGAGAAACTCAAGCCACCAACATGAAACCGAAGTGCCAGCTTGCTTAACCCTTGGGGAAAGCTAGAATAGTTTGTCCTTCCTTCTCTTTGGTCTCTTTTCTCTTTCCACAGTTCAGTATTTCAAAATTGCAAGCAATAGGATTGCAATTACTCCTCTCGGGGAGTGGTTTCATGGCTCAGTGTTGCATTGGAAAGGAATAAGAGGCACAGGAGAGATGGAATGCTCCTCATTCCTCCCAGATCAGCGACTGATGTCTCTGCCTGTGTCATTTATGACACTGCCAGCCAGAACAGATGTTTTGAAAACACCTACTTTCTCCAGGCTTGAAACTCAATATCTCTACTTTCAAGGACAGCAGCAAAGGGAAAAGAATTTTTAGGATTTAGCAGCTACGTAAACTTTAGATGGGTACTGATGTAAGAGACGCCTTGGTGAGGGAGTGGAGAAGGTACCTGAGAGTTAAGCAAGTCTATCCACTCCTGAAAAGCAGTGCTGAGAGGGGAATTTTCTCTTCTTCTATTTTTGGCACTCACCATTATGGCAAGGCTCCATGAGCCCACCATCCATCAAAAAGCCACTGAACATGAATGGAGAACAAAGCTTTTGGGTTGCACCAAGACATGCCTGCGTCTGTGAGTCTCATAGCAGAGGGACCCTGATAATGCCCAGAGCCTTCCAGCTATCAGAGGAGCCACCACAATGTGGCATCACAGCCAGGATCTCCTTTATTCCCCTTGCTTATGCTCATCATTGCCTTACAACCAGAGAACAAACCTAGAGCTCTTATAAAAATGTTGGGTACGAGCCGTGGCCAGATCAGGAAAGGATGTAGATACTCCCTGGGGAGGGAGGAAATTTAGAAAGTATAAAAAACAAAACTTCTTAAGATGACATGCTGAAAAAACTGTCTTCCCACAGACTGGCACATGACTGAATCAAGTGTTCAGAACCACCTCTGGCTTTGGGGGCTTGTGGTGACCATGCCTGCATTCTTCAGCCCATATCCTGAACTCAAGGAAGCCTATACATTTGAGTTCTGGGAAATAAGAGCCTTTCACATGAAAGGAAACAGCTCCTACAGTACTATACTTCTCTGTGCCCCTGAAAAAGCATAACTTTTCAGACATTCTTTTAGTTGCATTTTCTTGTAGGAAAAAAATCACAGAAAAGCACAAAGCCTAGTGATTTTGTTTTGCACCTGCATAAATGGTCCCTTGATTTTATTGGTTCCTGCCTCCCTTTTAAACCAGTATTTGCCCAGGTTCATAGCTAACTTTTCCTGGAGCTGCAGTATGTTGCTATTTTCTTTTGTTTTTGCTTGTATCCATTGTGCTACTTAAAATTCTACACCACACTCCCCAAATCTTTCCTGATTTCCCAACCCAAGACACTCAGTTGCCTTCTAAAACCAGTCTTTCTCTTTCCTTGGCTCCTTTATTCTTCCACATATTTTCTCACCTTGTTCCACCCACTGCTGGGGACAAGCAAACAGCTCAAAGCTGACAATGTCTCTCAAGCAAGCAGCCTCTTTAAAGGCATTCCACAGTTTTCACATTTGTCTGGGCAGCACAGTTCCCAGAGTCAGCTGTCTGCAATTCAACACTCTGCAGACCCAAGGATAGGCCTGAAATGAGGCAGCTCAGACTTTTTCAGCCCCAAAATCCATGCATTGAGGGACATCTAAAAAGGCCAGATGGGCAAGTTTTGCAGAAGACAGGATGGACTTTCAGTCTGGCAGATCTCTGCTTCTCTTCCCTTTGCTACATTTCAGCTTCTGTCTGGCAACCTGACAGTCGGGGGTGGAAGGAAAAATTATGGCAGAAGAACACAAACCAGGTCACTGATGGGACCCTGAGGCTGGAGCCACATTCACTGCCTGCAGTTTGCAGCCCTGGCACAAAATTTCCACCTGTACCATGCACCAAAATAGCACCTTCACCTCCAAGAAAGCATCATTTCAAGTGACACCCTTGGGTGACTGAGTTGGTGCAAACAATTTTAATTTTTAGGGAGCAGCATGCAGCTGGGACAGGGAAGATCCTGTGTCCCCTTCTCAGCTGTGCTCAGTCTGGTGTTCCTTCCATCTCCCTTTCACAAGTCCCTTGGGAAAACTGCAGATGGAAGAGGCTGGGTGGGGGGAAGGTCTGGCTGGATGTGCTGGGAATTTGGCCTGGCTTGCCCCAGAGCTGGGTGAGACCTGTGGGTGTTCCCAGGCAGCAGGGACAGTCCTCTGCTCTACATAGAGGCAGGGCATAGGGAAGTATCTCTCCTAGAAATAAAGAAGCATGAGCTCATTTCTCTTTGACTCCAAACACTTAGATGTTGATACTCTGTGAGAGTTTCCCCCAAAATCTGCTTTTCTTCCCCTCACACACAGCCCCATCACAGAGCCCTTCTTCCTAGAGGGAAGATCACCAGTCCATGCTGATGGGAATTCTCTTCTGCTCCAGGAAAGGTGCTTGTGGAAATGAGGTCTCAGGGTGTTCACTGGGAATGCAGCACTGCTGCTTTCCCTCTTCCCCTCCAAAACTGTTATGCCAAAAAGGGGTGCAGCAGTTTCTATCATCTCTTTGAACATAAAGCAATCTTCTCCTTGCCCCCAACAAACCTCCATCCAACAATGACAGGCCAAGGGGGCCAGAGCAGAAGTCACACCACAGAACCGCAGCTTATCCAGTTCTTCTGAGCAACAGCTCACAGTTAACTCTGACAACAGGACCTTTCTCCAAGGTGGTCACTGCACGTAGTGGGGCTAAGAACAAAGCAGCCAGAGCCTGAGCACTGGTCTCAGCCACTTCCCATCTTCTGGGGACCAATAAACTTTCCTCAGAGACCACCTAAGCCAAAACATGCAGCATGGAGGCTGTGTCACACTCAGCTCCTGAGCTCACCTCGTGGCTGTGACAGTACAAAGAGGTGGTGAAAGGGACACGGTGGAGGTGCAGGGGAGGAGGGGAAGGAGGAGAGAAGTGAGGAAGGGAGGATATATCTGCTGTGCAGAATGGTGACAAGGGAATCTCATCAGCTGGGAACACAGTGTCTGCAGGTGACTTGATAGTATAAAAGCTCATGACATTGGCCAAAAAAGAAATGAGAACATGAGAGTGAGAGAGGTTTGTGGACAAAACTGTGGCCTTGCACAACCTGGCACAGAGCCTGGGAGCCACAAGAGCAAGAAGCCACTTGGGGTAAGAGACAGGCAGTCTCAGGAAAGGGTTTTTTTCTGGAGATGCTGGGCAATTAACAACCATTGCTTGTTCTCTCCCTATGCAGCCAAAGCAGCCTGCACAAAAAGGCATCCACCCTTTTAACCACTCTTTTCCCTTTTCAAAGTTGGACCTAAGTAGGCAGGATATCCTCTCCCAAAAGAGTGAGGTCCTGCTATGGAGAGGGGCATGGTACTGTGTTCCTGTGTGCGGACTCCTGGTGCTGGTCCACACCCTTGTCCATGACTATGCCATCACTGGTGATGCTGTGAGCAGCTGGTGCCTGTTCAGTGGCAGTCTGTCCAGCCCCCACTGGCATGAGTCTGTCCCACTAGCCCAGATCTCTCTAACAGGCAGAGGAATTTGCTATGCCCTTACTCCCATGTGGCTACTGCCTCCCAACATCTCCCACCCCAGGCTCACAGTGCTCATTACACAAGCACAGAATAAACCCACTGCTGCCCTTGTCACCACAATCCTCCCCGTAGCAGTGTCCCCTGCCTCTGAAACCATCAGCCAGGTCAGGCCAGTGCCATGAGTGACAGGTATGAATTGTCAGGAGACATGGGGGACAGGGAGAGGATGCAAGATCTTCCCTTTCAGTGCAAGCCACAACCTGAGTCACCTATCTCCCCTTGCATCCTGGACATGAATATTACTCTGGCCATGGGGAAGGAGCTAAGATCACTTCTCTGTCCCCTCTTCCCCCATCTGCATTGCCTTCCACAAGTGCCACATCCGAGCAGGCTATTTTTGTGCTGGCAGTTGTTGCCTTCTCAAAATTGCCTTGACAATGCCTGTGCCGCCTGTTCCCTGCCTCCTGAGAGCAGCTGCCAAGCTGAGGTTCCCCCTCATCCTCCATTATCCATATGAAAAAAAAGGCCCAGAAAGGTTTTGCATTCTCAGCCCGGTCTGGAGAGGCAGGATTCTGCATCTGACTCAGTGTTTCCCCAGGTCAGGATTATTTTCTGCCCCGGGGAGATCGGCCATGGTGAGGATGCTGCTGTCTCTCCCTCCCTGTCCCCACCACCCCCTGTTGCTGCCTGCCAGGCCTTTCTCCTCATTGAGATGCAAGGCTGGCCGCTGCGGCCATCCGCTGAGCCGTCTGCTCCTGAAGGCACCTTCCCCTCCTTCCCCCCTCCTCCCGGGGCTGCCTGTGGAGCTATTCTTCAGCCTCTGCATTTCACAACAGCTCAAAGGCAGATGCATCAATCCTTTCAGGGGATGGGGACGTGAGGAGAATGGCAAGGGAGCTGCAGGCAGGTGTTGGTAGGTTCCCAGCCATCTCACAAGCCTGGTCCCCCTCCCTGTCCCCCGCTGGGTTGTGCCTGAGGCTTGGACTGAGGCATGGGGCAGGAATGGGGAAGGGGAGAGGATAGGGAGGAAGAGCACTGGGATATGCTGACCCCACAGACATGCCCAGCAGGGTTGCAGGCATGTTCCCAGCTGTCTGCACCCTGTAGCCTTTCCCCCATGCAGGAAGCAAGGATCTAACCCTGCTCAATAAAAGTTTACACCGGGGGCCAGTTTGGCCGTGGTGCAGACAGCTGAGGGAGGGGGAACAACCCCACGGCCACTAACAGCCGTAAGGGTGGGGAGGAGCGGGGTTGTTCCTCCCAAAGTAATGCCTGCACCGGATGCCCTGGGTGAGCAGCATTCCTGTCCCACACGCTGGGATGGGTTGGGGATGATTCAGGATCCCCAGGACTCCCCCCTCGACTCCCACGTGCAGCCACTTTGGTCCCACTGCTCTCCCAGCACTGGCAGCAGCCGGCACGGGGCAGAGGGAGGGCTGGGGCAGGAGCCTGCAGCCTGCGGGAGGGAGGCTGCTGCCCGGTGTGTGTTTTACCCGTAGGTGCCACAATCCTTTGACTGTGTGTTCGAAAGCCTTGAGTCTATACATTTAAGAATCAGCAAATTAGAAAAATTGTCCTGAAATGTCGGAGGGAGGAAAAAGGCAGGAAGGCAGAGAGGGATGAGGAGGGACTGAGAGGAAGGGAGGGAAGGGGTTGGTAAAAGAGAGTTCATCCAGGGGCACTGCCCTGGCTTTGTGCCCATCACCTGCGGGCTGGCAAGGAGGGAGAGAGGCAAGGACGAAAAGGGAGGACTGATTTCACACATTCAGTGCATATCATACAACCAGGGCAAGGCTTTCTTCCTGGGGCTCCTACCCAGGATGGCATCGCTGCCATAGCCAGTCTAGAGCCCTGCCCAGCAGCCCGAACCATACTCACAGCAGGGTTACAAGTCACTGCTTGATTGCTCGGGGGAAGGATACCTTCTCCTTTCTTTCTTTTTTTTTTTTTTTTTTTTTAATTATATATATATTTTTAAGGACTTTTTCTCCCTTTTTTTTTTCTTTTTTTTTTTTTTTTTTTTTTTAATATAGTCTCACAATTTTCTGTAACAGCAGCTTCTTTCTGTATTGGTGTGGAAGTTATATAGAGAGAGATATCTATAAATATATATAAGCCAAACTGCCTTACAGGTTGTTGTTCTGTGGGGTTTTTGTCGGTTTGCTTTTCGTTTCGCTTTTTTTTTTTTTTTGTTTTCAGTGTTGAATGTGTAGCAGGCACTTGAGTTTATATGAAGATGTTTGCTTGGGAGCTGAGGGGCAAAGGGGCTGGGAGGGGGAGAGGGAAGGAAGGACGGGAGGAAGGAGCAGGGACTATCCAACAGGTGGCCACTGCTAGCCAAGGATGTCCAGGTAGATTGGTGTGGCCTTGCCCAGAGCGTGAAGGATCTTGTAGATCTCCTTGATGTTGAGCCGTTGCTGAGGTTCCCTCTGCCAGCAGCCCAACATGATGTCATAAACCTCCTTGGGGCAGACTCGGGGCCTTTCCAAAACTCGGCCTTGGGTAATGCACTCAATGACCTGAAAGAAAGAAAGAAAAGGAGCACTGAGCACCAGCTGGGCACTTTATGGAGGATGTCCCATCCCTGCCACTGCTTGGCTGATGTGGCACCATTTAGTGAGTGGCAGCACCGAGAAGCCAAATCTCAGATCTGCAGATCCTCAGTGCTCACCTGTTCGCTGCTATTGATAATTTTACTGCAAAAAGTTTGTCTCCAGCTATGGTTTTTCAGATCCCAAAAGCCTTCCCTGTATGAGACCTACCTGCCTCAATGTGCTCTCCAAAGAGGAGGTCACAAGCCAATGAAATAGATTTTAATATATTATGTCAGTTTTTTCTGCTAAATGAAGAAGGAAAAAAAAGTCTTAAAATCCCCAAAGTAAAAAAATATCTTGCACAGCTGAAATTATATTTTTCTTGTCTGAAAACCAAGAGTCCTTTCCATTGCAAAGCCCAAGAGAGGCTTATAACAAAGAGTTCAGAGCATCTTTTCCTATATACTTCTCCAAGGGCAGATTTGCCTCATTCTGACATAGAAAAACAACTAAAAGAATGAAATTCATGTCAAATCACATCTGTGATGGAGGAAAAAAAAAAAAATTACCGTGCTATCACTCTGTTTTGGGTCAGATCTCTGCTGCTAATGAGAAAAATGTGAGGTCCTGGATAACAGTAAAGTCTCTTCAGAGGGATGCCATTGGAAAGGACTCCCCTACGGGTGTCTTTGTGTATTGTTTACTGGAGGAATGAATGAAAAGGAAAGGGAAATATGGCTTTCCAGAGAGCTGCTATTACTGCCTGGCCTCCTTGGTTGGGGTTGATGAGTCCCAGCATAGCAGCGCAAGCGGCCTGCCACGCTCTGCAGATAAACACCAGTCCCAAGCAGCACGTTGAGGGAAGCCACCCAGCAAGAGGTGTTTGGAGTTTATCATTTATGAATAGTTATGGTCCCAACACACAGCTCAAGGGATACTTATCACTTTGCTGTTTGCATATAAATACAGAGGGGAGAGATTAGGACCTGCTGAAAGCAAGGCGAGGAAGACGCAGCATGCAGAGAAGGCTGCATTGCCACAGAGCTGCTGGCTGCTGACTGGGGGGAGGAGGTGAGTTATGGTTCCTGACAAGACATCCTGGACATGCACAGGAGCCCTGTGCTGGGCCCTTTCTCTCCAGGGCACAGGAAAGGCACAGAGAGAAGTTAATGGACTGGCTGAGTGGTGCCCTGCCTCGTTCCTCTGCTCAGAGAGGGTTTCTCTCATCCTTGGGAAAACCTGCTGAAAATGCTGTGGGGCTATGAGGCCATGCAGGTGGCACAGGAGGCAGTGGGAATCCCAGCCTTGCCAAGGCCAACCCCAGCAGGAGCGATGCTCTGCCAGCCTGGTGCTTGCTCCTGGTCCAGTCCTGGCAGCCAGGAGCTTGGCACAGGCTCATTGACCAGTCTCTCCATGGCCTCTGCCTCCCCAGGGGGCTCTGGCACTGCATCCAGGCTGCCCCAGGGACTTGCTGTGATGCCATGCCATGCCATCCAGGAGCTGGTGGAGGTGTCAGTCCTCTGCAGCCACACAGGTTCGTCCCATCCCTCCACAAATTGTGGAAAATGAGCTGGGTGAGAGCTGATGTGGCTCCCTCCCACCAGGATACTGTGGTCAGAAAGAAGTGGATACACCAACAGGTGAGGGAAGGATGAGATTTTATCCCAGGGATGGCAGCAAATCAAGACAGCCACATCTGTTCAGATTTTAACCAACTCTCCCCCTCGTGACTAAGGGCAGATGTTCTCAGCCCCAGTGCCCTGCAAAGGAAACTGAGGCAGAAGGCATGGGCATAGCTGAGCTGTCACACTCCAGCGTGCCCATTGCCCATGCTCAAGCTTCATGTGCTCACTTGTGTTTGTATTTACCCTCGCAGGGAAATGCAAGAGCAGCTCATTAAATAGCGTGACAAATAACTTCTGTCGCTGTCGATTCCATTGTTTGTGCCTCTAAAATGTTTGCGTGTGCTACTTTGGGATATACAGTCAGGCCCCATTGAGCACACGAATGGGCAAGTATTAGAGCTGTAAAGCAACACCCTGGATTTGCCATCTCTGCAGCTCACTTAATTAAGGGATCTGTATCCAGAAAGCAGAAAATGCACATTTTTCATTACAAAAGGTGAAGTTTCTGAAATCCATTAGATACACAGTAGGATAAAAATGTTCAAGGTTCCCACACACTGCTATGTCAATTCATCTTTTTCCTCTTCTATAATACCTCCTGCTATTCCAAGCAAAAATCCTCCAATGCATTTCTGCTGATGTGCCTCAAACCTCAGCAGTGACACCCTGCTAATCCCAGCCAGCCTTCCCTCAACATTTTTACAGTGCAGCCCTGTCCTGGTGGGCTGCAACTTTTGCTAGTCAAAGAAATAACAAGGGCAAGCAAGCTCCACGGGTTCCACCCTCAGCGAACTGGGGAAAACCATGTTAGCGAAACCCCGATGGCAAAAAACCCCAAGGAAATGTGCCACATGCAATATATCAGGCTTAATACTATTTCTCACAAGCTGGAGACTGCAGTAAGAGCTTCAGCTACAAAAGGAGAAAGCACGGGAAATTCAAGGCATGACTTAGGTCCCAGCAGTAATTTGGGTATCCCCAGTTCTGGCAGCACCCCGAGAGTTTATGAGATATGACAGATACGTCAGGAATTTAGCAGCAAGGGGCTGAGGATTAGCCAGTACATGGCTTTGGCAGAGCTCTTTGATTCCTGCAGGCCTCAGTTTTCCCAGCCCTTAAACTGAGATAATGACACTTATCCTATGGCTGCACCATGGGAGTGCCAAGGAGGGCACCATCCATGTATAAATTGCTTTGCAAACAACCTGGAAAGGAGAGACAGCAAAAAATACAGTTTTCAGCTGAGGTGTCTCAGCACTGTTGTACCTCTGTGTTTGAGAGCTGGAACCAGGGCTGCTTCCCATATGTGAAGATCTCCCAGAGGATCACCCCGAAGCTCCAGACATCACTCTCTGTTGTGAATTTCCTGTACATGATGCTCTCCGGAGGCATCCAGCGGATAGGCAGCATGGTGTGTCCTCCAACCTGGGTGAGGACAAAGGCACAGGGAAACCTGAGTGGTGAGGGTCCAGAGGAGCAGGGTCATAGAATCAGACCATGGAGTCAAACTCCTGGCCCTATGCAGGACACCCCAATAATCACACAACATGCCCAAGAGCGTTGTCCAAACGCTCCTTGAATTCTGCCAGGCTTGGAGCTGTGAGCATTCCCCTGGGGAGCCTGTTCCAGTGCCTGGACACCCCAAGGCATGTCAGCCCTGACAGGATGTGGATAAACTCCCTGTGAACTACAGCAGCAAGGAGCTGTTCCAAAAAGCTGGGCTGGCTCCTGCCTCCCCTGCCACTCATGGGCTTACCCACCATTGCCACCTGGTTAACGTGATGCATAGGGAGTGAAATATATTAAGATAAATTACATTCTCTCCACCCAAAAATGGGCTTGTAAGGAACTCAAATGCAAAATGCCAACAACACACTCCACCCCCACAGTCTGGTGAACCTGGACACAGAGCAAGAGCGGTCAGCAAAGAATATCACAGCCTCGGTGCTCCAAGGCACCCACCAGAGATACAGCAGGAGGGCTGTCCCTCTCCAGAAAGGTTCTCTAAAAGCCATGCACCGGCATCTGTGCGTCACCCAACCTCATGAAAGGCTTTGTGCCCAGAAAACTGTGCTACAGGCCGTTTCAGAGTGCTTTCATTACGTAAATGACTGCAGGACCACACTGCAAAAGGTGGTCTGCAGGTAAAGAACAGGCTCTTACAGGCAGGGACAGACCCACCACTTAATGGATTTAACTTTGGAGAGTTTGGAACTGGAAGTGCCCATGGGGGTATAAAACTGGGGTATGCCAAGCCAGGGAAGGGCAGTTCCTCAGGTTAGTAGCCCTTCTCTAGGGCCCATGAATCCAGCAGGTACACGGGAGGCCTGCAGGGTACACACAGACAGTTCCAAAGTGGCTGGATTTATCTTCAACTCCACTAAGGATTCCTAAACAGGTTTCTCTGAGCAGGACAAGCTTTTCTCTGTGCCATTCTTCTGCACAAGAAGCTCCATCTGTGGGGAAACACCTAATTGCTACGACCAGCCAGTGGCGGCAAGTCTCCACTCTTGTTTCTGCCGAGGCTACGGTGTCCGAGGCTTTAGTGGTGATGAGAAAAGTGCTTTTGTGGAGCTGCTTGGAAGACTGCTTGTCTCATTAGGGACACCAAAAAAGCAGTGCTAATAACTTTGTAGCACTGCAGCTGAATCAAACAAGCAGAAATCTCTCTGGTCCTGCGAAGAATGAGGGAAGAAGGTATCTGCTGTCTGGGATTCCAGCATATGCGTGGCTATTCCAAGTAATGAGATTGTTGTGCTCGCTCGGATGAAAACATTTCTTGTACAAACAAAAACTCTCCTCTGAGCTGCCAGCTTTTCCACACGTTTCTTTGACTGATTAAAGCAGAGCTAGTGTGGGCAAGGGTCAGTACAGGGACACTGCAGCGCTTGGAAGCAGGAGGGAGGTGTGTTGGAATAGGGTGTGAAAGGGGTAGGATGCTCAGCTGGCTTTCTGCACAGAGGGGTTCAGATTTCTGTGGGGTTTGGCAGAATTTAGGCTCAGGTTTGCAATGTTGTACTCAGAGGGCTGCAGACCAGCCCTTTTCCTTACTCCGAAAGAGACCCTCCCTCAAAAAAGGAGTTTTAAAAGCCTCAGGAAGATGCAGATACTGGAAGATAAAAAGCTCATTGCAGCTCCACACCTCCCATTTAGAGGCGGCTTGGCTGAAGCAAGAGTTCTCAGCTTGCTGCTCTGAACTCCCAAGAATGTTCTGCTGTAATGGAAATGGAAATATGCTTTTCTTTGTTTGTTCCTTCAAAACCCTGGCTGCAAATTTAGCTCTTCTCTGCATTCCCAGCTTTTACAAGTTGCTTCCCCTTCTAGCAAAGGGCTCTGAGGAAGCATTATAAGCAGAACGGGACATATATCAAACTTGATTGTTGCAAAAACTGCTTTGTGCTAATGCTTATTTTATTCTCCTTTAAGTAGAACTAACTCTCCAGTTTTCCAGCAATCTCAAAATGATTACTTGCTGAAAAGCTCCCTACATTTGCAATATCCTGAATCTTGCAGGATCATTTGTGATTACAGGTAGCACAGTGTACTGAGCACAGCTAACTCCCTTTTGAACCAGTCTCAGAGCAGTTCAGAAGGTGTGAACCAGGCCCTCAGCTTGCACAGACAGTATTACAGCAGCACTGCTCAAATTGAAGGATTTACACCACTCCAGGATCTGGCCCTGAAAGCACAGCAGAGAAGCCAGTAGTGCCATCTCAGTTCTAACAAGCTAAAATAAAGTCAAGGTCTTTGGTCTCCTCTAGACACACCCTGGCGAAGATCTGCCAGCAAAATGACATAGGCAGCCAAGAGCTGTCCCAAGGCTGTGACAACAAAACCTGGGCTTAGCTCATAGGTTGAAGTTCAAGAACAGCCAAAGCATTCCTCTGAGCCACGTGGGACACAGCTTCTACTACATATTAACCTGGTAATAATTAATAATCAATTTAATTTGGGGAAATAAAATGAAACAAGCAATACCCGGAAATGTGTGGATCCCAAAACGTGGCCCAGCTATGCTCAGAGATGAGATGCTGTTCCTTGCAGAGGCAACCTTTACATCTCCAACAGGGTGCCGCATTTTTGAGAGCAAATGTTAAGCCTTGCACTTACCAACCATAAGCAGAACAGGCATCCAGTAAACTCTACCATAAACCCACTTCAGATGTCTAACCTTGCACATAAGGCTGGCTATTATGCTTTAAAGAATTGCCTTTGACTATCCCTTACCGCTTCCCTTGCAAACTGATTAGGATTAAAATTCCCATTTCACAGATGAGAAAGCAGATGCAGGAAGGCAGGGAAAGGGCCTGCTCCAAAGCTGTGCAGTAAGTGAACACCGAGTCAAGTCCTCCTGGTCTGCAGTCAGCCATACCCTGTTATTTGATGATGTAGCAAAATGATTTAGAGCCGAGCACAGAGGGATTGTGCTACTGATGCCACAGGAAGCAGAGTGTGTCCAGGGTGACAGAAATCCTTTGCATAACGTGTAGTGACTGTGAGCTGTGTTCTGCCACTGTAGACTGGCACATGATTCCCACAGCTACATACTTGTTTTACAGGACCAGCCATTGCCAGAAGCATAAAAGCAAAATGATGCTATTAAATCAGGCTGAAAAAAAGGATGCTGTTTTCTTCTTTTGCAAAGCCAGCTTACAAGGCATATCCTTGGCTTTGGAAAGAATCATTATCATGCCTTTAGGGAGAAGGTGAAAGTTTATTTCAGCCTCTGCTTGATCAGAGCTGGGTCTACCAGGTTTCAGAAATAAGTGACCACGCAGGACTGGTGTTTGTTAGGAGCATGCTGCTTCTGAGACTTCTCTAAAACAGCCATGTCTTCTTCCCACAGCATCTTCTACACTTCCCTTGGGAGCTAGGGATGGGATAGCCCAGCCATCAGGCGAGCTCACCTCTCCCAAGGGTAAAATGTCCTGATACAATGGCATTACAACATCTCCTCTGGAGACACTCCATAGCTTGGGAGACAGCTTTGCTTGCAAGCAAATAAGACAAGCAAATCCTCTTCTGCTCCTCTCTTTAAATCCTGTGATGCTGCCCAGCTCGCCCTTTTGCCTTGTTATTTTAATGCTTCACAGGCCTGCAGACTGGCCTCTTTATCCCATTGCCATGGCTGTCTGGCTTTGTTTGACATTTTCAGCTAACTTTCTCTCCCTAGATCAACTCTCCATGCCCACAATGACATGTTGTTCCCACTGCTCTGCTCTCTCTGTTCATGGTGCTATCCTGGTAATAAATAGTGCAATCAGTGCACATCCTCTGAGCAGCCATAGTTTTCTTCCTCTCCATTTCCAGATCTCAGTATCACCTACTCGATTCCATTCCTTTTTAGTGGATGTCCCCAGGGGCATGCCCTGATCTTCAGCCCCGTGTTTCTGATACTCCAGGGCACCTGGCCCCTGCTCTGAAGTCTCATTTCACATCCAAGCCCATGGACTTGCAAGATAGCCAGCCACTCCCTCTGAGCAGCTTATTGCTGGATTAGATATGAACCTCAGAGAGCTGGGGGAGGTTCATGAAAGGCCAGCATTAATGGCCATTAGGGAAAGAGATAATTACTTAATGCTAGTACAGCACTTTGAGGATGTAAAGCTATATAAGTGCTATGTACAAGTAGCATTATAAGGCTTGAGGTTTGTCTGCTACCAAGGAAAGCTGGTGTCTGGGGGGAAAATTTCTCCTTGTCCCAGCTTTCTGAATGACATCCAGCTGATTAGGAAGGGAAAAGATGACATGTTATCCCCCGGTGAGTCTGACAGTACAGCAGCAGGTAGTGGAGCAGCAGTGTTCAGCAGAGACTGTGCAATAAATACACAGTTTGGGCCACCAGCAGAGATAACCTGGGAATGAAAACCAGAGTAGGGCTGGAAAACCCTCATGCAGATTTAGGACTGGTGGGAATAGAGATATTAGCAAGTTAAAGGCAGCTTTTGGTGGGAAGCACTGTTTTTGCCCTTTCCAGCTCACATACCAGCACCAGGGCTGTAGCCTAAACCAGCATTCAAAGGGAAACAGCTGAGCCATCTTTTCTACACCCACAGCTGGAAGGTACCTCCATGGATTCTCTCTCAGAATGGGCTTTGGTCTCTGGCATACTCTTATTCTCTTTTTTTCTTTTTGTGCAGTTTCCATTGCAATGATGAAATAAAAAACAAAACAAACAAAACAAAAACAACAAAAAAACCCCAAACAAAAAACAGTGTTTTTGTTTTCATTAGTCATTTGCCATTTGCTTTCCAAGGTCATTTGACACCTTTGTTCCTGCTTCTGGCATACTTGATGGAGGCTCTGCTCCTGCCTTGGGAGAGGCACAAGAACCACTGAAGGTGTCTTCATATCATGCAGCATTTGAACTTCCCATTTTTGTGCAGGAAGTGGAGACATTTGAGTTTGTACAGAATGATGTAAAAGAAGTGAAGACCTTGGCACTGTTGCTCTCTAGGAAATTCCACTCCATGCTCAGTCCACTCAAGGCAGTGATAAGACACACACTCTCTGATTGCCATCTCCGTTCCTGCTGCTGTAGGTGGGGGTGACCTGGGATCTCCTTTCATTGCAGACCTGGATGCCATCCCAGGCTGGACCACACCAAATCATGTCCTTTAGAGCTCAGCACTAGGAGCAGGGTGATCCAGCTCTGAGCCTTTCCCCAGCAGCCAGCTGTAACTCTCCACCAGACATGCTGATTCCTGCTGTGGGCAGGATGTGTTGTTAATTCAGCAGCTTTGGACAGCCTTGTATGAATAAGAGCCACAGGTGGCTCTCAGGGTCATCTGAGAGGATGTAAGGGCAAAAAAAAAAAAAAAAAGGCAATGAAAGCAAGAAGGAGGAAAAGCTGCTCTGTTTGGCTAGGTTGAGCTCTTGGAGAACAACAAACAAAACTGCTGTAGATTGTGCCTTTGTGAGTCAATGTTTGTCAGTTCAGGTTGGGGCACAAGGAGATGACTTCTCAGATGCAAAGAGCAGCACGTGCTCCCAGCTGGGGATCCAGGAGGAGATACTCCTTCCTTGCCTTCAGCCTGGATCCAGCTGCACTGAGAATTTTTTCAGATTGCCAGTATTTTGCCTCTGTGAGTCCTGACAGATTCTTGGGTACCTTTTACAACGCAAAGGGATTAACTCTGACATGCCAGAGAGAGCTGAGCTTTGCTGAACCTCAGCTCTCCCCACTTCATAGTTTTAACTGTCACCTTACTAGGCTCTTAAGTACCCAAGTAGTTTAGATCAAAGGTTGCTGAATTTAACTGCAAATTATGGCAGGATGTGATTCCAAAGTGCTTTATCTGCAATTTCTTTTCAGCTTATCCAGGAAGAAAGGTCCTAGCTATATCTGAGACTGCACCATTGCCAGAATTACTCTGGCCTCCAAAAATCCCCAAGGTGTTCTCCTGATGGAAAGGCATCGTGTGCTATGGCTGTACCAGCCTGCGGGCTGAGCCTCTTCTAAGTGATTCAAAAGCCATCATAGCCCTGTCCTTGCCTTCACCTCTCGTGCCTTTGCAGTCACTGCTGTCATAGCCAGTGCTGAACATGAGATTAAACAGTCAGCAAACAACAAAAAGCTTCCATCAAACTTTTCAACTTACTTGACTGTGTCCTCACCGCGCTCTGCTCTCTGGGAACAGCAGATGTGATCCTCTCACAACTCTCACTGGCTACACCAACCATCTCCATTGCAGGCTCTGGCAGTGCCACAGCAAAAAGCTGGCTGCCTGCCTCCCTGCATGCCAGCGACTGAAGACATCTCACAGCAATTTTCAAGGGATTTTTGAGATTTACAGAGTGCACAAAGCAAGCTGGAGCTGTTTCTCCTGCTTGTGAGGAGCTGCTCTGGGTGTCCCAGCCTTGCCCAAAGAAAGGGACGTGCTGGTTGCATGCTGCCAGAGGGGAGAGGATGGGATCTACCCAGAGAGAACATGGGAAAAGGAACCAAATGTCCCTGCCATGAGGTGATGTAAGGAGCCAGATGGACTTGTTCAGGAGCAGGAAACACTGACCCTGCAGGGCTAATGTGAAACTGAGAAAGGGGTGAGAGCTTCCTGCTGTCAGTAGGACTGTTTGGCAAGGGACTGTTTGTTCCCCCTAGGTGCACATACCGTGTCTAAACATGAGTCTAAAAATAAAATCTGCCATTGACATTGTTTTTCCTTACTTCATTTAACAATCTAGTTGCTTTATGACCTGTAATTCTGAATCACGTTGAATCAAGCAGTGTAATTTGCAAGCAGGGACAGTGGCCTTTCCCCCCCCTACCCCTCATCTCTGCTCCACTGAGTGTGTTTTAATCCCACGGTTTTCAGCATTCCTAATGAGCCATTAACAAGCTGCCAATTACTTATGCAAATGAGGGAGGGCAGACATGGAGGGGTGGCTGTAGCTAGAGGTAAATTCTCCTACCTCAAAATGGTCTGAGATAAATCACTGCTGCTCTAAGAGCTGCCTGTGCCCAAGAGTCCTCTCAGCTATATTATTTACTGTCTAAAAATGCCAGAGGCAATGCAGAGGATGGTTAAGACAAGGGAAACAGAGGAGTAATCACACATATATTTTTGATTGTGTTTGCCAATAATCTGCTTGGGGTGCACCTTACTACAACTCACTCTTCATCTTTTCTTCCCAGAACCAAAGCAGATGCACTCACTGCTCAGAAACAGCTTCACAACCAGCCTGCAGAAGAATGGCCACTTCCATGTTCACCTGAGTAAAAGCTCCAGAAGCCATGATGTCCAACACCAGGATATGAGCTGGGAGAAACCCCACCCATGCCTTATTCTCCTGGGGGGGATGTGGGAGCAGAGGAGCTCTAGTTTGTAAAACATGTAGTAAAGAGGTCAGCAAGGGCACCACTAGCTCCTAGCAGGTCCCAAACCATTGTCATAAAGGTTGCTGCCAGAGCCTTCCCAGGTGGTGGAGAGGTGACCAGCCTGATTCCCTGGGCCACCTACTGAGAGCTTCTTGTGGCCCAGAACAATATGGCCCCACACTAGAGACTCAGAGAGCAAAGCACTGGGGAAGGATTCTCTGGCCAGCTTTCCAGGAGCCCCTGGAGTTCCCTGCTCTGCTGTGGGTGAGCACTGGGCAGCTGGGGATCAGTGTGTGCAGGTGGTGGCCTCCGAAGTCCTCTGTATCATAGACACAACATCTGGGCACACATCTGGGCGGGTCAAAAGCTACCTTTCTCCTGCTCACTGCCCAGATGACAGCAGAGGCTGGCAGTGCCACTAAATCTGTTAAAACTACACCCTCCAGATAGCTTGTCAGGCACCTTACATATTTACCAGTTGTCTCCACCAGGCTGGAGACCTTGCACCACAACACACTTTTTTAGGACAGGCCTGCTCAGAGACATGTAATACCCATGAGACAAAGCAGCTCTCTGCTGGTTCCAGCTTTAAAGGGGACCTGGAGTCTGCAAAGGCTGCTTGTGCCAACTGTCCATGGCTGATCTGCATTATCATTTTTCTGGTCATGTTACAAAAAGTCTTGAATAGCTCAAAAGCTAGTCAGACAGAAGCTAAGTTAAACCATCATGATGCAAGAAACACATCCATTGAGATTCTTCTCTTTTGGCGATGCAGAGAATGAAAACCAACCCAGTTTCTGGCTTTGGGAAGGAGGAAAAATAGTTGCCCAATAAATCCTAACCTGGTGGTATAAAAGCCAAGTCTGAAAATGGCCTGAGAAATGTAGCTTAGGAAACAGGAGCAATAAAGAACCTGCATGTGTGATCACTCCATGCTGAAATGCTTTCAGATGGGTATCTCATCATCTCCCTTTCCATCGTGCCTCCCCTCTGGGTAAGCAACAACACTCGTCTTTGTCTGAAGCCAGAGCCATTCCTGACTGAGGACTACACAAGATGTAGATAAGGCTCCATTACTTTACTTCTGGATACTGGATAATCAGTTCAACTGCCTTGTCATTAATCATAATAATATTCAAAATTCATTAGGCTAGATTGTTTGGAAATCTATTTCTTGTTAATGTCAGATTCGCTGAGCGTCGGCCTGGCAGCAGACAGAAAACTGATACAAGGCAGGGCATGGCACCTCTCTGTGGAAGCATCCCTTTTTTTTATGTGTTGCTAGATCGTGATGTGGCAGCTCCTGCCTGGTTTTTGGTTTGTGAATCTTGTCAAGAGCAATGCAACATCATGAGCACACCATGCTGCCGGTTTGTTGATCAATGGACAGCTACAAAAATATATAGCTGGATATATAGTATACAGTTAATAATATACACAACATTTACTGTGGAGTTTTTAAGGGGGAAGGCAAGACACTCAGATCTGCACCCACAAATCTTAATGATTTTGTATCTGTAACCTGGACAAGCAACTCAGAAACTTCTATATGTGATCATGGAATGGAGATACAAAAATAGAAAGTGTTTTAAAAATTAAGAACACTTCCTTGTTTTCCTGAAAACTTACAGCACTTTAGATAAAACATGGGGCCTTACTGCTTTACCAAGATGAAAATCTTTCAGGAATAAGATAGCTGGATCATTTCTCCTGGCCAGTTTCGTGTACCAGTTGAGGATTCCTCCAAACAATACACTTCCTAATGGTCTATTTGGCTCGCTTCAGCGTTTTGGGTATTGTTGCTTTCCTTCAGGTGTGGGTTCTCACCCTCTAGCTGAACAGTGGTTTCTCAGCAGGAAAACATTGCAGAAATAGAGACCAACATCACAAGATACATAGGCTTTCCCTCCTAATGAAGGCAGTGCAGGCACAGATGGCATCTCAGATAAACACACTGAAAGCCGTGTTAGAATAAAGAGCTCATCATCGGAGGCTGCAGTGTCACACCTACTAATGATGTGATTAAACTCATCAGTGCCGCTGGGAAAGCTGTGCCAGCTCTGGCACTGCTGAATGAAAAGCTGCATTTCACGGCAGGGGCAAACCCCAAGCTGCACCCCACACCCTCCGTGAGGCACAATGCTGGAGAGACACACTGAGGACAGTGCTGTTCGTGCCTAAACTTCCTGAGACCTAAACTAGGGGAAGTTGCCATGGACAGCATCTACTTTCTGTGCCTGCCTCAAGCATCCCTGTCCAAAACTGTTGTGGCACGCAGGGGAGAGGCAGCAGAGGGTGACAAGAGCCCCAAAGGGACAGGGACAGGAGAGGACAGTGACAGCACCCGTCTGAGCACCGCTGTCATGGGGGAGCAGCAGAGGCATCAGGGAGGGGAAGAAATAAAACCAGCAATAGCCGAAATGGTGACATGTGCAGGTGGTGAGGCTGGGGTTGGGCTGCAGGATTCTGCTGGAAAACAGGCTGAATTCTAAAGTTGGTGGAATAAAGCTTTGCATTCTCTTTTTCTCTGTTTTTCCGGCTAAGACAGCCTGTGCATTGAAGTTCCCTCCATTCTCCAATAAGTTTTCTGGATGCCCTTGAGTAGGGCAGAGCTGCTGTAGTCCCATGCATTTCAACCACTGTGTTAAAACTCTTACTCCTTGCTTTATTTAGCCAGGAGCGTAAATAAATAAGCAAACCCACAAACAGAGGAACCTGGCTCCCAGATGCCATTAGAGCCCTCGAGCACTAAGTGGCTATCACAGATATCACCAGTTGCCTTCTGCTCCCCTTCCTGCAGCCAACCACACACACCCCACTCCCAACCAGCCCCACTGGGGCCATTGCACAAACCCAGCACCTGCTAGGACACATCTGACAGGTTTTGCCCTAAGATAAGGCTGCTCCTAGATGGTCAGCTCTCCAAACAGGCCAGTTTTCCTAGAGGAGTCTCTAGCCACCAGCTCTCCATTAGGGTTAGCCATGAGCGGAAGGACGGAAGGAGAAAGCGAGCCTAAATGACTGCTAATATTCTGCAGTGTCAGAAAGGATGAATGACCCCTGCAGACATATGCTGAGCAGACAGGACAGTCCTCAATTATGTCACTGCTGGAGCATTTACTTCAAGGATAAACGTGACTACAGATGCTGGGCTTAAAGCCTCGGCTGCTCTCGCTCCTCTGGATAAGCTGCTCTAGCCCAGGAGCGTTAGGGCTGTGCGTGCACCGTGCCCCGGCAGTGACACACACATCTGCCTGGGAAACGCTTTACAGGGGGAGAGTAGAGCTGAAAAAAAAACCCCATTTAATTTCATTCTTCTCCCTTTCCTTTGTGAGAGCAGGCCCTAAAGGATTTGTTAAGGTATTGATGGGTGCCAATCCAAATATCCCAGTGAACAACCCACAGCCTCCCTCAGGAAACCACAAGCAAATCTCGCCTACACGATGGAAATTTCCTGCTTGCCACACTGATTTTCCCCACTCTCATCCTCACTGCATTATCCCTGTGCTAACTTCTATATACTTCTCCCAACATTTTCTAACCTTCAAGCTCACAACTTTGTAAATATTTGCGATCAGGTAGCACATTTACCCGCTCTGGTCATTCTTTAGACAAATTATTTACCTACAGGCCTTTCTATCCTCAGTAATCAATGGCTTCACGCTGTCTTTGTTTCTGTCTCACCTCTCCAGAAGATGTTGACCTTATGGATGCTCTTTGTGGGGCTGAATCGGGGACATGTGACTGTGTAATAGAAGATTATTTAAAATAATGATTGCTGTAGAGGAATACACTTTGCTTTTTGACTTGAGTTCTTTACATGGAGGGCTTCAGAACAGCATTTGTTTCAGTGGCACACTAAAAAACAGAATTTCTAGGGAGCTGCCACCCCAAAAGAGATTGTGTTTGCCTTGAAGAGGACACGGTTTATCAAGACAAAATGCAGCATGGCCTGGGGCAGGCACAATCTCACTTTACAGCACTACTTGCTGTATATTGATGAGCTTGGTGCTTTATTAGCCACTCAGACACAGTGAGATGCCACAGGAATTTGTGCTTGATAATCAAAGGCATTTGCCATTCTTCCAAATGCTCTATGAGTAGGTGCTTGATTTGGGTGCAGGTGAGAAATGGAGGAGAGCAATCTGGAGCAAGAGGCATTGTCCTGATCCACTGCAGCATCTTCCATGGCTCCATGGACACCATCCCACAGGACTGTCAGGGACATGGACAGGGTCTCTGGCTCAGCAGAGTCCTTCACTACTGGCAAAGCTGCTGACACTTGAAGAGCAGCAGCCTTTTGCCTTTCAGCTGCCTGGCACACGGAGCTCCCTCCCTGCCCTCCTTTGTGTTTTGGCTTTCCTGCATTTCCTAGACAAACTGCTCTGCGTTTTTTTCTGCTCCCTTTCTCTGACAGGTACAGGTGGCCTTGCTACCCTCTCATTGCACCTCCCCCAGCTTGAATTTTAAACTATTTAACAGCTTTAAACACACCTAATGAGGCTTCAGCCTGCACTTTGCTGCCATCCCTCTGCTTCCCTGGCACCGGGAAGAAGAGTGGTTTGGAAGCCTATGGCAGACTTCCCTGCGTTGGAGGTCTAATTACACAGTAACTGGTGACCTCGTAAGTACAGGGTAATCTGCTGTGTAATACCAGGATAAATGATCCCAGTACTCCTGTCTTTTCCACTGCAGCCTTCCACAGAGATGGAAATACAGCCAGTTAAAAGGTAATTAATCTTTGAACCATCTGACGCCTGCCCAAGGCGGTGAGGAACAACCAGCAGAAGCCCCACTGGCTCTGTGTGGGACAAGGAACTCGGTAGCCACTGCTCTGGGAGTCTCCAGTGTCACCTGGCCAAAGCAGGGACTAGCTTGTCACCTGTCTTCTCTGGGAGCCAGGGGCACTGGGCATGGGGTGCTGTCTTAGAGCTGGATCCAGCTGTGTCCTGCCTGTTAGGCAGCAGTTACTTGGAGGACACCTGCAGAGGCATCTGCGGGAGGAAGGAGGCTCCAGGGGCATGGGGACAGGCACCTGTGCTGTCAGTGGATGCAGGATGGATCCTGGGGTGGATGTGATGGGGATGAGCTGTCTGGAGCACTTCCTTACCCTCCCTGCAAGAGAGGTGGGTGGGAACAGCACCAACGCTCTCCTCTGAAACCATCCCAACCAGCCAGGCACAGACCCAGGCATTCACCCTGCAAAACTCCAGGAAATTCAGCCAAGAGATCCATTTTCTCCCTCCCCACTGTGAGATGCATTTCATTCCTTCCCACACTAACAGCCTGCTGCCCTGGGGCTGGGGGCTGCCTGTCTGACCCCTGCTACCTTCATGGCAACAAAATATATTTGCATTCATTTCAGACCCACTGACATCATTCCCTCTGAAGACCTTCAGTATTTTATAGTAAGCACGGTAATGATTTTCAGATTACAGAGTAATAAAATATTTTAATTTGTTAGGCACATTAAGGTGGGCACTATATGATTCTCATGACATTTAAATAGTGCTTTAAAAAAAAAAATAGAGGGTGAGAGGATCTGCTTGCATTTCTTTTCCAAGCAGGAGCACTGAAATAGAAACTTAAAATCCCACATGTGGGTACCGAGATCAGCTCTGATACCTCCCCTCCGTGCCTGTTTCACTTGAATACCTGCCAAATTAAATAAGCAAACACAGGATGGCAGTGTCCTAGTTCCAAACCCAGTTTTGGCAAACGAGCCCTCCTCCTTAGTCACTCTGGCCATGCTGTGCAGCAGTGGCCTGGGCTAAGCACCACCTCCATGTGCCATTGGGTCACAGCAGGGCTGGGTCACACCTGAGGGGTAACACTGAGTTTTTACACCTGAGCCTGTACTCACCAATTTCTCCCCTCTGTGCATTCATTGTGCACTCAGATCACAAATCATGGATCTAGAGAATTCCATCATTTTCATGGCATGCTACATACACTGCAGGCTGCTGCACCAGCCATCTTCCTCTGCCTGGGTAGCAGTTGCATGGTTTGGAGTCAATCAGACTGCACTAGATAAAGCAGGGGCATTTTGGAGGGGGAAGTTGCCCTTGACGCACTGTGGGTTGGTGTGGCTGATAGCTCTGGAATTCCTTTCCTAATCTCCAAAACAGGACAATGAAACTCCACCCTTGGAAGTGCTCAAGACCAGGCTGGATGAAGCTTTGAGCAACCTAGTGCAGTGGGAGGTGTCCTTCCCCACGGCAGGGAAGGGGGACTAGATGGTCTTTAATGTCCTTTTCAGTCCAATTCCATGGTTCTATGAACTCACTGACTTCTCAAAAATGCTGCACAGGTAATGGCTTTTACAGTGAAGCTATAAATGGCATGGAAAAGCCTGTCAGCAAAAAGAAAAAAGATAGCCAAATGTTTCATTCAGCGTTAAGTTATACCTGGCAAGAGAGACGGAGGGTTACACAATGAATATGGTGGTGAAGAATAGCAAAAAAGTTCCTTTGTTCTGTGAGTACCCTTGCCTTGCTCCTCACCTGGATCACACAGGCTGAATGCCCTGCTCTACAAGGCAGAGGCGAGAGTGAGCTCAGGCCTCCCTGTTATCATCACCTGACCTTGCACGTCCTCTTTGGCAACCTCGGCGTTTTTTTGTGGGGAGGATTTCTGGGTGGCTATTTTAATGAAACTGTGTTAAATTTCTCGCTTCTATGCCAGCTACCTGCTGTTTAACAAACGGGCCATGACTAAGCAGGGACTGGAAACCAGGGGCAGCTAGGATTCACAGCAATGAGATTCTGGGACTGTCTTCTTCCCCTCAGGAGCACATTTAATAGCGGCGCTTGATTATGAAAAGGATAAATCTGATGTGATTGATGCAACAGGGGATTGGATTTGATGATCCAAGGAATCCCTTCCAGATCTCTTCACTCCTAATGAAGTAATTTTTCAAGGGATTTTTTTAAGGGTGTGGTGGGGATGCAGTGCTCTGCTGATGGCAAACAGAGGGGAAGGGTGTAGGTACCTGCTGATGGTTCTGGGCCTCCATCCCCAGATTTAACCACTTCCTATCAACAAGAGGGTGGAACAGCTCTCTTTCCTGGTTCTATCCATCTCGAGCAAACCAAGCAGAGGTGGGTGCAAGGCTCCTACCTTCTTCCTTCTTTGCATTTTCCAGGTACTGAGGACCCCCAAAATTCGCTCTCTATGAACCAATACCTCAAATGTCTCAGCTCACAGACCCCCTACATATTCCTAAGGTACTTACCTGTTTCCCAACACCATAATGTGTCCCTTGCAATCTTATTTCCATGTGAATCTCCTAGGGGAGCATGAACAGGAATCACGCTCTAACAATGACAAACTGAGGCACAGGAGGGCTAACAGAATTTCCTATGGTGGCAGAGGCCATCAGGAGCAGGGAAGAGACCTGCAGCACAGTCCATGTCTGGGGTCTCACTGTTGGACTCTTCTCCCTGCACCTGGCTCTGCTCTCCCTTTCAAACCAGGAATAGCAGAGCACAAAGCAGTTTTCAGCCCAAGCATTCACTCATCTGGAATTCCCATCCTTTGTCAAACCCTGGGGGGCTGAGCTTGGGGCTTTTGAGGGTACATGGCAAGGTTTTTTCAGAAGTGATGCCTAGGGAAAGTGATTATGTTCTTTTTTCCCCCCTGAGTTGTTTTAATTCTTTAATTCCTTCTTGCTAATAAGATAAAATGCTGTGATTTCTGCAGGATCAAATGGTGCAGGATAAGCTAAAGGAGTTTATTAATTAACAGGCTTTTAGAGCTGGGAAAAAAATAATAAAAAAAGCAACAGGGTGGTAGTTAATAGCTATGAATACTGCCCCAGCATCACCTGCCATGACACTGTAGCCAAGGGGAGGCTGTCATGTTACTGCTGGCCATGGCATTCTGATAGTGAATAAAAATGATAAATGAGAAACGTGGTTATTCACAGATGTGCTCCATTTCTCCAGGGCCTGATCCTGCAAGTAATACCAGGTGTAGCACTTCTGTGCTCCTCTGGCTTCCCCAGGGAGCAGTGAGTGCTAGGCCCAGTGGCAAGTGGTTGCAAGATCAGATTCATAGTGTGTCAAGCATTTTGAATGAAAAGAGCTATAAAGAAGTCACATATTATTATGTCACATTGCAAAGGTCAACCCCCAGTATTTGTTCTGTCATAAGGACATGATTCAAAGGCAACAAAATAGTGTCAGGGCACAGGGGAAAATAATTTTTTAAAACCTGCCTTCAGGGCCAAGGATACAAAATTACATCAGTGCTTAGAACTAAATTCCCATCCACACCCCACAATTCAATTTTGTCTCAGAAAGGCATAAGCGTAACAAAATCACCTTTCAGTGGCAAATCTTCTTATCTGCTGACATATCCCCTGCAAATCAGCAATATCTAAACTCACACTCCCACGTGCTTCTGGCAGGAGCCTTGCTCTGTCACAGACCCCAGGAAGGATTTGCAAGATCCACTCAGCTGCTGTAGGCATTCTCCAGAGCAGGAGGAATGGTCCTGACACTCAGTGGTGGGACAGCTTGTCCTGCATTGCCCAGCCAGGACAGCTCTCCTCACAGTGCCACAGGGAGGGTGGGGTGACTGTGATGCCTTAGGTTTTAACTTTTATATTTTTCACATCCTGCACTGCCCAGTGTCACTCTGAAGTTCCCTGGAGCTTGTTAAGTGCTGTTCTCTCATGCTCACACACACACAACAAAGCCTCTCCAGCTCACTCTGCACGGACACCCAGAACAAGAACTGTAAACCTTCATCTTGGGGAGAGGGGGGCAAGCTTGGGGAAATTCCATCCTTGGCTGGGTTCTGCTTGGGGAATTGATGCTGATATCAAAGTGGGAAGAATTTCTGACCTGTCATTGTCCATTTTGGGATCCACTGAAGCAAGACCCTCTGGAGCCCAAAAGTGTACATCTGAAGGCCTTTCAAATAAATCCCTCCTTTATTCCTGTCTAATATCCGTTTCTAGGTAGCCATTTAAGGCATCACGCCATACACCATCAGAGGCCAAGGACAGCCCACCCTGTTCACTAGTGCAGACACAGCCTGAACACCCACAGAGGAAGGTGGCACTGAGGACTTCTGCATCCATCCCCTATTATCTCACCATCCACAGAAGCCCCAGGGAGCAGCTGTGGTGCAAACACGCGCAGTTCCCATCACAGACCAGAGCCCCTTCGCTGCCAAACGTACAAAGCCCGACCTATTCCCCAAGCCACTCAACCCAGGTGTTGTTCCACGCCCGAGCAGCACCAGTCCCCCACTTCCAGCTGCCCCAGGGGTCGGGATCCACTCACTGTTGCAGCTGCCGACGGTGCCAGTCTCTGTCGCTGCCACGCCGCGCTGAACTGGCCCTTCGGACACGGCCCTTCCTGACAGTGAATGGGTGAAAACAAGGGAAGGAGACAAACAAAAGAGAAGGGAAGGGTGAGAGAGGGAGGGAGGGATGGGGGGGGATGAAGCAAGGGGACAAGAAGGGAAAGGGTATGTCTTTAACTGAACCAAAAGTCTTGCGCTGGCTGCAACTTCCCAGCACTACACAACTTTTTCTGCAAGGGCGTGGGGCAAGTGAGACCCTCTGGCCCCTGTGGCCACCACCTTGCACCCCAGGGGATCACCTGCACCAGTGCAGAGAGAGGGTGAGCTGGGCAAGAGTCAAGGGGGACTCAGCCTCCTGAAACTTCTCCTTGGTCTTTGAGGCCACTTAGAACGGTCACACATAGAATGTCATCCCTCGAGGGGAACCAGAATTCCTCTCCAGATGAGAGAAATCTTAGGATGCTTGAGCACTTCCTCTGTGTCTGGTACTTCAACATCTTGCTTCTTGCTCATTGCCAGCCCTCCTGGGCACGGTGCAGGGACTCATCTGCCTCTGCCAGCAGAATAAGACCCAGGCCTGATGTCTTCACTGGACAAGGCTCAGGCCAGCCAGAGTTAAGGATATTGCTGGCCAAATATCCCAGTGAAGCACCTCACACATCACCCTGCACTTGCTCAAAAGTCTTTGTCCCATCAGTACTGTCACAGGCTGGGGAAGAAAATACCTGATCCCACAGCTTCAAATCACCCACAAACCTGCTGGCACTCAGAAAAATGAAGTTTAGGAAGGGACAGCAAAATTCTGGGACAGAAAATACAGCACTACATTTTCCTCTGCATCAAAGTAGGAAAGATTTGGGGAATGGGAGAGAGGAAAAGGGGTAGGGATCTCAGTGAGCAACTTAAGAGTGAATGACAGGCACAAAGTCTGCTGATTTTCCAGAGAGATGTTTGCTCCCACTGGGACAAAATCCCAAGATGGAAAGGCAGTTGGTGAACATTTGTTTTGGAAACACTTCTGGCTGTGCTGCTAAAGAACTCGGGCTGAGAGCTGCTTGGGGAATACCCAAAATAGGGCCTCGGAGTGTGTCCAGCTGGTCATTGTCCTGGGCACCTTTCCACCCTGCACCAGCAGTGGAAACTGAGCTGCTGAATGTAGCTGGCAGCTCATTCTGCTTGGGGAATTGCCCTGTGGATGACTGACTCACCCCCCTTCCCAAAAAGTTGAGGTAGGAATTGTGGGGGGAAAGGCTTAGAAAATTGTTTCATGCTGGTTCTTTAAATTGCCTCTGCACTACAGTTGGGGGAAAACAAAAGAGAAGTCTATGCATAAAACTGCATCCTAAAGCCAGCTGTGGCAGAGGCACGGATGTTGGAAAGAAGCAGAGCAAATGAAGTCATCCAGCAGTGGGGAAAAAACATCAATATAATATAGTGCAGAACAAAGCAAATTCTACCTCAAACACAGAGCTGAAAGGGAAACATCTCCCTCTGTCAGATCTATTACCATGCATTTATTCCAATAACAAATAACTAACCCGGAGAGTAACCCAAACCTGATTTATTTCTCCATCTAAGTAAATATGTAGAGGCAGCTGAATTTGACTGTAAAAACCACTGATCTCATATGTTTTTTTATACATGTTGGAAAAAATAGGAGTGAAGTTCCTGCCTTGCTGCCAGGGGATGCTGGCAAAGCATTTGAGCTATAGATATTGTATCTTGTCACTAATGACTGCAGGGAACTAAAAGGGATTTGGATTTTTTTAATGCTTCACATTAATTGATAATTTGGTCTCAGAATCCACAGTGGAACACAGGATTTGCTGTATTGGATCTGTCTAGTGGCCCATAAAATCTGGCGTCTTGCCTCAGTGATGCTCAGAAAAATTATCATCCAGCATCTTTGCTTGTAAGGTTGGCCATTCCTGTAAGGGCCATACAGCAGAAAGGGGCAGAAGGTCCCTCTGGCCTACACAGCAAACAACTTCAAAACCCTGAAATGTGGATTTGACAAGACTTTAAAAAAAAAAAACCAAAAAAACCCAAAAAAAAACCAACCCAAAACCACCAAACAAAAAGCAAGAAAGAAACCCTTTAACTACCACCATTCTCAACAGACACACTGCTGCTTTAAATCTTGGTCTCCACAGCCCAAATAGAGAGGAGGTGAACTCATGTTTTCAGAGGGCAAGGGGCAACATGGCTGAGGCCAGGGTGGGGAGATGCCTTCTGCTGAGCAGAACACTATTGATTAGGCAGCATAAAGATTTCCCTCACTAATTCCTTTAGCAATCTTATCATGTGTTGCCCACATAATTGGATGGGGAAGAGAGAGGTGGAATCACTTAAGCGTTCAAAGCTCAACACGAGCTGAGAAAAGATTCCCATTTCGTGTGTGTGTGCAATTTTGTGCATCGTTGCCCCTTGATTGTACATTGAACACGCTCCCTTTGACAGCAGAGGCCTAAACAGCCTGAATATTAAAGCTGCTTGCAAATAGGGGCTTTCTCCATCCAGCTGGGGGGAGAAGGAGCTCACTGGGGCTGTGGGAGAGGCAGGACTATGAAATTTGTGGGGACTAGGAGTGGAAAGCCTGGAGAAACTCTGACCATGCAGGAATCAGCAGGAAAAAAACCCCAGTGGTTTCCTCAAATGCAAGTGTCTTAATTAAGGAGGTTGATGAAGATACTTGCATTTTAATTTTTTTAGGGAAGCCTTCAGTTTGTCATGAAGCGAAGCATAATTTATCCGTGCTCTCACTTAACTGGCTTGTAACTTCTCTGCCTCCAGTTCCCTGCTGATCACACCAAGGTTTGGGGGTGCTCCCCACCTTTCCTGACCAATGTGTAGATTTCTTGGCTGCACCCATGGTAAAGGAGAGCTGAGATCATGGTCCTGCAGGTGGGAAGGCAGGAGGAGGCCAGTGGCCAGCTGGGCTGCAGTGAGGAAATGTGTTTAACAACACAGACATGATGAGAGGGGAGGGTTCTACATTTGCACATTCCAGCCTTGCTGGATTGTAAGTGTCAGTGCTCCTCCCAAAGCATGAACAGTTCATGACCCACACTGTTTCTGGTCCACCTGTGCTGGAACAATGAAGCTGGAATAATAGGCTGGCATAAGGTTCTCTACCTTCTTCTGCTCTAGCTGCAGTTTAAATCAGTTTAAATTTAAATGAAGTTTAAATTTTTACCCACCTTCTAAAAACCCAGAACCATCTGTACCTCTGACCTGCCCTGTACAAAATCCTTCCTTGTTTTTGGTGACACCACAGTGAAACACATTTTGAATGGATGTCCACCATGGGAGAGCCTATCTTGCTCAAAATGAGGCATCTTTTCCCTGTCTGTCAGAGCTTTCAGGCTAATGGGATGCTCCAAGTGGGGACAGGAGGAAACAAGCACACTGCATGCAGGCAGCCTCTAGCAGGTGTTGGGAACCACACTTGGACAAAACAAATTAAAATGGGGATAAAAAACAGTTTCATAGCCAGGGAAGAGGGAGAAAACTACTCAAGGATGGATAGGGATCACAAGTAGCTTCTCTTGCCTCTCAAGGTCTATTGGCCACACCCAGGGAACACTGAAAATAGAAAGTCCTCCCCTCCATAGTAAAGTTTTATGCAAAGGGAACTGCTTTGAAGGAAAGAGTTCCTGAACTTCCTAGCAGGAAATTTGCTATTTCAAGTTTTTACAGCAGAGGTGACAGGCTTGGGGAGTTTGGCTGCGTTGAGAAACCACCCCAGCTTTCTGAACTGAACTGACTCTCTTAACTTCTGGGGATGGCATCACTACCCCACTGATGGCTCCAGCACTTGGCTGGTTACTCCCAGTACTCTCCCCAGATCCCAGGAAAGCAGAGACCAGCCTGGACAGCTTTTAAGGGCAGCCAAAGTCCAGTCAGCATGGGCAAGGACTGGAAGAATCATCTCTGTTGAATCCAAACTTGCCGTGTACATCCTCAGGTGTTTTAGGTCGGGAAACACTGAACAACAAACAATTCCTCCCTGTTTGGCTACATCTTTGACCTCTGCAAATGGAAGGTTAAAAACCATCAGGGAGCTAAAATGAATGGCTTTGAACTCTCAGCCCTCTGGATCTCCGCTTGATGTTTGGGAGAAATCAAAAAGCCTCAATTCAAATGCCTGGGAATGGGGCTGAGCTTTGATTGAAAGATCCTAATTTTGATAAGCTCTCGGTAGGTGTGTGAGGGTTTGGGTGGTTTGGGGGGAACACAGAGGGATTTAGATGGAGGTCAGTGTTTAGGTGAATATTGAGACTGTATTAAACAAAAATTCTGAGCCAAATGACTTGCAATGACAGCAGCAACATACCCCGAGCAGGAGAAGAGGTGAGCATGGAGGTCAAGTACCAGAACAGGGAGTTTTTATTTCCCAAAAACAAATCGCTCTTTTGTGCCTGTGCTTCAAGGAAGATGTCACCAGATTGTGAGAGCTCTTCACCTGCCACATCCCTCTCATTACTGGAATGAAATAAATGGCAACAGCATGAAAACAGCAACTCAAGCAGGAGAACAACAGGTAGACAGTGAGAAAACGGGGAGGGGGAAAACAGGGTGCAGATGCAGGTCTTGACAGGGTGGAGAATTAGGGCAATTACCGTTTCTGAGGAAATGCCAGGAATACAGCACAACATAATTTGCCCAATTAATTCTTCTGCACTTGAGCTGCTTTGTGTGAAGGGCTCTTAAGGTTTCAAACAGGAGGGGGAAAAAAAACAAAACGACTCAACATTTGTTTTTCCCTCAGTGTAGAAATGGGGAAGTGTTGAGGGAGAATGTCTGGCTAAAACACAAGATGATGCTGTTACATCTTCCTTTCGGGAGATAAGGAGCTGTGCCACAAATTCAATTTGCAGAGGTTTTTATAGGAGCCACAGAGATATCAAAGACCAGCACGTTCAATATCACACTGACTTTTCCTGCACGCAGAGCACACCAGGACAGGCACAGAGACACTTCACCCACAGAGAGCCATTCCCTCACCTCCCCTCTTTCCAACCCTACTGCAGCTTAGGGAAAACCTGCCCCCAAACCCCCAGTCAGGGCACTTGTGAGGCACCATGGCATGAGCCATCCACACCTCACAGGCCATACATGTGTCATCTAAGGGGAATTATGGTAATAACAAGAAAAGAAATAACAAATCAGGGGTTGGGGTGGTGGGATACATAGGATAAATAGATGCTGAGAAGAGCATGTAATAGTTTCAGACACAGGCTCTTGCACATAGCAAGGCTGTGGCTCTGCCTGGCTGGCACATCTGTATCAGTCTATGAGACATTTTTGCCTTTACTCATGTAGGTCTGACAAAGCAAGGTGTGTTTCCAGAATTCCACCATGGACAGGAGAAAATTAAAGCACTTTTCACTTCTAAGTCCTCTTCCTGACGGAACATGTATTTATAGACGTGAAACCTTCCCAAAACCCGAGAAGAAAGGATGGAGAAAGAGCAGCACATCACATTTTCCACCTCAGAGAAGGGGTAGGAGAGGAAAAAGGTGGTGCACAGATGCATCTGCACAGCACTGAGGGGCTGGGAATGGTGCTGATGTTGGAAGCTGAACATGACACACACATTGTACTTTCTACAAGATACCCCACACAACAGCCACCATGGCCAGGGACTGAGCTGGCTCTCCCCCACCCATCAGCACTGAACTGAGCCTAAGGACACTGCCTGGGTGCAGAGCCTGGCTCATTCTCTGTCTAGAGCTGACTTACAGCCAGTGTACACCAGGTCTACCATAAAACCTGAGAGTGGCAGCTTATTTTCCCTCCCAAAGTGAGGCAGTACCACATCCCACTAGAAATTCAGAGGGAGTTTTCCTCCCCTGTGCCTGTTGTCCCTCTGAAGAGTGTTCAGAGCTGGTGAACAGAGCACCAGTGAGGGTGTGACTATTTTGGAACCCTCTATTGAGAAGACTGTGGGTCAGACTAAATCCAGTTTCAATGCAAGGCTTGCCTGTTAGTCTTATCTTCTGTGCTGGATGAGCTCCCAAAGGAGCACGACCCAGGCAGCTGCTAAATCTCAGTGATCTATTACACACATGGAAACTTCACTGGGAAAATAACTGGCTGTATCCATGAGAAAGAAACAAATCTTGGACTGCAGAGGAGAAGAACTAAAGTAAGTGATGGTCTAGATGGGAGATAGTCATCAGAAAAGCAACCTTACAATGGGTACTGGAAAGTATCAAGAATATGGAGGTTTTGCTGGCCATTTTAAAGAAAGAGAAGAAACAAAATGTCCACACAGTAAACCTTCATGCTTCAGAGGAGGAGGGATCCCAGACTTTGTAAGGAACACTGACCTAAGGCCAAAGTCATAGCAGAAATGTTTTGGTTCTGATGGCCTAAGAGTGTGAGAGCCAAGGTTCATGGGAAGAGATATTAATCTTTTATTAGAGCAACTGATACAACAGAAAATGACAATAAAAAAAGAACTCAGAGAGGGTTTGTGCACTAAAATTAATTCCTTCCCCCTCCAACAATACCGTATGTTCTATTAAAAGATATTACTTCTTCCTGCAAACCTTGTCTCTCCCAAATCCAAACAATGCTCCAGAGTGGTGAGGACACAGAAAGAGGGAGCATTTTTGTCATTATGTTTATCCCTGTGTAGCTAGAAATAAAAAAAAAACCCCAACATTTCCAGAGCCCTTTCCAAGTCCTCAATGTATCTTTTTATTTTGACAAGCAGGTGTGCTCTGCGTGATGAAATGGCCAGGAGGACACTCAGGACTGACCCCTGGGAAAGGATGGAGCTGAATCATTAGAGGTTTCAAGCCCAGCCCAGGATTTGGAGCAGGATGCCAGCAGAGCAGGACAGAGGAAATATGGACAGGGGCATGTCTTCATGAGGTTTAATGTCTACATAAATCCTTCCTCTATTTGGCATGTGTCTTCACTGCTGATGTCCCACCCATGTCAGGACATCACCTTGGGAGTTATTAAGGAGCCTTGACTACAGTTTAAGGCTGTGTTCTCATCTAAAGATGAAGAAATACTGCCCTTTCCCTGGACAGCTGCCACGTGATTTTGTTTTGGAACTGAATTACCCATTTTGGGGGAAAAATAGAAAATTATCTGGCTATTACTGGATTTTGGGTGGGCCCAGAGCCACAGAGGAGCTCTTGGAGCAACCAAACCCTAGTGTGCAGGGTGAAAGAGCAGCTGGGGATTCTGATCTCCGCCCTGGTGATGCCCTCAGCCCTGACACTCCCTCCAGGACAGCACTGGGCAGGCGCTCTGTGCCTCACTTGCCGCAGTCTCCGTGCCACCCTCCTCTTGGCTGAGGCACAGTGTCCCTGACCTGCAGCGTCCCACCACCTGCCGTCACAGTCCTGAGTCATGCCTAAAAAAAATCGCCTACTCACACAGTTTTTTTAGAGAAAACAACAAGGAAAATGAAATCCGCCCAAACCTTTCCTCTCCAACATGGATATGTTCCATCCTGCCTTCCCACAGAGACCCACACCAAAGATTGCACAGCACGTTACACAACACGGCACAGAAATGCTTCTTCAGCAACCCCGCCTTCCCTCTTCACACAGAAGCTGGGCTACTTCTCCCTGTCTCCCCAGTTCCTCCACTTTCCTCCGCTTTTCCTCCACTCAAATGCTGTTCCACCTCTCCCCACCACCTCCACAACCATTTTCTCTCCATCCTGTCTTCTTGAAAGGAGGTTAAAAGGCAACAGCTGTCGGGATCCCTCTGTGATGCAGGAGGAAAAGGATGCATCTGTCTTCAGGGGGAGCATGGGGAGCTTGCAGAGAGGGGGAACAAGCCTCTCTGCTGTTTTTGTTACGCAAATATTTGTTTTCTGTATCCAAACGTGTAACAGAAAATTAAGCAGTTCACCTTTGTTAAAGCAATTTTGCATCCCACAAATGCAGAAGCCAGATGGTGTACTTTCTTTGTCTTAAAAGATTAAAAAATGGGAAAGAAAGGAAATGGCTAGGAACTAATCCTCAGCCTGGAACACGGTAATATATCTACATACCCAGTTATCCAGGCTTGTGGGGCCTGGGCAGGAGCAAACATAGGCACCCAGCAGACTGAAGCAAGTCTGCTTGCAGAGGGCTCCAGTCCTGTCTATTTGTGTCAGCTTGGGGAAGGGATTTTTCCCTGTGTTTCCATAAAATGACAAATTACAGCTTCTCCCAGGGCTGCAGCTTGGACACACAAAGCAATATTTTCTAGATCCAGCTGAAGCAGAACCTTGCTCCATGTCCCACTGCTGGTGACGGCAGGCTGTCCAAAGGGAAGAGCTGCCATGCACAAACACTGGGAAACAGACTTGGAAACTTCACCAGGCAGGTCATAGATGTGACCAGGGACATCACTGAAGACTTTAACAGCTCAGCTCTTCAGCCAAATCTCCAGTTTCCATAGCTGAGACCCAGGAGCAGTTTGATTCTCCCACTTGAGCTTCTTTGCTCATATTCTGGGAGGAGTGTGGTTGGACTGCGGCTGGAGGAGGGATGAAGGACACCCCTGACCCCTGGAATTCTTCTCTTTGATGGCCTGGGTAGACTTCCTAGCTCTGTCACCTGTTCCTGCTTTGGCCTTGGGCAAGTGATGTAAACCCTCTGCCCCTCATGCCACCAGTGTGAATATGGGCAATCAGAACCTCATTTTGCTAGAAACCTTCTTTGGACTTTAAAAGAGATAAGACCTCCATGAATTAACTTCTTGAACAAAAGTTTTAAACATACTGAAAATAAGTGAAAACAAAGAAAGGAAAATCAACTAAGAACAAAAGGCTGTGCTGGTCTGAAAGTCAGTTCTTGCTCTGGCAGATGTAGATGATAACTACTTAGTACTTTAGTCATACCTGGCAATTTATGTATGCAGAGAAAAGTCCACCAAAGAGCTTTACAACACTGCATGAGACAGCACGGAGCAGTCCTCAGCAAAGCATTTGCACAGACAGGATGAGGGCTACAGGACACCACCACAGAGAAGACAAAAACCCCCGCAGCAACAAATTGGCCCATGGAGATCATCTCAGCCCTCCCAGCCTTCACGTGCCAGCAGCAGCAATTTCTCCCCTTGCACAGACAACTCTTGGTGCTGCAGGAGCACAGGCTCGGCTGGGATTGTCTCCAGCAGTATGACACTGCCTGTAGCTGGGGCAGGATCAACAGGGATGAAGGGAAGAAGGCAGGCAAGAATGTGTGCTGCTCCTCATCCTCCCCTGGGCTCTTCTCTTTCCTACTCACTCCTTCCTGAAATTTCAGCAGTGATGGGACCACATCACCTCTCTTTCCTCATCACTGCTCAGTACCTGGACTGAGATCTTTTCCCAGCATGGGCTTTTCTGCTGCACAGTGAAGGTTGGTTCCCTCACTGCTAATTAAACAGTGGCAATCCAGTGTTCTGGCCTGGGAGAAGTGATAGGTTTCAGCACAAATCTGATCACGTTTTCCCTTGTCCCTAACACAACAACTGCCCTTGGCAGCTGTCTATCACATAATAAAAACATCCTGAATCGGATGAAGACAATAGGCTACCCCTTTCTGGGTAGCTGGGAGAAATCATCCTCAAAGCCAAACATCCACGTTGTAAGCAGAAACAAATCAGCCTTAGTCCAAGCATCAGGCTAGAAACCATGCCTCCTTCTCTCCTGGTGGATGGTCCAGAGACAAACTCCTACTCCAGCGTGCTCCAAACACTTTGCACATCACATTTCTCCTGTAGCTGGGAAGAGAAACACGCTGTTCCCCCAGAGAGGCTGCCATCCCGGGCAGGCAGGACAGTGCAGACAGGTACAGAGGGAGTGTGCGAGACAAGAGGACAGTGTGAGCACAAATCACAGGAGAAAAGGCTGGGAAGGCATTCCCCACTCACTGAGTCTCTCCCCAGAGACGAGCACAGGATTAGCCTCTGCACTAAACCCAGGCGTTTTTATCTAGTTGCTTCCTGAGGTTCTTTAATGACAGGCTCTCAGCAACCTACCCCTGGCAAATTATTCCGTTGTCTAAATGATGACCCAGCTGGAAAAAAAAGCATTCTGAGGTCAAACCTAAATTGACTATTATTTCCTGTTCCATATTTTATGCACTTATCAGTCAGTCTTTCAGTTGCCTTCTCTCTAGGTCCCTGTATTAAGTTTCTTTAATCTAACACCAGAGGTCACGGCCTGTAGTATTTATCATCTCTTTGGATTACCTTTAATTTGTCAATGTCTTCAAAAAACAAGGAATAAAAATAGGCAGTAAGGATAGAATGACTTCAGAGCCATCCAGAAGCGTGTGACTGTGTGCTGGGGAATCACAGAGTCTATGTGTAGGCATCTGCATGGGTGTCTGAGCTACAAGCACGGCCAGGACTGAACAGGATTAAGGACAGTGGTTTAGGGATGCCTGATCAACTTCTGTGCATGTTTCAACAAGGGAAAAACCAAGCAAGTGAGCCCAAGGGCTCCGAAAACTGATTTACTGCAACATTTCCTATCTCCCTTTGCTCCAAGCATCAGATTGCCACTGCAGCTGCCTTACCCTGTAGTAATCAGTGCTGTAGACATCTCTTGACATCCCAAAGTCTCCAATCTTCACCAGCAGGTTGGCTCCCACCAAGCAGTTCCTGGTGGCCAGGTCTCTGTGGACAAAGTGCTGGGAGGCAAGGTACACCATTCCAGAGGCAATCTGGCTAGCGATGTGGAGCATCTGGGATAGCCCCAGCTCCCCTTTGGCTTGTCGAGGCTGCCCATCCACGAGGATCATAGCGTCTGGGCCGTGCGCCCTACAGGGAGGAAGAAGCAAAAAGCACAGAGTTGGGTCTCAGAAGTGACCAAGAGACAGGAATCCCACACTGTTCTTGCTGCATGGGGACCCCCCCCCCAGCTCTGCACTGTGAGGACAGACACACAGCTCCAGTGGAAAGGAAGAGACAAAGGCTTAGGGAAACAGGAGGTGGAGGGAATGTTTGCTGGGTGAGTGGGTGCCACACATCCTTATCCTATCCTGTCTACTGCACACAGCCTCTGATGGCCACACATGGTGACAGACTGCCAGGACAGATGGACCACTGGCTTGAGGCAGCCTGGACACTCCTCTCTGGCAAGACCTCTGCAAAACTAATGAGCCTCCAGATATTTACGTTTGCTCCATTTAAACCTTACACCACTGAAAATGCCCCAAAGGCAGAGATATCAACCCCTTTTCTTCCACAGCTGCCATATTTCTTCTGCCTAATCTCTTTATCAGTCCCAAACAGCCTCCTCTCTTTGCTCCATATCAACCAACAAACCACCCCCTGATCGGTATCAATACAGCCAGAGATCACAGAAAGTGTTTCAGAGGAGACACTAGCAGCTTCATCCCTGTAAAATCCCTTTTGTGTCCTGAGCTATCCCAGAACTAACACAGGTGCTGAGAACAGGTACAAAGTTTAGCCCTGGATGTCAGCAGATGCAGAGAAAACACCCTGGGCAACAAAAGAAAATATTTTGCTGAACCAAGTGCACATTGTACATGCAGGAATTTAGGTCAGTCTTATTCCTGTCCTGCCCCTTTTTTTGGTCCCCTTCCTCGCTGTGTGCCAAGTTTTCTGTCATGCTCCCTCTGTGATGCTTCTTCCCCTGGCAGAGCTCACCCCGTGGCAACCTTTGTGAAGGTGGAATAACAAAAGCCCTCGTATTTAGGGAAATGCAAGAGGTGTTGCTGTGACCTTCCTCCTTGTGACTAACACACAGCACAGCAAATCTTCTGAAGGTTTCATACTGTTCTCTCTGAGATGATCCTTGGTGTGTCCTATATAGTATGTACATGTCTCTCTCTCTCTTTCTCCATCCCAAATGGAAATAATCCAGAAGAAAGAAGAATCAAAGCATTTATGAGATGAATAACAAGGCTGATAGCACATTTAGTTATGTAAAGAAGGCTATAGAGAATGTGAGAAGGGTATGCCCATTTTTCTTGGGGAAAGGAGTTTGAATAGAGAGGCCATAGAATTGGGTGGTTTCCCTGTTAAAGAACATTTTCTCCATGATGAACTGATGGAGGCTTTGAGGGGAAAAAAAAAATCACCAATCTGGCTTCCTCTTCTGAAATTCCTCTTCTATCCCAAGACAATCTGACTATGGTGCTGCTTCACAGGAAGGTGAACATCAGGACTCTGCAACTTTTCCAACAAAGCCTATTGCCTGTCTGAGCTAACAGCAAACAGCAACAACTTATTACAGACTGCAGAGAGGGTCTGTAGTGGCAACGGGCTCTTATCCCTACTTCAAAATTGCTGCTGACCCAGGCAGGAAACAAAAGCTGGAAAGCCAGTGACCAAAGGAAAAGGGGGAAGCGATGAACATCCCTAGTGAGCAGAGGGGGATGTGGTCACTGCAGACCCCCAGGCAGTGAGGGCAGTGTGCCAGGAACACCCAGCCTTGCCCCACACCCAACCTGCAGGCAGATTTCTGTGCACAACATGCCTAGGGATGATCCCTGAAAGCCATGCCAGCATTTCTCCATGCCAATGTCTTTTTTATCAGTATTTTCAGAGGTGGGACACCACCATTACAGCCTGCCCTGGTGCAGACAGCAGGGTCTGTTTTGGCACCACCAGCATGGTGGCCCTGGGAGGCACGAGGAGCCAACCCAGCACAAGCCACCTCTAATCCGGGTGGTACGTGCTGATCCTGGTGCTTCCCCTTGCCACACCAGCTAATGTTTCAGGCCACTAAAACTCTCTGTTCTCTGGGAAGCACACAAAGGTCTAACAACACTGAGGGGAATTTATTTATTGTGCTTTTCTCTAGGAAACTAGGTCTAAAGTGAGCCTCTTCCATTTTACTGCTTTTCCAATTTCTGCAGTTAAACTAGGAAAAGTCCATCTGAGTGTCTCTTACAGACTCCCAGTGTCCCCAGCCTCCAGTGCCTGGGAGTCACTGTCTCCTGCTGCAGGCTGGGTGAATTATTCCGTGATAAAAACTGCTGCTTGCTGAGGAATTCCAAGCAGCTCTGCATCACCAACCCTTCCTGACCCCCTTGCAGCCCCCATTCCCCACCAGCAGACACCATACCTGACTAAGCCCAAGCTCTCTTTCCATACGACCCCTTAGCCATTTTGAGCACCTGTTTGCAGGGTCTAAGCTCCCTTCTCCCCAAAGCCATCTTCCTTCAGGACACAAAGGGTTTTCACTGCCTACCACATGCCAACATGCAGGGAAAGGAGCACATAGCTGCTTTTTCCAAGGCTGCACAGGAAGGAGAAGCTGGCAGCTAAATGCAGCTGCAAGATGAGAAGCTGCAATCCCAGGGACCACACACCTGGAAAAGTTTCTTTTCCTTCATAAAGGCCAAAGATAACATAATGAGCTTTCTGCTCCAGTGGGACTGGAGATGAATTTCATCGGGCATGAGTGTGTCTCAGTCGTTTCAAGGAAGGATTGGGACAAGGGAGTGAGGGGTCCATGGCTCCAGCATGAATGGCTGGAGGCCCCAGCCTTAGGAACACACTGCTGGGTGAAGCAATTCCAGCAGGCATTGGCAGCAGGCACAAGACATCTTCCTGAGACAGTGAGAGCCCGTTTTGTGCTCTACTCTTTGGGAGGTCAACTAGAGCAGTGAGAGAGGTTGTTCCTCAGCTGTAATATCTGACTCCTCGAAGGGAATAAGGTTGCTGGTTCTGCCAGGAAAAAGGATGGGTCAATTTTGAGCTTTTCTCTGTGAAGCACTTGAAGAAGAGCATTTCTCATTCTCTTTTTCAGACTGCCTGCCTTTGGTCACAAGGCCAAGGCACTGTCCTTAACACTGCATCACCAATCTAGGCTAAAACACCATTTCAGCCCAGCTCGTGGTTTCATGCTGGTGGCAGAGTTTAATCTGCTCCTGCTGGGAGCTTGCTGAGCCCTCCAGCTACCACAAAAGAGGATCCCAAGTAACCAAGGCTGCTCCCCCTTGAATGTGGGTCTGAGGAGCTCTGTAAAGCCAACAGCCTTCACTTGTCCTACCTTGCAAAAGATGTGTTGGATCTATCCAGAGCTCTAGGCAGAGAATGAGCTATAAAATCCTATGCAATCTACCCAAAACTATACCAAAATGAGGACGAAAACCAGCGCAGGAATGTTCCCAGCTCACCCACTGCCCTGCAAATGCCCCAAAGAAGCTGGAGATGGCTTGGCACTACTTGGCAGAGGACAGAAGAAATCTCTAGGATCCTTCCTCATATTCCTCTGGTGTTGGTGATTGCTTAGAAGTGAAAACCTCAGGGAAAAAGTTGCATTTCCTGGTCAGAAACTGTGATGGTAGAAAAATACTCACTGAGTATATCCCAACCCCAGACCTGGACCTGCCGTGCACAAGATTCTTATTCCTCCTGCAATCATATTCACACTTAGCAGTCAAAACGGGAAAATATCAAGGGTCCAATTTTCTAAATATTGGGAAATAAAACTACTAATTATTTCAAGAGGTAAGTACCACTCCACTCGCACGCAGGTTTCAGAGTGGAATTTCTGTTTGGTGGCAGAAGAGCACCATAAACATCCTCCCACAGCTGCTCCCTGGCCCTCGCTGCTGGTGGATACAGAGAACACAAATGATCTGCCTCAGGCTGATGAAATGGTTGAAGGATGATGGGGGGCACTGGGGGCTCTGGCAATTTGCATATCTCTAGAGACAGGGAAGGTAATTATGGCACTTCTTCAGGCCTTGCCTGACTTCATGAGTAGCCTGGTGCCACAGGTTAGGGACCAGGGATCAGGGGTGGACCCCACAGGCACTGCCTGAGACTCCTCCAGCATTTCTTAGGTCTTTTCTGAATGCAGAAATGAGAACCAGTAACCAGTAAACGTCCAGGATGCAAATCAGATCAAGGACACCCACACATTTCTCAAGGGAATATTTTGGTTCTCGTGCCGTTGAAGCAGGAGCTTGGTGACTGAGGGTGTGGTGGCAAGAGTCCTTCCTGCTTCAGCAGGACATGGCTTTGCTGGGTGTACAGGAGCTGCTGGCAGCTGTGCCTTCCTGTCCTTCCACCCCCACAGGGCAGAGAAGATCACAGCCACACTTCCTGCAGCTTCAAACCTGCTGAGGTGGGAGAAGAAAACCCTGGTTTCCACAGCTTCTGAGGCTACCTAAGAGGAAATGTCGGGATAGGGCTAACAGAGCCCTAAATCTGGCGAGGACCACCATCTCCTCCAAGCTGCCCTGGGAACAACCCTCTCTCAATACTCAGCCCACTGAACCATGGTGCCACCGGTGCATCACCGAGCTAGAACAAGCTCCACCGAGGCTGTGAGGCAGCCCCAGAGCTCCTCCTGTGCCCCCAATCCCCACGTACCTGAGGAACTTGTTGAGGTCCCCGTGCTTCATGTACTCGAAGACCATGATGAGCGGGTCGCCGTCGCCGCACACGCCGTAGAACTTGACGATGTGCTCGTGCTGCAGGTTGGTGAGCAGCTCCGCCTCCCGCTGGAAATCCTTGCGGGCTGCCAGCGTGGGGTCCTTCAGAGCCTGCAAGGAGGGATGCAGACACGCACAGAGTGGGCTCAGGCGGGGGGAAAAGCCAGAACAGAGCGGTCACAGCATCTCAGAGGAGCTGGTGAGGAAGGGAGGGGAGAGGAACCCAGTTGTACTGGGAGGGCTGGTGGCATCACGTTAGGGTTTTGTTCCTGTGGTTGCTGCCCCAGTGGGATCCCCAACTCATTTCCCAGGCAGCAGCAAACATGCCTCAGAGGGTAATAGCTTCCAATTATTCCCAGCTTGGGCAGAATTTATACTGGTGACCTAGGGGCGAATGGCTTCATATCTCATTATTATTAAATTCCTGAGCCAGACAGTCCCTGCTATCTGTCTTTTATTTTGAAATAGCTGACTACACTGCCTTTATTCAGAAGATGGATTTGCCTGGCTGTGCAGTTATTGTGTGGATTTTTCAAACTGCCTCTGAAGAAGGACACTGTCAAGTTTTTTCTCATAATTTTTAAAATCATGTTTTTATTCCCTGCTTTTTATACAGCTCCCCTGGCAGACTGATGCTGAAATCAGTATCCTTATTGGGAATATCTCATCTCCCACAATTCGAGAATGCCACTTTGCCATTGCAAGGCAGCTTGGAGGCTCCAGGTGGTGTGGACCAGCCCAACATTGCAGAGTTGCCATGATGATGTTGCTGTGGCTGCAGCTGATGATAAAGGAGGATTCTCCAGGGTTGGGGTTCCGGCTTGTCTGTGCATTATTGTGCAGTTGCACTGGAGAGTTAGTTTGAAAGCAGCTTGTTGTCATCTCAGGTATCAAGGGAGGAAATCTGATAAAAGAGTTTAAGTCCAGACCATTTGACAAGATGGAATGGCCACGAGAATCAGCACATTCTTTGCAAACATTTAAGAAAATGAAGAGGCTGGTTTTGAGTTGCTGGTTCTCAGTCACGTTCTCCAAATTCTCCACATGCCAGGACTCTTTAGGACCCCCTTGGAGCAGGTCTTGGAGCGGTGAGGCTTTTCCCCAAGCCTTAGGACACTGCTTTATCTGATTCTGCCCCCAAACTGTTACCCACATGGCATAAATCTAATTTAATTCTTTGCCTTTTGGGATAGCCTGACTAGAAATATTTAGATGAATGTTAGATACATGGTGCAGATGGCAAAGCATCCATCCTTATCTAAGGCACCCAATTACTTTTAGTCATTTAATATCTTCATAATGTTGATGCCACCCTATTTTTCTACGGGAAAATAGTCCCTTCCCCCATGACTCTTCTCTGCCCATTTTTCCTGTAGTTGTACATAATATTTCAAGCTGCAATGAGTTTAGGTTTCCTGTCCTTCACACACCATCATTTCTATAAGGTGTTAAGATTGCAAATTTGTTGATATCACACACCAAAAAAAAAAAGTTATTAACTCCCTCCCCATTACTAAGGTTGCACAGCCAAGCATTTGGAAATGAGGGAAACAGGAGCCGAAAGGGATAGAAGGGAGAAAGAAGACCAGGACCAAAGAAAGAGAAGGGATGCCTCAGCAAAACCACTGGAATGCCTCTCCCAGGAAGGTTTGGGGTGGATTTTTTTTGTGCCTCCGTCACACAATTCCTCCATAACTTCTGGCAAGTCCCTGAGCATCTGCAGGTTGCAGCTGTCGTCATGAAGTGCATGTTGTTCCAATATTACCTGGAAAATCCCCTCATATGCAGCATCAGGGCCAGGTCTCCACAAGCACCACGTGTTTATTGCTGCAGCAGGGCTCACTCTGAGACAGGTACCTGCTGTCCATGGGGCTGGAAAGAGAGGTGGGTCACTCCATCCTCCACCTAAAGCAGATCTCTTCAGCTTGGTTTTCCTGCTTCTGTATCTGCCCTCTGAAAAAGGGGGTGAAACAACCCCAGTAACTTGCTGGGGGGTTGTGAAAAGAGGTGCACTCACACCTAGGGAGGTCTCAGCACAGGAGTGATCACCACAACAGAGCTGCCACAGAGAAATTAAAAATAGGTGTTCAGGGGGCATGCCCTGAATACAGCCCCTCCAGCATTTCTAGTACTTGACTTTGTCACCTTAACACTCCAATGGATACAGTGTTTGTGCATTTCTTAGGATGCTTTTAGAAGCAGGCTGAATAAAACAGGAAGCTTGTCCATGCCTTCACATCAAAACTCAGCCAATCTGCGGGGCTGCAACCTTTAGATCTGCTAAAAATCTGAGTCCATTTAAGTGAGCGAGTAACACAGCCACTTCCTTCGGCCCTGGGAGAGTCCCTGAGAGCAGGGCAGAGGCAGGCTCTGGGCTGTGGACTCAGCTGCCCTCAACCTGCATGTCCTGCAGCTGCCTTCAGCTGCAATGACTGGGGAGGTAGCTCTCAGCCTTGGTTGGGGACAAGAGATCTTCAGGAATTGCAGCCAAATCTCAACTTAATATGTAAAGCCTTTATTCCCGGTTTTTTTTTTCTTTTTTTTTTCCCTCAGACTTATAATGTGGCCCAAATTAGAGGGATTTTTTTCCCTGCCACTCCCAGAGCTGGCAAGAAGCCAGATTCAAGGGCCCTGCTCCAGAGCTGGAGCTGTATGATCTTGCAGGATGAAAGGCACTCTGGAGATGTAAGCTCATAGTAGCAATTAACAGAAACAAGTTCGGATGCTGTTTCTGCCTACATGCAAATGAAACTCAGAAGAGACTCAGGACCCAGGCTGGCTGAGGGATGGCTGACATTGATAGGCAGGTACCAACCCTATAATCAAACAATTAATCATGGGGGTGTCTTCGTGTCCTTGGCTTCAACCAGTCTCAGAGGTGAAAGGTGCAATCTTGCACTTCACTGTTGGAGCAAAAGAGGAGATCTGAGCTAAAAAAAAAAGGTTTGAGCTGCCAGTGATTAGAACAAATCACAAGTAACTGGATGCCTTCAGCATTTTGGAGGAGTTTGCTGGAACCTTTCTCCCTGTAGAGCATCGGTTCAAACGCAGACCTTGTTCCAAGGAGTGAGGAGGCATCGGTTAAATCCAAGGGATTAAACTGCGTCTCTGCCAACTGGTGCCACTTGAGAGGAGAGCACAGTTCTGCACTGAGTGTTCTCCTCTGCCCTGAGCCACACTGATGGGGCACAGCTCCCACAAGGAATATCACAAGGATGCAAGCAGCACGGCACCAGCCAAGTTGAACTCGTGTTGGCTTAAAATACTCAAAACAGGAGCGACCTGTGGCTAGGCAGGCAGGAGTGGAGTGGAGCCGAGCTGAGTTGCTCTGCCCATCTTGCAGCAAACTGATCCCAGAACATTGGCTCACCATGCTTAGCTTTCATTGCTCAATTTTGCTGAGGCCTTTTTACGTTTCGGCTTCTGCATGCTACACAAAAAGATAAAATCCAGAAGGAGCAGGGCCCCAGTGGCTGGTGGAGGGATGTGGATCCACACTGCGCTCACAGGAGCCCACAGCTCCCAGACCTGTCTGTCTGCTGGCCGTGTCAGCAGGAAGGGAGGCTTTGGCACTGGTGAGGACAGACAACCTTGAAGCGAAACACTGAAACTTTGCGTGACTAAGTGGATTTACCACAATCTCCAGCATCAGATAAATCTCCACCCGTGGCCCCCACCCCTCCCCTGCTTCCCTTTCCCACGGAGGCTCATCCAGCCTCATTTCACTGGCCAGCCCCTGCCCTGCTCTCTGCCATTCGCCCTTGGGATTTACCTTCACTGCCACCAGCATTTTGTCGTTGGTGGGGCTGAGGTTGTAACACTCGGCCAAGAACACCTTCCCAAAGGCACCTTCTCCCAGCTCCCTCTTCAAAACGATGTCTCTCCTCTTAATATGCTGGACATCTGTTGGAGGGAGGGGAGGAAGAGGGAGAGGGTTGAGGGAAGAATGAATCAGGGTTAATTCAGGGAATGGAAAACAACTAATTCAATTTTCTCACAAGCTGCAAGGGAACTGAAATTGCTTCACAAAAATATCTGTGGGGATCTTTTTACCCACCCACAGAACGCAGCCATCTCTGGGATGGAGTTAGTCTCATGCAAAACATCTGTGAGGAAAGTTCTTGAGGTTTATCAGTTCTCATGACAAGCTCGTGGCAAGCTTGTCCTCAGGGAGAGAAACCTTCGGGGCAAATCCTGCTACAAAGACATGAATCTCTTTGGAATGATCCTGCAAATAATCCATCTCCTGTGAGGTGCAGCAAAGGTCATATCCTTCCGATGAAAGGCCAGGAGAGATTAGAAGGTCCTGTTGAATTTTGCATTTCATCTGGGATTAGTTTAAACTCAAACATGACAGATTTTTGAGGCTGAAGCTTGGCAAGTCAAAGCATTCCCAGGAGGAAGAGGAGCAGTGACCCCCCACACTCCTTAGGGCAGGAGCAGGAGCCGGCTGGAAGTGGCGAGTACTGCCCCGCAGCAGGACCCTGTCCCCGCAGCCTTCCCCTGCACGAGTGTTCCTGCAGAAAGAAGGTCATCCCAGGATACCATCACTGGCACAACAGATGAACTGAACCCATTAGTTTCAATGATCCTTTCCACTGACATTTAGGACAGCAAGGACTGACAGAGAATAGCAACTGAGGATTCAGGAAGAATCAGAAGAGCAGTAGCTTTTAATTTACCAGGGGCACAGAGGCCAGTGAAAATTGGTTTGCTCAGCTAACGGGTCATTCCTAAGGACTAAATGTGCCCAGATACCAGGCACCTACAGGGGCAGGTAAGCGATTATGGGATATCCACTGACCCTGTGCCATGATTAAATGCCACTGGTAGCTGGGAGAACTTGCTTTCTTCTGAGGACAACCCTAAGGCACAGCTGCCAACCTCTAAGCACCATTCTGGCATCACAGAACCCCTACAACTCCACAGCAATACAAAAAGGTTTTTTTTTTTTAATGCCTGGAATGGACTGTGGAAGCAGTTAGAGAGGCAAAGCCACCACAGCATTTTCTGGAGGCATAGCAATTAAAACTCTCATCTCTATGAACTCATGTCTATGAACTGTCCTTCAGCAGAGATTTCCATGTCCCTTGAGAGCTGTGACAGCATAGACCACTCCCAGCTTCAGCCTGACGGTCATGGCAGGCCAGTGGAGAGTGTGCACTCTTCTCCAGCGCTCAGTGAGAAAAAAGCTGACATATGAGAGGTCTCCTCAAGCAGAGGCATTACATGGGACAGTGCCCTCTTTCCACCACCTTGGGACATTCATAACCCTGAATCTGTTTGCTCATAAGCTGGACCACATTTGAGCCTTTTCCTTCTCTTCCTTGCGCTGTAAAGGTAGGCACCCCTTAGATGAGGTGCATTTCCCTTGGGGCACTGCAGGTGAAGGAGGTGGAAGTGCCTGACTCTGGGTTTCAGACTGGCTGCAGGGACACATCTCTGACACAGACCAGAATCTGCCACCAGCTCCTGTGCCCGAGCAGGCACCTGTACCAACCTGAGGGGTCACGTGTCCCACAACAGTGTAGGGACCACTTAATGCATCAAAGACAAGCATCCTAATGGCTTTCATGCAATTAAGCTTTTTAATTAGGAGCTCAGAGGCAGGTTTATGGAGCTGCTATTTCTGGGCCCTCGGCTTGCTTGGGAAGACGGATGCTGAGAGATTGCACAAGCAATGGGCCTTGTAATGAAAGACACCTCTCTGGGAATTCCCATTGACCTTTCTTAATTGTTCAATAGACTGAAAACTGTTTCTTACCGATATTAATATTATTAGTAACATTAAGGCACAGGTTGGTGGGCACATCCAAAATGACTTTGGTTTTAAACCTGCAGTGACAGCCAGGGAGAACAAATCACATGTAGACTTTGCCTTCTCCACCTGGTTTAGCTGAGTGTTTAAGGAGTACCTTGAGAAATCTGAGATATAACGTGTTGAAATATAAAGTGATGCACTTGGGTGAGGAAAATCCTAATATAAGAAAAGCTCAAATAGCACCAATTTACTTAATAGAGTAGAAAGAAAGGGGTTTATCCTCTTTGTCTTGGCAAGCATTTCTACAGCACTCATCACTACATTACCTTGGTCTTACTGTATTGACAAAACACATATTTGCATTCTTGGTCTCCTGAATAGCTGCAATCAAGAAAGCTGTGAGGAATGATCTTGTAGTAAAGAGGAGCCCAAGGACATTTTTAAAAACTCAGAAATGTAGCAATTGCAATCAGATTGTCCCGTTTGGTGTAAGATGAAGTTTAAAAGGAAACAGTCTCAGAAAAACCAACACTATTATTTAAGAATTTTTACACTTCTGACGAGAAACACCATGAGAGCTGAGGCAAACCTCTCTTTCTAAACTCTCCATGGTCCTGCCAAAAACTTTCAGCTCCAAATTTTTCCTCCCAACAACATTTCAATAAGTGATCAGACATTTCTGAGAGCTGGCATCCAAACAGTGTAATTATGTCTACATTACTAAAATAATATCCCATCTGTCTTTGAAACCAGACTTTACAGCGAGTTGTTAGAGCCACCTGAGAAGTTTCAGGGAAAATTTATATGAGGAATTAAATGTGACATTGTGGCAGACAGAGTTGAATTGAGGGAGAAGCAATCCTTTTGTGGTAGTGGACTTGTGTAGCACTGCTGGATTTAAAGCAAACTTGGGTGGTTATGATAATAAAAGGGTCATGAAGCTAAGTAGTTTGACAGCAACCGGACAATCTTAATGCAGAATCAGAAAAGTACATTTGCTGATCACAATTTCTCTCAACCTCAAACAGCCATAAATTTCTCTTCATAGTATTTTAGGCACAAATGGAATAATAGAGTTATAATAAATTGCTTTTTCACATGCTAGAGGCCTAAAACAGTGAAGCTTAGATCAAATTTTTCCCTTCACGGCGAGATCAGCACTGTGATTAATTCCAACCCGCTAGGGAACGTGGGCTTTGAGCAGGAAGCAGTGACAAACCCCCGTGGCACGGTGTGGCTCACCTTGCACCTCCGCGCTCGCCCGTCCCCGCCGTAACTCACGGGGAAGGCCAAATAGCCACCAAAGATGCTGTGCTGCAAGGGCACCTCAGAGGTTCATCTGCATAAATCTGTTTACCTCCTCCTGGAGGAAGCCGAGCCCTGTCTGATAAACAGCTGGTGTTTATTTGTTTTAGGCAGGCGGTGCTGTGCTAATCTGTCTCGGCCGTGCTGCAGTCAGCCCTGTAGACGAGGTGTATGCAAACTGCCTCTCCCTAAGTACCACTCCTTTTATTTTTTTTCCTCCCCATGTACCATTAACTTATAAAAACAAGACAACAAGACAATTCATAAGAAGATCCTAAGCAGAAGCCACAGCAAGACCTGACAGGAAAATAAGCAGAATTGGCAGCGCGGTGCAAACTCATTCAAAGCCATGCTGTACCTACAGGAAGGAGGTGAGTGCCTCAGACTGAAGCAATTCCACTTTACAATGAAACATCTTCCAGTCCTTGTTTTGGGATCACTATGTTTCTTCACAACATAGAAGAAAAGTTGGGCAGATTCCCCACCTTCCTTCTTGTCCATCAAGGTTTAACACACAGAGAAGGTGTTTCAAACTTTTGCCTTCTCTGTTGTTCTGAGCAGGCCACTAAACACAACAGAAAGAACCTGACCTGCAGCTGGTTGGAAATGGCCCATGACTTTAGCTCAATGATGGCAGAATGTGGGTAAGTTAGAGAGTTAACAACAGTAAGTTTGGGACAGTTTTACACATGGCCTCCAAAGCAGAAAGTTTCCCTTTCTTTGGAAGCGCCACGGCAGGAGGGTGGTAGCTCTGGATCTGCAAAGGGATCTTTACCTAACCACCTCTGAATCTTTTCCAGGACAGCTGACTTGACCTGTGCTTAAAAAGTGAATTTAGTCAGAAAAGTGGCTGTCTGAAACCCCATCACTGCTCCCATGTGTCCTTGGTCATGTCTGTCCCTCTCCTAGACACAAACACATTCCAATTTGTTAAACTTGTGAACACAGAACAGCCATAGGATACAGGGGAAGAAGAGGGAACAAGATTAATTCTGCTTTTCTCAAACATCAAGCTACCATGTCCCAGTGGGTCACTTCTGCACTGGCCCTTGTGACAGAGCCTGGAAAACCAGAACTTTTCCACTTACATCAGCAATTCAATGACTCTTCTCCCATCTTTTATGCTCATATTGCAGAGTCTCTCTAGTTTATGGCAAGGTCAAGGCAAGAAGACCTGGACTCAACCTCCAAATCCCAGGTAGAGCATATGGAGCTGGTAACAGACTGTGTGCAACACAAACACCTTGTTCTGAATAACCACCACTTTTCAACCACATGAGCGGATATTGGGAAGCTGTATGAGTATGTTTCATGAATCTAATTTTCCAATTACTGTCTCATTTCTAAATCAGTCCTGGGCATCAGACGAAGAAGAGATGGGTTCAGTGACACTGCAAATGCTGCATTTCAGATTCCCATCACAACCACCATCTTAAAACCATGGTTTGCTAATACTCTTGAAACCTGGATGCACGTGATCAGACACGGATGACTACAGTGGGAGGAAAATGGACAAATCAAACTCCAAACAGAGTAAACCATGAGCAGTGCCAGTACTTATGTTAGAACAAACTGCAAAACTACTAACGCCGGATCGTTTACAGCAGGTCAATTTCAATTGTTAAATTAATTAATTTCAATTAATCCCTCACATCTCCCTCTTTCAAACTCCCAAACATTGAGCAGTCTGTCTTCTTGTATTTGTAGTGGTTGTCCTGACCCTGGACTACTAATTCACAAAGAACCTGCAACTTGCTGGTGGAATAGAGCAAAATTATAGACATTTCCCCTTTTAATTTTGCTGCCCTCTTTATCAGAAGATTCCTCCTCTAGCCTAGAAAAGACCAATATCAATGGTCTATAAATTTTTCTTCTCCCCCTCACACATGACCCTGTTTTCCCTAAAGGTAGGTCCTTTCCTGCACCTCTCCATCACCAGCTCCTCCCTCTCTTTGCTTTTTCACTTCATGGCATTTTTTTTCTCTTTTACTTCTCTATTTTTTGCCCCTCTTGCTGTTGAAGCCCTGTTTTAAAACTGACTTATTTTAGATCTGTTTCTAGGGTATCCCAATTTGGGTCTGATCCTGGGCTCTTTGTAGATATGGCCTTGATTTTCATAAGCTTCTAAAGCTTCATTTGCATCAAGAGCGCTTTATAAATGATAACAACAATGACATTTTTCAGCAGTGGCTGAGTCATTTGCTCTAACAACTAATTTATGCCAAAGGATTGTCTCCTTTTTGTCTACATAAGTTGTCCACAGAAAGGTAGCAAAGTTCTCACTGAGTCAATGTGATTCATTCATTTCTTTCTCGACACTGCTGAAATAACTCTTGTGAATAAACACTGCACAGCTCCGCCACAATTAAAACCAAATTAACAAAGCTTACGATTTCCACTGGAAATCTTGTCACCAGGACACATAAGTACCAAGCAGAGAGCCTCTCATGTCAGGCAGTCAATCGCAGCCTGGATGGGAACCAAACGTGACGATGAGTTACCTGATGTACCTGACCGGAGCAGAGCGCGCGCGTCAGGTAGGACCAGATCAAAAAGCCCTGCCACTGGAGGGCTGGCAAGGCATTCTCTCACAGATTTGTCTCATAGAGAGAGAAGATAATGCATAGGCAGGCTGCACAGAGCCCAACTCTCCCTCCTCAGCCGGTGCAAATCCATCAAAGTCAATGGAAGATATCGATTTCAATCATGGACTGCTGTGAAGTACATGTAAACAAAGGGAGAATCAGTCCCACATCATTTTAAAAAATGGAGACATAAACAGGCTGTTTCTTATCTCTGCCTGGACTCCAAGTAGGTAGCCCTTCACTTCTGGTGGCTTCTCTCCCAGCTCTGACAGGAGCCACCTCTGGGAAGGGGCCCAGGTACACGTTCCAACAACTCGGCACCGTGCCCAGATGCTGGTTCTTTGCCAAGTTCCTCTGTAAGGCACCCTTCAAGGACTTAGACTCAAAAAAAATCGTGATTATAAGCACCAAGCCGTTCTGACACAAATCATAGAGATTTATGTAAAGCATATCTGAATCTTCGGGAACTTGGTGGAGCAACCACAGCCTCCAGCTCAGAATGATTGTACTTCTTCACAAAGACCTTAAGAGAAAGCTATTTTAAGTTTCTGCACTCCTTTTCATTTCCTTACCATCCGCTTCATTCCTTGGGAGCAGCACGAGGCAGGAGTGCAGATCCCAGGTGGGAAGGAGGCTTTATTGCTCAGCTGACCCAGCAGACCCAGAGCTAATGCACTACATGCTGCTAAATGGACCTTGGTAAAAAATAACAGGCCTTGACGCATTTAGCTGGACAATCTTGGCTAAAAAAATTATCCAGTTATACCAATCTACACCGGGAGCTAAAGTTCAGTGCAATTGAGCTCAGGAAAACAGGAGAGGAACAACCTATGCATGCCAGTTCTCTGATGCTTTCCACATACCTGACATCCACCATTTCCAAGCTGGAAAAGCTTCCAAGCATACCTCTGGCAATCAGGACATCACCAGCTCCTTTGGCTTTTGCTGCTGCAGTAGCAGATGGAGAGGAAGCCCTGACCCAAAGAGCTGCCTTTCAGCTTCCAGCTGACTCCAGCCAGCCCTGATTTGAGGGAGAGATTCTGCAGAACAGCCCTCAAGCTCCACAGAGGGGTTTGATTTGGAGTGACTGGATTAGCACCCTCTGAGCTGCAGAACCAGCTCCAAAAGCAGCCACACAGAGACCACCAACAACAACAGTGCATGAGTACAGTGCTCTTAGAGCCGAAGGGAAATGGAAAGGGAGTCTTCTCTGTGGGTGTGTGTAAAACAGCTGATAGAAAGGCAAAGCACAAGCACCCCTTAAACCAAAAGCTCATCAGCAGCAACTCCAGAGGCAGCCAGGCTCCCTCACCAAAACACTCTGAAAACCACCTGGAAGCAGGTGACATTACCTGGTGTGACATACCTGCAAAGTTTAAACCCAAACCAAAACAAACTCCCACTTTTTTCATGGAAAATATTCTGAAAAATATTAAAGTTAGAATGCATTCAGCACCACTCCACAGCCACTGTTTAAGTAAAAACTTCTCTCTCACCTTAAACTATCTGACATTCCCATAAAAACAAAACCAACTTCAAGCCTTTCTCATCCATTTCAGTCCCATAAATTTGAGTACAAACCACTTAGCAATTATTTTATGGAGAGAGCAGTACAGAGTGTCCCACAGCTACTGGGTGCTGAGCAGTCTCAGCTGGGAAGCACAGCACTGCATAGTCCTGCAGAACCAACACTCATCCTGGGGAGATCCAGACAAAAGGAGTTAAAGCAAGAGGAAGGATCCTGAGCAGCACCCCCAGCCTGACAATGACCACAGCAGCAAATAAAAGAATCCCCCAGCACATCCATGCCTTGCACAGCAGTGGGCTCTTGCCTTTGAGTCAGCCTCCACCTCCTCTTCTTCCAGCAGATCTATGACTTTCCAAAATGATGCAAGTGAGTTCAAACCAACAGGACCTTTCCTTGATCCAACAAGGTAAATCTCTTTACCTAAGTTCTTGTCAGAGGTTAAAATGTCCTTTAGTATGGAGACCTTGAAGAATTACCAAAAGAAACCCAATGTTCCCGAGGCTCGCTCTGGCTGCCGGGGTTGGGGTGAGGGAGCAGGCAGCTGTAAATGGGTTCTCAGTTGTGTCCCAGGCTCTGCCCAGCTTGCCTGTGCTCAAGACACATGCCAAGGTCCCCTCAGGTTAAGACAGTCACTCCTGTGCTTGCCAGTGTCGCTGCATGCACACACTCCTCTTCATCTTGTTCCCAGGGGAACACAAAACACTGCTGATGGGACCAAAACCTTACTAACATTCCAGGCAGAAGACTTAAAAACCATCCAGTGATTCCCAGCGTCGTCTGCACCTCCTCAATTTCTGGCTGACACTAGGCTGGAAGGACAAACTGCCTTTCCAGTTTCAGCAGCTTCTCTCTCCTTAGATATCCAGCACCAACTTCACATCCTCAGGGGACACTTAGGATCTGCCTTTTGTATACAAGCATTAGCAGACAGCTGGGATCTTCTAAGGATGAAGACTAAGACCATCAAGACATGGGTAGAGGGGGGAAAGGAGTGGGCCACAGAGGTCTTTGCACTGTGTGAAATGCCCAAGAGCCCCATGACAACGTGCCACAAAAGGGATCTTACACAAAGCATTGTCCTCACCAGCTCACTGTTACACTCCAGCAGCTCTTGGAAACAGGGGCTGGGATTCTTGGCAGGGTGGGAGGAAAAGGGAAAGAGAGAGGAGAAGGGAGTTTTTCTGGTGAGCATGTTTTCTTTCCACCAGCCAGGCCCCTAGGTCCCCTGCTGCCAAAGCACTCAGAATAAAACATTAATTCAATACCACACATTTAATTACACATTATTTGAAAGTGAATTTATTTAACAGAGGAAAATAGTCTTCAGAGAGCATCTGCCTCCCTCAGACTCATGTGTCTGCAGGGAGGGGGGCTTGGAGAGGAGATAGGAGGCATAATGGTTTGTTTTACATCACCAGCTATTGCTGTTCAGCTCATCCCTTCAAAAGGGGAGATTTTAAGGAGATAGAGTTGTGTTTTGCAGGAACTTACCGGCTGATTTGATTTTCCAGCTAGTTTTCACTTGATTGGAAAGTGCTGCTGCAGACAGATACCACTTGTCTTTCTGTTTTACTATTTTTCCAAGGGAAAGGGGGGATTACTGGTGGAGGGTTGGAGGGAGATTGGCTGCCCCTCAAGGGACCACGTGATAGTCAGATTTCAGGCTTAAGGCTTTAACAACAGAGTAATCAGACACTTAACAGCATCCTATTGCTGAGATGGATAATCACAAGAAAGCAGGAAGGGACCGGGTCTCAGCAGCAGCCTCGCAGCTCGGAGAATGTCTCCCAGCAGGAACACACAGGCTTACCTTCCATCCCCAAGCCACAGAGGCTCAAGGCCATGGACTGCCCCAGCCTGGGAGCTGACTGCCTGCTCTAGTGGGGCCAGGAGCCCGGCAGGACCTGCTTCCAGCACCCTTGAGCCTCACACTTCCCCAGCCAGTGCCCCACCACAGAGATGGGAGCAGACTCCAGTGCCTGGTGCAGGCAGCAGCCCCTCCATGGCTGAGCTGCTGCAGGGCCAGAAATGATTTCCTGGATCCTTTGTAGGAAGGAGTTTGGTCTCAGTGAGCTCAGCCCAAGCTTTTGCCTTTGCTGTCCTCTAGCACTCCCCGAGTGTCCCAGGAGGAGGATGCCACATGGGGCTGGCTTAACTGGCTCATGCCACATGAGCCTTTCTCTCAGCCCTCATCCCTGCTTTGGCTCCTTCATTTGGGAGCAGCACTGAAAATCTCCCTCATCTTTGCAAGAGCCTTGATTAGACTGCATTTCCTCTCAGCCCAAGCAGACACAGAAGTGTGCCAGGCACCACCACTGCTCCCTCCAACAGGTACCAGCTGTGAGACCTCAGCCCAGACAGTGCTGACCCTCACAGCAGGATGTGTCTCTGACCAACAGACATCTCATGGTCATCATTGCCCTTTTTTGGCCTCACCAGCCAGTTCCTGCTGCTGTCATCCCCATCCCAACCATCAACCTCGGTGCCATGCTGCACCCTGCTTGCACACCCATGCAGGTACTGTAGCACAGGATTCAGGCCACAGCATCAAGCTTTTCCTTGTCATTTTGAGTACTTAGGGGGTTTTGATACTACTGTTTTGTTGTTTAGTCACTGCCCTGATTCACAGTTTCAAGGATTTAGCCCAAAACATAATTGCTACAAAATTCCAGATATATTGAATATGCTCTGGAAAACACGTGACTATTAAAAGGGTGGCACTAAAGAGGTATGGTTTGGAAGTGGTTCAGATGCTGTACTAAAACTGTGATCCCCACTGCAAAGTCCAGAGTAAGGGCTGGCTCCAAATTTGGGTGCAGAATAAAGAAGGGTTTTAGACAAATTGCAGTTTCCTCCAGATGGGGAAGCGCATAAAGGCTTTTGGAAAAATCTCTTGTGACAGAATTCCTGGGCTGTCTCAAAGCAGAAAATTTGATGAAAGGGACTTGTGTTCTGCATTTTCCAGCCAGTTCTCCAGGCAGGTTGGAAGTGCTTCTGATTGTTGCTGTCCTCACCATCATCACAAAGGAAAAGTACATTTTTGTACTGCTTTTCTTGTTCCTTTTTTTTTTTGTTTTCCTGTGGACTCCAGGTAATAGTATCATTTCTTGCCCCATGCCCCAGTCATTTTCCCAACAACCACTTTGCTCAGTGGTCATTAAACAAGTGGCTAATGCAGCCAAACCCATGGAACAAGAAAATTCCAGAAGTGAGGCCGCATGGAGCAAAATCATGAGGTGCTGAAAGACAGATCTCAGGCTCAAGTTATGATTTCACTAGAAAGTCTCTCTCTAATTTGCCCAATTTTCATCTCTCTCCTTCCTTCCCACCTCCCCCAACTCCCTTTCTCGCAGGACCAACACAGGAGGTGCTCTTATGTCTATGGCTTGATGAGGTGTTCTCTCAGATTCACATTTTCCTAACACCCCGAATGGACCTTGCTCTTTATTTCTGCCTGAGGTTTCCTTGGCTTCCTCCCTCCTTGTTCTGTATGCACATCCCTCTTTCCATCTCACCAACTCCTCCTGCAGAAGGAAACCCCTGAAGGAGGAGTAATGTGAGACAGCTCTGCCTGCTGGGCTCTAAAATTACTGTGGTTTGGGTGATTTAGGCTATTGTTAAGAGGCAGAAAATTATGCAGAGAGGGATAAAGAGGAGGAGGATCATACCAAGGAATTACTAATCTGATGGGGAGAGCAGCTGCTCCTTGTTTAACCCTCCAGGTCTGGGCATGATTGTGCTCCTTTGGCCTGTGCCTGAGTCACAAGTAGAAGCAAATTTTATGCTGGCACTCCTCTGAGGCTGCACACCAAGAGAAATCCACTTTTCCTCCAAGGTTCCCTTTGCTGTAGAAAAAGAATTGAGGGGTAACATCAGGGCAGGGCTAGAGAAAAGAAAGGAGTCCAGCAGCACCCTAGGTCCATCCTGCAGAAGAGGATCCCTGAAAGACAGCGACTCACTGTGCATTGACTCCAGAGCTGCTCCACGATGGGATCCAACTTGGTTCCTAGGCAGCACCACCTTCCTCTCCTTGGCAGAAACCAACCTCACTGAGGACTGGCAGGTGAAGCAGAAAAAGATCTCCTTGGGTTAGGCTTTGAAAATCCCTCATCACCAGGAGGTCAGCACGGTTTAAGGAACCACATGCTCTTTTTAGAGCATCCTTCCCTGATGGCACTGCTTCACTGTATCCCTGCTGCCTCCTGCCCTTGTTGTGGTTATAAATGAGAATCCATCCTGGGTTATTGTCTCTGACACTCCCAGCATGGCAAGAACACGGGGTGATAAAACAAAATACATTTGTCCATTTGTCTGTCATCCTTCAGCAATGTCTCACACCATTATGAGACAGATGGTTGGGGCGAATTTTCACAAAATCCAGCACAAATTTCAATGAGTGCAAGAGGAAAAAAAAAAAAAAAATTCTACAGTTTTCTCCTGTGGCCAAACATCAGTGCCTGCACCAGAGGAAATATACCCAGTTAATTCTTCTTAAAGGCCCTGGTGAGACTCAAGAAAACATTCTGCAGTGCTGGTAGCCTCAGAAAACATGATTAATTGCAGATGGTGAAAAGGTGCATGTTCGGCTTTACCTGAACTCTGTTTGAAGACTGGGTGATTGTTAAGTGGGTATTCAAGGCACGTGGGGAAGGCAACCTATGAGGATCTTCAGGTAAAAAACCAAGATATTTTATATATATCTTTTTATATATATCATATATTGCTTAAGAGCTTAAATTTAAATGTGTATTCTGAAGTTTTACAGCATGCTAGTGGAAAGGATCAAAATCAGTGAGATTGCTGAGGAAGGTGGGAAAGGTAACATTGTTTTGCAATTACCTGAGGATGCAGAGGCATACAAAGAACCTCCCAAAGCTGGCAACAGTGACTGTAGATGAATATATGTGAGTGATACTGCAGAACACTGAGAGGGCTAAAATGGTGGAAAGATCTTCCATACCTTTAGCTGTTTCTCCTCCCTAGCCTAGGACAGATCTCATTTCATCCAAACATACCTCGAACAAGACTATATATATTGCTTTCCTGAACTGCCTTGATTGTAGGGCCAGCATCAGATATTGGGATGGTAACATGGCAAAATGAGAGGCCAGTGTGCACTAATCCAGCCCATCAATCTCCCTACAAATCCTGTTTCCTCATTGCAATCTGAGTTTGGAAAGTGACCCCAAACTCAGCTTGTATTGAAAAGGTCACCTTGAAGTATTTTCTTTATCAATCAGAGTTTAAATCCAAGTCTCTTAACCTTTTCCCAGGGCAGAGATTTTTCAAGCAGGTAGTGGGAAAACCTACCCGGATCAATATCTGAGTGCATATGAGTACCCAGAGTTCAAAACTTCGCTCAGACTTCTTGCATTTACACAGCCAGGCTGCAATTCTCCTGCAAACAGAGCTCACATCAAGTCATCTGAGGTCTCCAGACTAGAAACTGGATTGGTAGAGAGAGAAGAAATTACAAAAAAAAAGAAGGAATGAATAATTACCGAGCTGTTAAAAATCACATCTTTGTTTCTGGAAGGGGTTCAACCAACAAAAAATTCCTATGCTGCCCAGTTTGCTTCATTTATCCTCTCTTAATGGATAGTGCTGTTTCTCTGTGGCATAAATTGCAGTCCTTCTCTCTCTGCTTCTCTTCTCTCTCTAGGGATTCCTCTCTCAAACACACTCCAAATCAGGAGAGGCTCTGGGTGTGTTTGGGACCTTGGCCATAGTCAACACTGGTGAAAAATCCCTCAGTCCGTGATGCTACAGCAGGGAGGACTCTGGTCCCTGCCTTCAGCATTTTCTTCCAGATAATCAGCAGACATCAAGAAAAACACAGGTGATTAAGAGTGACTTCCAGGACACGTCACTTTCAACCTCCTTCCAATTGGAAACACTTTTAGCAACAGCTCTTTTCTGTCTCTTCCTCTTAGGGCAGATTTCTACACAGGCTCTTGTTTTGTCAATGCATTTGTCAATGCTTTTACCCCTAGTCATTAATTTCAGATGCTGGTCCTTGTCACATACTTGTGGAACAGCTCAGTGTACTATATCCACTGAATTTCCCTCAGATATAGTGGCACTGAGCTCCCCAGGAAACACCAACAGCTCAGTTGAGTGTGACCTCCCACTACTTCAAGCCATTTTGCTTTGGCTTTCACAGAGCATTGTTTTCCAGGTGTTCTCCAACATCCTCTTAAAGTTTAAGAAGATTCCCAAGAATTTCCCAGAGCAAACACACTGGTCTGTCTCTTGTCCCTATTATATCCACCACTGCCCAACTCTCATCCATCTGCCCAATTTTAAACAGGCAAATTAAAATGTCAGCAAAGAGCTTGGCAAGTCGTGTGCATGCCCTCAGGATGTGCTCTCCATCTATAGAGGATGCTCACCTGGTCCTGTGCCCTTGCACAGCTGGTCACTGACACCAACTCTTCGTCCTCCATAAAGCTGGATGCAATTTTGGCAGATGTAAAATATTTAATAATCCTTCTCTCCTCTTATCACTGATTCGGGCTGGCTTTTGTTCTGTCATCAGTGTAAGTTCTCATGTATCACTCTCAAGATAAACACTTTCTCCTCCATATCCTCCAAACCAGCACACTCTTTTCCTCAAAATCCCAAACCCCTCCTTGATGTGAGGCCAGTTTTGCTGACTCTGAGCCACTCACGTGCAAAAGGACTTTCCTGCCTGAAATACACCCTCAGCATCTGTATGGCTGCAGATTTCCATCCCTTGGTTTTCTCCTGCATTCTTCTTCCTCCCCTCTCCTTCCATTGTGATACTTCAGCAGTGCCCCACTTTGGTCTCAGTCTCTTGCACAGCCAGCCTGGTGTATGTCAGTCCCCTCATACTGCCTTTTATTATCTTTATTTTTTACTACACTTAGTGTTTAGGGCAGTCTTCCCAGCTGTGTCTGAAAGACCTGCATTAAAGCCTGGCCAGCTTTCTTCCACTCATTTCACATTCCCTGTAAGCCTGCTCTCCAAAAGGCCACTGGTTTTGTGTGGCTGCCCTTTCTGCAGACCCTCCTCAGCACTTCAGCTCCGCAGGGAATATAATCACTTCAATTTCAAGTGTATTTATTACAGTTGCTCAATTTCCTTTAATCTGTCGTTTCTCCTTCTCCTCCCCCCACGATTGCTTTCTTTTCATTGAGCTGTGAGTGCACTGAGGAGGCTTTTACCTCTGACCCTCCCTGCCTGCTCCAGCCCCATCCCTGCACTGGCTCACGCTGGGAGCCTTGTGTACTGATTATTGCTCGTTACCGTGTGGCTTAATGAATGTGCCGAGCCCTTTGCAAACAAATGCATGTGTCACAGACAGCAGCTCCCACTGCTGACCCCACGGGACTAATTGAGGCAGAGAAGACAACACTTTCAGGCACAAATTGCCTGTATCATCAGCATTGAGAAGGAAAGAAAGACCGAGAAACTCTCCCAGGCCTGTCTGAGAGAAGGAAACCTTAATGACAGAGTGCCAATGTCTGCCTGAGTCTTGTAAAACAACATATTTCTGGGCAGGGAGAACAATGTTTTTATGTAGGGGATGCATGTCCCTCCAGTGACAAGGCTGAGTGCAAAACCACAAGCATCCCTTCAGGGCTGGAGCTGTAGCAGCCAGAGAAGCCCCAGCTGATGTGGAAACCATCAACATGCCTCCCCGTATGTTAAGCTGTGTGAGCACGCACACCTCCCGAGGTTTAATTGGTGTATTAATGTATTAAAGCACTGACACAAACAAACAGGGACTGCTTTCATAAGCTACAAAATCCTTGAGTACATTGTAATTAGCTGGGCTTGTTAAACCACTTAATAAGCAATAGATAGCATGTGTCTGATGCCCCTGCGTCTTGGCTCAGAGGGAAAGACAGGCAATTGCCTAAATATGAAATGTGTTCAGTTCTTAGGTGAATCCTAATCCTAAGAACTGTTCCCCTGACATAGGAAACTTCTGCCCAGGGCAAGCACAACTGAGACCAAGGCCAGGGTCACTCTCTGCAGTCCCCACTCCTCCCCTTGTGTCCTCCTCCCACCAGGCAGCTCCAAGCTATGTCAAGGAGAGGTGGGAAGGGCTAGCACTGGGAACCAGCAAGTCATCACCAGGATTCATCCTGTGATCACCCTTTTTCCACTCCCTGAAGAGTCCCAGGAAAGCGGAAAAGTCAGCAGGGACACAGCCAAACCAGGAAAGGCGACGGTAGAGTTACCCAGCATCCCTGGATGCAAATGGGCAGGCAGTGCTTTAATTTTATCCCAGATCCCAGCTTCCTCCCACAGTGCTAGCACCCGTCCATGTGCCCCTGTGCAGTCCAGCTGGCTATCCAGCTCCAAATTTAACTCTCCCCAGCACATCACCACGCACAACCGCAGCTTTCCGAGAGCGGGCAGAGAAGCTCCCTGAAACACCGCCTCCACCCGAGTCCACCATGGGGATTTGCAGCTCTGCAGCTATTCCTAGATCCCAACTGGATTCTTCTTTTCATCTTTGTTCTGCCTCCTATTCTAGTGCTGAACCCCAGGCCTGCTGCCTTGGAGCTTCCTCCAAATGGTGCATTCATTCATTTTTAAAGGTGACCTTCCAACTTTAAAGGAAGTTAGCAAGCCTCACTGTCTTCATTTGCCCTCTCCTTCTTTTCAACCTGCTCTTTATCATGAATTAAAAAAGGGGCTGAAAGGTTTTCTCTATTAAAAAATAAAAGCTTTAGAAAGAACACATGTTTCCAAATAATTTCTCTCCCAGTTTTTGCAGTAGATGTCTTGCATGTCACGGTGTTTGCTTGCTGCAAACTCTCAGCTGCCAGCCCTGTTGCTCTGATTTGGCCACTTACCTGACCTTGTGGAGTGCCTGTCACCCTCACCCCACCACTGGTCACCCTCTCCCTTGTTCTGTCACTGCTGTTTGGCAAAGCAGTGCCCTGAAAGGTTCTGGGTAAAAAATAACTTTTGAGTGAGCAGAGTTGGAAGTGAGGTTATTTTTAACTTGGACAATACCAGGCGCCCAGGCTAGACTGTGGCCTCATAAGCTCTTGTGCTGGCAAATGAAGGGCAGCAAATAAATGAGGTTCTCTTTATTTCACCTTACTGCCAAAAGCGCATTTTACAAGCCTTGAGGCTTTATAGCGATGGAAAGGGAAGGTGTTCTCCAGCCCTGAGCAATAAGATTACTCTTGCCAATGAATTGGTGACAGTAATTAAAAAGGAAATAGCAAAGCAACATGAGAGTTTCTTGCTGCTGTGGTACAACATTTTGCCATTTAATCAGGACAAGCAGAACATGAATTTTTACTGTAATACAACTGATACAGGAAAGAAAACTGTGAGCTTATAAAGTGAAAGCTCAACTTCCAGCCCTTCTCTTAGATTGCCGAATCAAACAAACAACAGCAAAGCACAAAGAAAATAAACCAAACAACCAGTCCCTCCTCCTCCCTTTCCACTCTTTTGGCTGTGAGTTCTGCTGCTATCCAGACAGGTTGTGTTGACTATTTCTTTTTGGCAAGAGGTCAGGACACCACAAATCACCGTCACACACCACGCTCTGGATTTAATCATCGGCATTTGCTTCCATCCAAGAAACCACAGACATTTTCTGAGCTAAGGACATCTGCCTGCCAGGCACGAGGCTCACACCCACAAACTCATTTCACACTGACCACCAAGTGACCACAAGTGAGCAGGAGCCCTCATTCACAGCTGGCTTGTGCCACACGGAGCCTGGAAGTGCTTGGGCCAGTCAGAAAACACGCAGCCTCTCTTCCCAAACCATTCAATAATCCTCACCTGCCACTGTTTGCCAGACTAAGTGCTAATCCTTTAACCCTGCTTGATCCCATAGCATCCCTAACACTCTTTCATTCTCCTTCCAACATGTCCATGCTTTTCCTGACAGCCCCGCTCTCACACACTCTCTAGGACATACACCATAGCTCTTCGACAGCCAACCATCAAGCTGCACAACAAGGGAAGCAGCTGATAATGCTCTTCCTGCAATTATCTACTGAAAGTAGGTGAGCAGTTCAGATTTTTATGAGAAAAAGAGGGCTTCCCAAAGCAAAGGCAAGATTTCAAGGAGGTACTGCCAGGTCAAGTTTGAGTACAATACATAATGGAAGGCTCCTTGCTTCGCCTCACAGCCCCAGCCTTTCCTTGGCTCTGATGCTCAGTTTTATCTTTGGGCTATGAATGATTCATGGACCCTTAAAATATATATAATCTATATCTCCTAGAACAAAGAGTCTTTTCTTTCAGGGGGTTTTAAGGGAGCAGGGAGCAGCATGTGTGCTGCCTGCACCCGGGCTTGGGTGTCCTTTGGGAAAGGACCCTTGTGGCTCCCTGCTTCTTCCCAAACCCAAGCAGCTGCTCTGAGCTTGCAGCTGAGCTCTGCGAGAGACCCCAGCTCAGTCTCTAGGAACAAGGGTGTGCTGCTGAGGGTCTCCAGAGCTGCTGTCTGGAATCACACGCAGCTCAGAGCCAGGCTATCCTTATCCATCGCTGGCAGTCCCAGAGCACAGACACGGTCAGTGTGGGGCACTTTAAATCATTTATGCAGAACTGCAGATGGGGAAACTGCAGCAAAAACTTACCTCCATGTCACAGCCCAATCCCCTGAAGGCTTTACCATCCCAACCTCCAGTCCTCTGCCTTGGGCTGCAGACCACATTTAATGAATGTGTTTCTTCCCTTGGAAATCCAACACCACCTCTCCATCATGAATATTTGATTCCTACTACACATCCAAACACAAACATACACAGCCCCTGCACCAGGATCAGCGAGCATCTACTTACTTCTCCAGACAAGGGCACCGCTTTGGATAATTCCAAGGATGTTATGCCAAAGGCATTTCCTTCCAACCGAAGAGATGACCTCTGGTTTCTTGTTCAGGAACCTAAGCATGGGGCTGGGTAAGATCTGGTGAGGTCCTGGTCTTACTCAGAAGGGAGCACAGGGAACTGAGAGGTGGAGAGGTCTCAGGAAGTCCTCTGTGGCTCATGTCCAGCAAGCTGTGGGATGCCTCCTTCCTTGTGCTGGCCACCAACAGCCCAGGTGGATGGCAAACTGAGCATCACAGTGCTATGAACTAAGGGCACAGACATGCCCCAAAGGGTTGAACCAGCCCTTCAAGGCATCATCCAAACAGATTGCTGTCTAGCCCTTTGATTTCAGCGGGCCTTTTGGATCAAAGAGCCAGGTTTCAGTCTGGGCTGTATCTACAGCTCATGATCACCACATTTCCTTGCTCTCTGGACTCTTAGATGTCTTCTTTAAAAGGGATGTTGTTGAGTCTTACCTATTTGGGTGTACATGCCAATATCTTTTAGACTCTCAAGAGTCATCTTTGTTTTCTAAGGATGACTCTATCTTTTTGGTGAGAGATATTCACCTTCCCTTGAGAGAGTGCTATTGATATCATTCTGCTCTTTTTTTATTTTTTGAGGTTCATGCCAGCACCACTGACTCCAGAGGAGGAAATTTGGCATAACATGAGATGCTTCACACATTACAGCCATGCAGAGAAGCTTAAGGACCTACAGAGAATGTTACCCAACTCCCAGGAGTCCCCTCTGAGGTTAACAGGATTAAACTGAGCTCAGTCTAATCACAGGATGATACTTTCATCCAAGATACACTGTCAGGGATTTTGTTACCTTCTTCTGAAGCCATGGCTATAAGATCTTCCATTGGGACTGAGTGGCAAGTGTCAGCTGGCTGCAAAAAAGGCGTTCTCTCTGTGTTGGATGCGCTGCTGGCCCTGGGCAGGAGGTTAAGGCACACCGCAGCCTTTTTCTGCTGATTGCTAATGAAAATGAGAGACTGGCACTCTCATCAAGTAGCCACCCTTGCAGTTCTGCGCTCTCGAGTTTTCTAAAGGAGTCAGCAGCTATGGCAAACACCTCCCACAGCTCTGCCATACCTGCTGGCACCCCAGACCTGACCTGGGTGGTCAAACAGGAGCAGCCGTGGGCATTAACCCTGGTCTCCAGCAGCACTTGGCTCCTCTGTTTTTCCACTCCCACACAGCACCAGATCTGCAGCATTTCCAGCCAGAAGAGCCCCTGCTTTCTCCTGAGCAGGGCCTGACAGTCTCCCACAGATACTGTCTAATGCAGTCAGTTATCACTGATGCACTCAGAGCATATCCATCAAAATAACTCCTGCTAGAGGTCTGAATCCAGCACATTACACACAATAGCTCCCTAGAAGGACAAAAATGACACTTACCTGTCTTTAAGCGAGGCCCTTCTCAGTCGCCTGCAACGTCTGTGCGTGGTGAGATGTGGTGGCTTTGGGGGACTTGTACCTGTGGAGCTGTTCCAGCAGTGCTGAGCATGTGACTGGAGCTTAAACACTTAAATTTCCAAACCCTCTGGGACCACTCAATGAGCAAACGTGCCTCAGGAAACACAAAGCAAACCTGCAGCCACCTTCAGAAGCCTACAGGGAGCTGGAACAGGCAGCATCAAGGAAGAAGTGACCACGCACAACTGCTCCTGTCATCCCCAAATATTGCCTGGCGCTGATACAGCAAACCCAAAATGCTTTGTTGATCCAGAATATCTAAAATTTCCAGGCAAAAGGGCCCCAGGAGGAAGCCTGAGCAAAGGTATGACTCTTTAGCCTGGCAAGACGAGCTCACAGCAATGATGTTTGAAATGTGCATTAGCAGGATGTCACCGTACATGCCTGACAGTGGCACCAGGGACTGAATCCTGGCAGGACCAGGCCTTGGATACATCACCTTGCAAGACCAGGAGCTCCTTCTCTCTCATATCAGATGTTGCAATACACTCCACCACTTCACCAGCCTAGTCCATGGACTGCAAGCATCCTTCCCTCCCTCCCTCTCTCAATTATCTTAATAAACAGCCTGGACACATCTCTGACTCACTTAAGATAATGTCGACCTGGCCACAATCAGTTTATTCAGGCATCCTGGCAGTTTACTGAGCCTAATGCAGCTCCAGTCTGGCTCTCCCTGACTCCTCATGAATGAGCCTGACCTCCAGCAGTGGCTGCTCTGCCATCAATGGATGGAAACCCACACACAGGTCAGAGACAGGCTGCTCCTAGGATTCAGACTGGAGCCAGGAAAGCTGCTTTCTCTGAAAACAAGCTGTTAGCTGTTCCACAGGCTCAGGCAATGACAGTTTTTCTTGCCCACAGAAAGACCTGTTGGGATGGTACTAATCCCAACATATGAAAAAGAAACACGAGGTTAGGGACAACCCCAAATAACAGATGATTGAAGGGCATCTCTGCATGTTACATTTCTGACTGCCTGTCTGAAACATTCACTCACCCAACCTGAGAGCAAAACCAGCACCCATCACAGAACATGAATATTTGAAGCAAAACCTTGGAGGAAAAAGGCCAAATACTCTGAAATAATAAACAAATGCTTACAGAAAGTCAAGTTCTCTGCAGGAATCAGGCACAGATCACAAATGAGTCACTAACAGCAGAGCAAATTATTTAACCAATGCTTAGAACAAATACCTCCACTTTGTATAGAAAAACCAAAATTTATTCCTGTTGATTAGTCAGCAGTTACACTCAGAAGTTCAAAATAACACCAAAATTCAAATGTAGTTGTCTTGCTTTAATGCTGGAGAAACTATCATCTCCTCTTTGCGAAGGAATCCTCCTGCAGTTATTTACTGGTGTGTGGGTTGGGATTTTTTCTAGCTCTGTGGCATCAGACCACATGCTGGCACCACCAAGGAGCCTGCCTGTCATAAAGAAAGTAGTGGGGACAACGCTGGAGAAACCACAAAAGACACAGGTGAAGCAAAATGCACCACAACAGCAGAAGATACCATGTCGCTCTGCCAGGTAAAGCACCTGTTCCAGCTGTGAGTGGGCAGGTCCCCTATCAAACTACACCCACACCTTCAAAGCAGCTGCATGCACTTCCCCACAGTTTATTAAATTTTCTTCCAACTGCTTGGGCTCTGCAGGCACTGGTAAATACATGGTTAATAAGGACCCCTTGACTCATTGCACAAACAGCACCAGAAGCGCTTCCAAATGTTAAGAAAAAAAATGAAATCACTCAGCATTGATTTCTTGTGTGCTCTCTTGCTGCTGCTCCTCCAAACTTGTGGTTTTTAGCTTTACTAGTGTGTCTAGGCCTCTTTATCCTCTGCTAATGCCAGGCTTAACCCTGAGGATCTGCAGCTTGTTCTGGGTACAAATCGGAGCAGAGCAGTGATGCACTGCTGCAGTTTGCTGAATCAGCAGAAGCCACTTCCTCTGACTCCCCACAGCTCCCAGGAATTCCCTGGACAGCAGGACACAGACGCAGAGAAAGAACAAAGATCTGGTAGTAGAAAAAACCACCAAACTACCACCTTCAAAACAAGCTCAAGCTTCTTGGGAGAGAAGCTGAGACTCCTCAAAAGTACATCTAAATAAACAAAAGAGCAGCAAAGAACGTCAGGACTCAGTGCAATGTGGATAAGCAGCAGTGGAGACTCAGTATACCCTGGTCATGACCTGCAGAGTTCCACACACCAGACACTGCCCTGCAACAAGTCTGAGCCTGAGGTCCCACACACTGATTCTGCCCTGGAGAGTGCTACGGGGCCAGAAACTCACTGTGCCCATCGTGCTCCCCCCAAGCAGGAACTGAAATAAACATGACTCCATCTTTTTAGAGTCTGAGTACAACGAACCAAAACTTTGTTTCTCTGCTTATTCATGTGTAGGCTCCACACTCTGCAAGACCTGAGGGGGCAGGGTTGTGACGTTCAGGAGGAGCTGGTCACTCCTGCTAGAGGTCCTGCACCCTATCAAACCAGCATCCCAAGCTCCATCAGTAACAACTCCATCATCAGCCCAAGAGTCATTTGAAGCCAGAGTGGGGAGGGAGACAAGCACAGCATTATCAACTCGTGGCCCAGCTGTCACGAAGAGCATGGAGCCTTCACATGGGTACATCAACGGAGACAACCAAGAACCAAGAACAAGAAGAAACAAGTGCCCAACCCCTCTGCAATGCCTGTCAGAGCCCATAGTTAAACCAGCTCCTTTTGAACTGACACCATCAAAAATATTGTGGGAACACATATGTAAGGAGTCAGTTGCCCTGAAACACAAAGCAAAGTGAGCCAAAGCTGACCAGAGCAGCAGCCTGAATAATTGGCTAATCAACCACTGTCTGCAATGTTTCTGCACTGTGAAATCTGATAACAGACCCTGCAGTAGCGGGGGAGAAAAGACAGAGCTTCCAAACCCCATGTTTGTTTCCCACACCTCGGAAAGGCAAAGGAAACAGGGATGGAATCCAATGCAGCTCAGCTGCTCATCCCTTGTGTAAGGTTATGTTAGGAGACAACCACATGTCTCAGGCGCTGCAGACATTCCTAGAAAGGTTGAGGTCTCAGGCATCTCCTAATCCTGTGAACCACGGCACCCCATCACTGCTAGAGACACACTCGTTAGACAGGAAGGTCATGTGAAAATTCAACCACAGCATCATCTTGAGACATTTGCTTGAAAGTCATGCCAGGAAGTTACAGGAAAGAAGGATGCTGGAAAACATGTTTTTAATTGGCTCATCCAAACTCTCACCAGGTTTTCTAAGAGGGTTCCAGCACCATCCCCCAATATGTGCTCAAACACACCCCCTGCCTCATGCCCGCAGTCACCTGCAGGTTGGCACAGCAGCTTTTAGTCACACCTGTGGCAACTCCTGTTAACAATTCTAAGACACAGCCTCATGACAAGTCCCACACACTGCAGAAGGGTTCCTCTCTCCTCCTGGAGCATCCAACCACTCCTAATGAAGAACCTGGGTACAGCGCTCATCTGCACCCTGCTCCCTCTACACCAAACGCATGCTTGATAGCTTAACATGAGGTTAATTGTTCCTGAGGAAGGGACAACAATCTAACACCCAGCACATGACCAATTTGCACAGCCAAGCAAGGAGGCCCAAAGCAACAGCACATCCTGAAACAAAAGCACTGCAGCCAGAACAATCTTTTACTGTCGAGCTCCCTGAGAGATAAGGCTTCTAATAAAACTTTTTCCACTAACTACAGAAACTTGTCTTAGCAAATCCTGACACAATCTCCTGCAGTACCAGCTTGTCCCTGAGAACATGACCACTTCATGCTACAAAAACCAACAGGTTGTCAGCTGCAATCATTAGCAGCTGAGCTCTCAGGCAAGAAAACATCTTTGTGCCTGATGAGAGTGACAGAAACAAGAGCTCCACCTGAGCAATGTTCCCATCACAACTGTAAATCCCACCCTCCACACCCACCAAAGAAGAAAACAAACCAAACTCCCCACGCATGGACCATCTCATGAAGAAGTAGACTATAGGACATGTCATTCTGAACATTTATTTATTTTGTCTTCAAAGAAGAGACCTGGTGCAGCTGTTTCGTTAGAAAATAAAGTGTTTATTAAGAAACTAGACATTGAACACCCCTATAGTCTCTGTGAAAAGGGACCGTCCCATTTCCCATTAGCACAGGATGATAGTTATGGCAAGATAAGAATGCTCAAAGATGGAGGAATCTCATTGACAGAAAATGAGGTAATGATTTACAATAATTAAAAATAAAATAAAATTTTAAAAAGAAACATCCTTAGACTTGCTACTTAAAGCCACCAATCGCAAACAGCCACGACTGGCTTTCGTTTTCAGCAGTGAGGAACCAGAGACTTTAATTGGTGTTAAACAAATTGAGACATCGATCACAGTGGGGAGAACTGCTTTTAATTATGTTGTACGGTCCGGAGGATTTCTTCTAAGCAGAGATGGACCTGAGCTGCAAAATTCAACCCTTCCTCTGCTAGGGTGTTTGGATATAGGCTTCTGGTCCAGGCCCACAGATGCATCTCTACGACTGATACACACAGTTGAGAGCAGAGTCCCCTGAACAGTGCTAGGGAGAGGAGACAGTTCAGACGGACAAGACATCCCCAGGTCAGGTGGGCGACTTCCAGGAGATGGGGAAATTCAGTTCAGACAAGCACCCAGTGATTCACACGCTCGGCGAAGCTCCTCCTCACTCTGTGAATCTGCAGAATTGAGGTGTCAATGGCACACGGCCACAGGTCCTCTCTGGCAGTGCACCTCTGGCATTTCCAGCTCCGATGCGGGCAGGAAACGTTGTTGGGAGATTTGGTCATGGTTTCTGAAGCCATCCAACCTGAGCCAGGTCTCCTCGCGCTATCGCAGACGCCCCCCTAAGGCATGTCCGTTAACTTAAAGCAATCTGCCACCGTCTCTCCAGTACTCTTCTATTGCACTTCACCTTTTTATGCAAACAAACCAGGAGAAGAAGCAAGAGAATGGAATATTCCCAGGGATATCCCTATGGGATGGCTGATAATAGAACCTCCCGGCAACCTCAGGGGCATTCATGCCGGTCACCTGTTACAGGCTGGAGGAAGGAGAACATCCATTCTGAGGCTTCTGCCCAGTTCTGGTGGAGAGGGACCGTGACTCTTTCCAGTGGCAGTGACCCTTGAGGGCTGGTGATTCAGAGACACCCCTGATGTGATAAGGTCATCTCGGGCCACCAAGAAGGCAAGCAAAGCTGAGTGGCTGGTGAGCAAGCTCCTGGTCCAATATTCCTCTCAAAAGGATCTGGCCACACTTGAAGCTTTTGGAATATTTTTTGTCCTCTAGAGAAAATCTGCTTTGCTTATAGGTTATCACTGATATGTGTGAGCAAATCTGTATTTCCCATACACGTGACATCCAGAGAGTCCAAGGAAAGCCCTGCAAGTTACCACGAGGGCAGCTGGCTTCTCTTGAGGACAGGATGAAAGGGTTTACTTTTCCATCTGAGAGGCTTTGGATGAAGTAAGACAAAAGTGGGATAGGAGAGGAGGAGAGAATACAAATACCGGCCAGAACAGGATCGATACTCCCGTTTTCGCCAGAGAAGAAGCAACAGAATACATTATTTTTTCCTCTCTTTCAGTCAGCCAGCCTTAAGCTGATGGTTCTGGGTACGTGACTGGGTTGCAATCAATCTCTAGTGGGACGGGAATACAGGGGAGAGCTAAGGGGGGCTGGAAAAGGCCCAGCAATGGGACCCGCGTGCGTCTGATATGCTTTTCCACTTTGCTTACTGCTCTAGTCCCGGCAAGGACACAGACCCTCCTGCGCTATGGATTCGCCATCCATGCGGGAAGTCCAGGCAACTCCTCAGATAAAGCTCATCATTTAAGCAGCAGGGAGAGACCAGAGTACGACAACGATATAGTCAGATCCAACGAGCCGCTCTAACACACACAGACAGACAGACAAACAAAAGAAGCCTCCTAGAATATGTGCACTTCAAAGATAACCACACTCTCTTCCTGTCAGAGAAGTAAGATACTTTTTTTTTTTTTCTTTCCATCCTCATTCCTTCCAACATTATTTTCTGTGCAAGAACTGGGAGCGGGGCTGCCTTTGTTCTTACCAAAAGTCTTCATTCTGCTTTAGATTCTTCCAGGCTCCCCGCCTCGGCTCGCTCTGGGAGACCTCCCATGGCGGTGCCACGTAAGAGGTGATGGCAGCATTCACTGGGTGTTGCGAAGACACAAGCTTACAAGGAAAACTCCAAGCAGGGAGGACATGACTAAAGATGTCAGTTTGGTTGGCTTGGTTGGTTTTTTTTTTTTTTTTTTGTTTTGTTTTGTGTTTTATTTTAAAGCAAAAGTACAATTATTTACTGTGTTATTAGGATGACTCCTTTCAACTGGGTTTTAATTCTCTTTATTTGCTCTCATTGCTGCTGTTGTGCCTTGCAGGAATATTTAACGAACACAGCGACCATTGGAGGAAAAGAACAACCCTGTTATCTGGTGACAGAAAACCACAGTTTCCGTTGGCTTTAACGTGTGTACAGGCAGGGCTGTAGAGTCCTATTAGGAGGAGACCTCAATCCATACAGACCACGCTTACTGCTTCCCACCATTTTGAGGGCACAGCCTATAAACTTGACATCAGAACAGGGACTTTTAAGGAGTTTTTAAAAGCCATGACGTCCTTTGCTGAAATAAACACTGACATCCTCAACATAAATGCCTTGGTTAAGAGGTTTGGAATGTCCAGGGAGGCTTATTGGATTCAACATAATTTCTCTGAAACCTAAAGGGGGAAAAAAAACAGAAAAAAGAAAAAAGCAAAATAAAGTAAACGAAAAAACAAAAAAGAGCAAAACTAGAAAAAAAGAGAGAGATATCGACACACATGTAATTATATAAAAAAGAACCAAATGAATAACTAGCAAACAGCTGCCATTAAATTAAAGCCAAAATGTCCTCTCCAGGCAGGGCTACCTCACTCTGTCTTTCCATAAAGAACAGGCAATCATTTCATGTGGAGCGTGCAGGCACAAGTGCTCTGAGGACAAGGGGCATGCAAGAGGTCTGGACAGACAACTGGGAACAACTCTTTTCTAGAGGTTCCCACTAAGTCCACATTCCTACCTAGTCCATATTTTCCCTAGGCAGACAGTGAGGAATAGGGGAGACTCCTTCCTATGTCTACTTTTCTCTTGTGATATATCTAATCTGGCATAGCATTCCTGAAGCCAAAAGTACCATTGCAAGGCTGGGGAGACCTGACTCTCGTAACCCCACAGACCTCTCTTCATCCCAGCTGTCCCTTCTACACCAAAACTTGCATGATGGAGGCGTCTTCTCCTCACACAACCCCACCTCTCTAAAAGTGATCTGAAGGTTTTAGGATTTGCCAGAAACTCTGGCCAGACGAAAAATAAAAATAAGGGGAACAGAGATCATAGGCAAGTTCCTTCCTTCAGTCCAACAAACTTGCTGGGCAAATATAATTGGGAAAAAATATAATACAGTTTTAAAGGGCTGTATCAAACATTTCATCAGAATGTTCCTGCCTTGGGATGCCCCAGACAGCGAAATTGACTTTTTTTCCACAACCAGGACGTGCATGGCAGGATCTTGGGAATTGCTCTCATCTATCCCAAGTTTTCGTGGGTGCAAAGGGTTACTCCAAGAAAATTACTGGGACATCTTGCCCACATAATTGCTCTAAATTCTAGAAAACACTCCTGCACCTCATATAGTCACAGGATCCTGAACAAACCAGCTAAGTTAACCCAAGTCTGGCATCACTAGAGCAGCATGGAGCAGCTTGGATGCCATTAAGAATTGATCTGAATAGGAAGAGTGTTTTCCAATAGGCTAGGAAATTTTCTTACACCAAATCTACACCAGCCAGAAGATTTTTATTTTTCCTATTTCTTCTATTTTGTCTTTTTTATCTATTTATATTTCTCCACTGCACTGTCTTACTCTATCTGCACATCAAACACATGCTTCCTTTGATGGACCAGAGGATGCAGACAAAAGCTGTTTGTTTGGTTTGGAACTGTTTAAAGTTGTTTGGGGGAATCTATCTGTTATTCCCAGTGGCCCTTAAGGGCTGATCCACATGGGAGAGTAAGCCAGGCTCGGCTCCGGTTCATGTGCCATAAACAAGATTCATAGGCAAATTCCAAACATTGAAATATCATTAGTAGTGAGAAAGAGCCCAGCTCAACTCTCACGGTTTAAAGTGATCAGAGTCACTGGGACACAAATAAACACGGCATCCCTGAACGTCACTATTCATCATCTTTTGTTTTTCATAATATAAATATATTTTATGGCCGCCAAAGGAAAGCTGGGAAAGTCTATCCTCTAGAATACTGAGTATCTCCAAGGAGAACTCCTGTCTTTGCGTTTCTTAGCTCTGCTAAATTAAGGCAATTTCGCCTCTGCCGGACCACATCCAACAGACCTAAAAACTCACTGGGGACCCACAGCCCCAGCGAAGGGACATGTGAAAGACCAGCAAGACTTAAGGCTGGGGACACCGAGGGCTTTGCTCCCTGTCATCAGCGCTGTGCTGTGAATCCCAGCTGCAGGAGGGATCTCCAGGGACAGCAGGGTCTGTGCAGAACGGGGCTGCAGTGGGGGTCACCCCAGCACTGAGGGGCAGGGGCTGCCGAGGGACGACGAGGAGCGCGGCAGGAGGACAGCCCTCGTTCCTGGAGCTGAAGGGCTGAGCACACATCCCGCTGGCTTGGGGAAGCACCGGTCCTTTTGGCATCCTCTCCTGATTTATTAAAGTCCCCAAAGAATCTGAAAAAAAGCATGCTTCTCTCCTGACTGGTTTTCTCTCCCTTCCTCGCTGCTGTTTCCCATATTGTACCGCTACCTTTAACCCCGTTTCTCTTGTATGGAGCAGAAACCAACAAGGCTCTTGCTAAGTTTATGTCTTCGCTGACAGATGTGAGATGGATGATGCTCACGGAGATGTCCAGGGTTAAAATGGGTGAATCTCAACAGGTTCAGAGTTTGGATGCTGCTATGACAAATGTCATCTACCATCACAGCTATTAACTCCTGAAAAACTGGCTTGGAAATGTCTTAAAAAACGTGGGGGTTATTCTTTGCTCTTTTTCCTTGCTTTCTTATAAAAGGAAAAAAAAAAAAGAGAGAGAAATAGGAGTGTTCAGCTTCCTAGAAGGAGTTGGGGAAATTTTAAAAACAATAACTTTAGTGGAGTTTCCAGCTGTCAGTGCCAGCTGGAAAATGGAAGGAAAAATACTATCTTTGACATTGGTTGTAGATTGGTAGGGAAACTCCAACATACAAGCTTGAAAATAGTAAGGAGGTCATAGTCCCCACCCTGTAGATTGAAATCAAAAACATCTCCAAAGGCCTACAAAACTGGGGAGGGTCTGACATACTAGACTTTGTGCTCCTCCCAGTTTTAGTGATATCACTTTAAAAGAAAACATAGTACTGTCTCTATTAATAGCCATAGTATGGTGGTGGAATAAATGTATGGAGAGTGTTGGAGAACAGGGAAGGAGGAATGAGCTCAGATTTGCTGCGCAGCTCTAACAGCTTGAGATGGAGGGAGCAGATGGGGCATTTCTTTAAGCAGGCTGGATGGATGTGGCAATGAAAGGACAAGAATATTGAAAGCAACCAAACCATGCAATCAGTTTTTGTCCTCAACCCTGGCCATCCACTTAGTCCTCCAGAGCTGTCTTGTGTTTCCCAACACCCTGGCTAGTGGGTTTTGGCCACTCTGCCCCATGCCCGTACCAATCCAGCCTACGGACAGTACCCTGCCAGGAACACACTTCCTCCACTGAGAGAGCAAGACTAAGGAATAAAAAAAACAGATTATTTCACCTTTCCTTCCCTATCTGCCTTCTGGTAAAATTTCCACTATTCAAATAGAGCAGTCTTTGGAGACCCAAGGCTGCTCCACATCACCTGAGAGAAGCAGCAGGGGTTGTGACACGGGGAGGGGAGGGAATGACACAGAAAATGACGCACTACTCACAGCACCCCTATCTGCCACAGAGGGAGGGGTGCAGACCACTTCTGAAACCCAGGGATGGAAACTGCTTCTGAAACAGCAATATAAATTGCTGTGGGAACGGATGAGAAAAGCAACGGGATGCAACGTAAGGCCTGGCAAAAACGGGTTAAACAAAAATAGCAAATTAAGGGCAACAAGCTGGCCAAACATAACGCTGCTCTCCAAGCAGCTCACATTAGGCAACGGAGCTCTGAGCTCTCTTCTGTGTTACAGCAGAATTTATGATAGAAAGGAAAAGCAGTAGGAGCCTCCAACAACAGTGTATGTTTTATCTTTCCCTATGCACAGATATGAAGTATGAATAGCATCAGGGAAAGCATGGAAACCATCCAGCCTGGCCCACACCCCAAGCAAAGGAAATAGCCATCCCTCTTGTCAAACCAGCACTGCTGTGTCTATATCTGAGGGGGGAGCAACACAACAACCCAGGTCTCCTGTCATGGATGGGTTCATCTGCCAGGCTAGGAAACAAAACCCTCTTTTTTTCCTCCCCTCACAGCATGTACCAGGGTGAGATGCAACCCAGCCCAAGGCCTCGCTTGCCACAACAAAGCAAGTCACGGAAGCTCAGCAGAAACACACTGTGAGGCTCTCCCTGATGCTCTCAGCTGCAGATAAGCACATAATCTCCTCTACTATGCAAGATAAAGCCGAAGAGCCCAGACCTTCTCTCATTTACACCAGCCCAAACTGTTGATCACAATGGAGAACCGTAAGAAAATTCAGTCCACAGATGAATTTCACTCTGATAACACAGACCTCAAGCAGATCTTCAAGTAGATAACACCTCTTCTTAGATTAGAAAGGCTCTGAGAGCTACAGAAGTGCTTATAATAATTTGTTTTCATGGAAACAGGGTCCTTATTCCCCTCCATGGCAGCTCACCTTGTACGTATGTTTTCATTTTCCATGGTTAAACCTATGGCATAAGATTCTCCCACTTTAATCAATGAGATTTGATGTCACAGGAAACCTCTTGGGGATGTGCTAGATGGAGCTCTACCTACAGCTTGTGCCATCTTCTCGTGTTTGTCCACGACCCAAAACTGCAAACAGAGGATTGCATCACTGCAAGTGTTTTTGAGGGCAGGGAAAGGAAGAGATGGGCTGAGAGCAAGAGAAAAGTGGAAGCAAAAGGATCCAGAAGATCGTTTTCCACATAAATTTCCAAATAAATTTCTCTAATGTTTGGCTAGAGCAGAGGAAGAAGTAGGAGAATTCTGCAGGCACTCAACAGCCAAACAGGTTTTCCTTGAGAAAAGGGCAGCGCTCACAGCTTTCCACGGGTGAGCTCTTGAAGATTTTGTAAGCTTCATTAAACCTTTGGTCAGAGGAATTCCAGTATCCATTGTGTTTCCACTGTTGCCACCACTAACGTAGGCCACGTCCATATTAGCCAGGATCACAAGTTTGTTTTCTCTGGAACTCTTTCATGGATGGAGTAGTTCCAAGATACTAAATGATGTAGCCTGATAGCTCAGGAGGCAGAGCTCCAAGATTCCCCACCGATCCCCCTTAGGAAAAGTCCCAAAGTAGAAAAGCACTTAACAGGGTATAAAATGAAAAATAAGAAGGGAAAAAAAAAATCTATTTAATACCAAGGACAAAAAAAAAAAAAAAAGGAAAAAAAAAAACCAACACTTATTTTCAGGTCTGAGATGGCCTGTGATTTGAGCCAAAGCTACCGTCTTGTCCAGAGGCACAGCCAGTGCTTTTTCTCCAGCCTGCAAGGAGGTGCAGCTATTTAAAGCCACTCAGAGGCCCACTGCATGATGGAAAGCAGCCAGATCAGTTGGGCCTCATCGGTTTTGTTTTCGTTAGATGGAAGCCAGAGTATGTGAAATGACTTGTAAGAGGACCAGGGAAGGGGGAAAGGCTGGGCACCCAGCAGTCTCGCCCACGACATGCAGAGCTTAATCTCTGCCTCATTTAATTGGGACTGGGTCACAGAGAAGGTCCCTGAGCCTGGAGAATAGCTCTTTTGTCCCCTGAAATACCCACGGCCATGCAAAGACACGTGGCAAAACTCTCGGGGGTTACAGGTCAGCCATGAGAACAAGCTGGGGGAAAGTGTTTGCAAAGTCGGTGGTAGCTGACACTGCGGGCATCATCCGGCTGCTGCCCTGCCTCTGCCTCTCCTTGTGCCTGCACTGACACATCCAGGAGCCTTCTCCTCTACCATTCTCACTGCTGGGAGGAAAAAAAAACCTGTCTCCCTGCCTCCACAAGTCCCCAGTTCTCACCACCGTGCACTCTTGCTGCCTCTGCACTCCACAAAGCCCAAGGGACTTGGTGTGAAAGATCCCATCCTAGCAAGTAATACATCATTTTCATCACTTTGGTTTTCAAATATATTCTTTTGTCAATTCTTAACTTTTTTTTTCAAGTCAGCCCTCAGAGCACTGCCAATTTAAGCACTGTGCACAGTGCTACAAGAGCTCCTTATTTCCACTTTGCCTGACAGGTATCCGCGTCCCTGTGACACTGCCTCTGTTCCCCATCTGCTTCAGATAGCAAGAGTTACCCTAAGCATTTTACAGACTTATTGAAACCACTGACTAATGTCCCCAGAAATGAATATCCACTGGGAAAGAATCTGTTTGGGCTCATGTTCCTTAATTGCTGACTAATTCCAATTATGGTACAGCTGATCCACCAGCACCACAGATCACCACATCAAAGAGCCAACCAGTAAAGGAAGCCCCTGAGTTAGAACAGCAACAGCTCTGTTTCAAACTTCTTTTCAGCTGGAAAGTGCTTCATAAACATTAATTTGTTATGTCTTGCTCATTCCCTGGGGAGGAAGGAGCTGTTACATTTATTACGCAGGCAGCAAAACGGTGGCAACAAAGCATGACCACGTTTTCTCCAAGGTCTCCAAAGGAACCAGTGACAGTGCTGAACATCCAACAGGGAATAGCCCCAGCTCCAAGGCTCCCATCCTCTGCAGGAGCTCTGGGCTCTAGAAGGGGACAGAAGTGCTTGGTAAAGCCAGGGGGCTGGGATACGACAGCAGACACCAAGAAGAGACACAGATGGTGAATAGGATTGCACACAACTGCTGCAGCCTGCAGCTGGGACCTTCCCAACCCAGTGCCAGGGATGCTCTCCTGCTCTTCAGAGGATGGGAGGAGCTGATCAAGGCCCAGAATAAATCCTTGCTTGCTCAAGTCTCTTTACTCTGCCATCTGCTCCTGCAACACCTTATGTCATCTAGAAAGGCCAGAGTTGCCCTCCAGGAAGCCCAGGAGCTGTACAAGCCCGAGAGTATGAAGTGTCAGGAAGAACATCCTGTGGGAAAACATGATTTTGTGGAGTTTACAAACCGAGGATGGAAACTGAGGAGCGCAGGAGATCTCAGCAGGCAGGGAGGCACCGAGCACTACAGAGGAGCTGTAAATGGGAACAGGAAGAGCTGAGGGCTAAAACACAGCAAGAGCAGCAGGGAGTTTTGAGGAACAAGGTTTTGTTGATTTTTTTTTTAGGCTGTTTGGATGCTGCGTTGCCCGGAATTATTGTTCTTCACCTGTGTCTCTCCAGTGCTCTTACTCTGCTGATTACGAAGCTGCCACCACAGCTCTTCAGCTCTTGATAATTGCCCCAGTAGATGGTTCTCAAAATAAGTTGCCTTCTGCACCAAAATATGTCAGAGGGTGTAATTACACTTCCCAAGGGAGAGCTGCTGGCTCCGGATTTTGTTTTGAGACCACATCTTGGTATCTTCCAGTATTTCACAAGCTCTAAAACACACACCCCAGGGCACAGGGAAGGCTGTGCTCTCCCAGGGGAAGACAGAAAAACATGAGTTTGTGCTGATACTACAGAGCTCCTGTGGGATTGTTTGGATAGTGCCAACCAAATAAGTGTCGACCATTTGTGGTGGCCTTCATCTTGCAGGAGAGGGGGCTTTGCTCCCACCAAACACACAGGAAACCTGGTACCTTTTTGCAAGAGAATGTATGAAATGCCTGGAAAGCTCCTTGCAGCCAGCAAAGCACAGATCAGGTGAGTGAGGAGCCCTGTAGAGGGCTGCTGATGTGCAAGGAAACCCTCACTCCACCCCAGAGCAGAGGGTGAGCTTTGCAGAGCAGGGAAGGTCTGGCATAGCACAGCAGGGCAGCAGCTCAACATCTAAGCCCAAAATGTGTGTCTGCTGCTGATTAGGGGTCATCATTCAAAGGAGGGAGGAAGGACCAGGAGTCCTTTCTGACCAGTTTTTCCATGAGTGGTCTAGCTGTGAATTTTTGCTCCAGCAATCAGCTCTGACATTAACAAACTATATGTCTGGCCCAGTTCCATTCTGGGTCTACAAATAAGTCTCCTTCTCTCCCTTCTCCCTCTCACATCAACTCACCTAAATGCACAAGGCATTTAAAGCACTTGAGCCCAATCTTATTTCACACCACATCACTCTTTGTAAGCCTTTGTGTGTCTGCCCCACTTGAGCCATTGGTATGTGCTGATCAAACATCAGCAGAGAAGAGGTGCAGTGAAGGGGCTGAGTTCACAGGCCTCCAGATGGGGAAGCACTGCAGCATGGAAATTCCTGGGAACACAGCTATCCAAAACCCATTTTCCCTCCACTGGAGGTTTTTATGCTTGAGAAGGAGGAAAACAGCTTTACTTAAAAAATAAGGAAAATAAGTCTTTCCTCTTTTGCATCATCTATCATCAAAAATCCTGCCTTCCACCCCAGCTGGGACATCTCCCCCTCGATTTCAGCTGCTCCTTGAAGCAAGAACTCCCCACACCACGGCAAAAACATGCAAGAACACACACTTCTAACAGCCCCTCCATATTTGCACATGCAACTGAATGTGAGGGATCAGAGCCCGCAGCCCAGGATCCAAGCTCACTGTCGACACCAGCGCACCGAGAGCGAACCGAGCCGAGCGGCGCCAGAAGTGCCAGCAGAAAGCTGGGGGAGCGTGCACACACCCTGGGGCGTGTGGGACACGTGGGATGGCCGTGGGGGGAAGCGTGTGAGAGGGAAGCAGGGAGTGATGCCGCAGCATGGAGCACGTGGCAGGGAGTGCAGGAGAGGGGCCGGGAGCTCGAGCTCGCACGTGTGGGGCTGAGAGCACGGCGCTGCCGAACATTCACCCTCGCATTACGGATTTAATGGCTTTTAACAGGAGACTTTGTAAGCGATCAGGAATTGGAACAAAAGGAGCTGGGGGAATAATTATCCTAACCAGGGGAGCTAAAGAACATGGCAAAATCCGTGCTGAGCAATCACGCTAATTAAAGGCACCCAGAAGAATCAGGATAGGAACGCCAAATGGTTTTCACTCTGCTGCCCTAATCCACTAACAGCCTCGGCACTTTGACTCCCACCAGCTGTGGGAAGGACGGCTCTGGGTGAGTTGGTTTGTAGCAATAAATGACAGAGAAAAACAAGTGACACGGGGGGAGAGGGGGGGTTGGTCCCCTCTGCAGTGGAGCCCAAAGCGACGCTTGGCTCGCCAAACTGAACAGTGGCTGCTTTGCACCAGCAGCCTGGGAGAGGACCAAATGCTCCCACAGCCTCCAGCTGAGCAGGAAGGATCCCAAAATGCTTCCCAGAAAGCAGAACAGCTGCTGGCAACTACCAGCATGAGGCTGAACACGGCCCACATCCACAAGCCTTGTCCTTTTGGGGTGCTCAGCCCTGCTGCTTGTCTGCCTCTGCAGTGAGCTTTGTCACATAGCTCAGCACGCTGGTCTGTCCTGGGATGTGATCCCAGTGTCCCACCAGAGCTCTGGCAGTGCTGAACATGCTGCTCCCTTGTTTGCATAGCTTCAGTCATCACAAGGTTGGGTCCATTCATGTTTGGCTATCAAAGGTAAGGACATCTATGCAGTAGACATCATCCTGATCTTCTAAGGCTTAATATTCCAGCTGGGGTTCTTGCCGTGCTAGCACCAGAAAAGAAACAGCTAACACTGCAATGTGGGCCCATTTTCACCCAGAAATGTAGAGACTTGACAAATGCCCATGTTGTAGAGAAACTAAATGAACACTACTGCTCCAGCATGCTATAAGCTTTACAGACCCAAATAAAAACTCCCATGCACCCAGGTAGTGTAAAATCCAATCAGACTCCTCAAGGAGCTGCTGAGCCTTGGCCTGATGGGGATTTCAGGGGAATATCTTCTTCAGACATACCTGAAGTCCAACAAAACATCACGTGCCAAGGCAGATGGGTGCAGAAACACAACAGAACAAGACACAGAGTGGTGAAATCACACACTGAGTACAGAAGTCTCTCCCCTTCCCAGCCTCCAGGAGAAGGTTCTCCTCAGATAACTGCTTGGATGAGATGTAAGTCTCTTCTCCCAGCAGTGCACACCTGGGTTTTGTTGCAGTCCCCTGCACTGGTACAGAATGAGAGCTGTGCTGGGGAGGCAGAAAAACCAATGCTAACAATTGCCATCAAACAACAGCTTTCTACTTAAAAGCTGGTAGATTTTGTAAATCAACAGGTCCATTAACATGGAGCAAATACCTCTGTAATGGACACCCACAGGATCACACGCTGAACTATTTGTGTGCAGCATCTTTTGATTGATTCACCCTAAAGATCATCAAGTAAATGAGAGAGGATGTAATATATCTGCAGGAAACATTCCACAGCGGATGCATTGATTGCAACATTCAGCCAGCTGCTCTGTGCCAGCTTCTTCTTAAAGAGACTTCATATTTGATTCTCTGATTAAATATTTTGAAATGGAGAAGAAACCAGGCCTAGATTTGTGCTTGGTTCATGTAACCTGGTATTCTTTCAAGGAGGATCACTTCAGTGACCAATGTCCAGTCTCCTCTCTCTCTTCCTGTCCTCAAGACTTGTGATTCTATTCCCTTGGTCTTTGCCCAGCCACAGAGACCACTGCCACTCTCCTGTCTGGTCTCTTCCCACTAAATCCTTGGATCAAGACAAGGGAGACAGTTTGGTGGAACACCTGGAGACCTGTTGACTTATTCATTCAACCCCTACGTGCATTTTGCCTGCCAGTGCCTCTCCGATTCCTCCTCTCCCACCACAACAAATCCATTTTCAATCAAAAGCCCACTAGAAAGCCCAACAGAACAGGAAAAGACAGGGCTGAGAATGAGGAATACCATGAGAAGAGAATCAGAGAGTCCAGGACCCATGAGGAAATTAGCAATGAAACCATCAGCTGAATAATTTGTCCCAGCAGCAATCCCAGCCAGCAGGGACGGCCCTGGAGCCAGAGCTGAGAGCTTGTGCGCTCTGCAGTTTGCAAAAGCAGGTTCTTTTTCCACAGACCAAATCCCAGGCTGACACCTCCTTTATGAGCTGCTGAAAAACACCATTTTCTGCACGAGCTCTGCAAAAACACAGTGACACTTCCAGTTTATGAGCAAGCCCTGCCACCGCTCACCGAGCCACAGCCTTGGAGCTGTCAAAGCTGTGCTGAATGAGAGCAGCGGGGCCAGGAGACTGCTGGCAGCTCTGCTGAAGGGACGTGCTTATTTCACATGCAAATGAGCCACACAAATTGAGACCAGACCCTCCTTCTCCCCTCTGAGGCACTCATAAATTACAGAGGCGGAAGGCAGGTGAAGGGTCTTTGAGGCAGGTGAAACACAGTGGTACAAAGGACCGAGCATCTAATTGGAGACAAAAGGAGAAAGCTCAACACTCACCCAGGGCCCACAGGGAGGCACAGCTAACCCTCCCCTCCCAAGATAAGCTCCATCAAGAGACTGTCCAGCCTGCTGGATTAATGACTCCTTGAGGCTAATCAGCGGTGCCAGCACCTACAAAGGAGGGCCCTTCTCTGCTGTAGCTTCCATCCTTTCTCCCCTTCAGTGCCATCAGGAAAATAAATAAATAAAACAAGCCTGCAGGTCCCATCCAAGCTGAACTACATGGGCCATTACAGCCAGGCAACAAGGTGCTGCAGGTATAAGCTTGGCTGTGGATGCTGGCCTCCTGCCTCCTCTTCCCTTCTTTTCAAAGAAAATAAAATTGAGTTTGTATCGACTACTGAGAAAATGAGACAACATTATACAGGACACGACCCTCTGCAATCAAATTAGGTCATTGCAACACCATAGCCAGCATGGAGTATGTAGCCCTCATAGGGTACAGAATCAAGGAGAATTATTTTATGCAGCAAATATTAAAAGACAAAAGGAAAATTAATCACATCAGGACATCCATTATAACTGGAGTAAGAAATAAGTTTGGAGTGGCACAACAAGCACCACTCCTGTCTTGGGGCTTCCCTCCCAAGTCTTTCCTATGCCCCCACTCAAACTGGGCAGACACTCCTCAGAGTTGGTCATTAAAGACATGGCAGAAGTTGGGAAATATTTTTGCCACTTGCTGCACAGCTTCCTTTCACCCCCTCCCCAGAGCTCTGACAGTTTTCAAAAGAGTAAAACCACTGTTCACAGAGTTTCCAGCTGCAGCCCAAGAACAACATACCCGAGGTGCTGACTCCAGGGGTGCTCAGATCTGCTTAGACACAGGACCAGGTACAGCAGCAGTGCTGTTCCTCGCTGTAACAGGACTGTGGGATGCAGACGTGGAGCTTGGGCTCTGTGTGACCTGGGAGGTGAGTTCTGCCACCCCAGGCTGGACAGAACCCTGTTCAGCCAAACCCCCTTCATGCCTGTTTCACCACATCAAGCAGAGGCATATGCAGCCAATATATTCATCCTGCTACATATGGGAAGGAGGACACAAACCTTCCCAAACCCTTGATTTACATAGCAGTCTGTAGCAGTGGTTTCCCAACTGCATAATGAGTACATTAACTTTGGCTAAACCAATTCTCCAGAAATGAAGAGATGGCAAAAATAATCGAAACAAACTGTGATAGAGTTTTTGATTAAGCAGCTGATGATCAATAAAAGTTATCTGCAGGGCACAGAGTGTAAATGAGCTACCATTCCTGTAGCAAAGCAACACCTGAGCCCATGGTCCCTGCCACACACAGCCCACAGAGGTCAGCAAGACCTGCTCCTCCTGGACTGACAGGGTGAGAACATGGGCTGTGGAGTCCAGAGGTCTCACCTGCCCTCGTTCCTGTTAAAAGGGTGATGGTGGAAGAAGGATGAGAAATAACCTTAAAGCAGGACGTGGCTAGAAACAGAGGAAAAAGGTTAACAGCCTGACTCAGACTTGAGGTGCAATGTTTGGGGGTGAAAAAATAAATTGAAAAGTCATTCATAGCCTTCTCAGACAGGTCCATTAATTTAAAGAGGCCTTGGAGCTCCGCAGCTGTAAAGCCAACACGACTACAGCAGGGAGCAAGAAGGACCAGCCAGTGAGGCTACCAGCTCCCTGCCACCAGGGATGGATGGCACAAAATGATGCAAGGTACAAAATGACCCACACCACATCCTGTGATTGCTATCCCCTCATACTTTCCCCCACAACAATGTCACTGCAAAAATGTGTTAAATCTCAATACTTCTTAATATCTTAAATTCATCCCCAAAGGTTCTAAAGCATTAAAGAGTGGACTATATAGAGAATTTCTCATAATAACATAGCCACCTGTTTAACAGCATACAGCAGCAAGGCTGCACAAGGGTTTCAGAGAGCAAGTGGAAAGGAGAGCTTCATATTAAAGCTACAGAAAAGAGACAAGGCTCAGATCAGCAGACACATAAAATATCACTACCTCCGCCTGAATTTAGCTATTTCACTGTAACTAATCATTTTGCTCTTCCAGAAATGTCTGGAGAACTGTTAGTGACCACAGGGAGCTGCTAGGATCTTTGTATTATATTTCCTCCGAAAGTTGCCTCCTCTGACAGCCCAGCCCAGCCTGCCTACAAAAGGGATTTGTTTTCCCAAAACCCACTTAGCCTTCCTGTCCTTAGAGGGTCTAGGGAAAGCTGAGAAAAAATCAGCAGACAGGATACTCATTCTGAAGGGTCCCACAGGGAACAGAGGGGATGAACAGCGCATTAGGATTTCTCCCCCAATTTCTCAAACTCTCACGGAGCTGGGGCTTGCAATTGCCCTCTGCAGAGCCCATGTCAAGACAGATCATTAATACTACTAGACACTGAGGATCTCTCGTATTAAAAAAGCACAGCAATTACTTAGTTCAAATCTCTATATTATTCATAAGATCTATATCTATCATGGATATGGTATTTACACTGCTATGGGGAAATGTAATAAATAAAGCAATAAGCGTTTCCTTCCTCCGGGTCAAGATGAAAGTCTGCATCTTAGAGAGCAGTGCTTTCCTTGGGCAGCCAGGCTCATGTCCCAGCCTCCCTGCCTAATTCCTGCAGCCAGGAATTAAAGCCAAGTTGAAAAATGACTGCTCTTCCTCTGAGCCCAGCACTCGGGTTCCAACACACTCTGATGAAGCAGGTCAGGAGGCAATGCCTAGGTGGAATGAGACCTGCAAGGGGAGGTCCATTCAGAACTAGTCAAGAGGGCAAAGCAAAACGTATTAAGACTGTAGCATGGCCCCCATGAAGGTGGAAAGGGAGAATTTGATCTAAGCTACCTGGAAAAGAGCAGGAAAATTCAGAATTGCCATTTTCTGGGATCATAATATGCAGCTGACAGCTCCAAGAATGTGTTTATCCATCTAAACCTCTGACTCCAAAAGACTGGCTGTGAAAGGGCTTCAGGTGGGGACTCATAAACAAGCAACACGGACCAGTGGGCTGAACACAGGCCAGGCTGCTAGCTGTCAGCAACCTGGCGTGACCTTGAGCAAACTGATGTCTTTCCAGCTGCCTCTCCTCATCCATAAAATGGAGAAGAAGATGTTCAGCAGCCCCTTGATGGGCTGGAAGGAGAAATGTCTCTTTCCAGGAAATAGTGGAAATATGACATGCCAGGTTACTTCTCCTCATTAAGAAGAGGAAAAAATATACCCCCATCCATCAAATCCTCAGCTGCCTGCTGTGCTCTCAGTAAGGTTCCCCTGACATTTGGGCTCTGCTGGGATCTGGCACGAGAGCAGGACAATCCCACCCCACCCCACCCTATCTCTGGGATTTGCCCAGAATTTATTTTTAACACAGGCTCAGTGTGAACATTTGTGGTGGGATTTGTATGAATTCATGCTGATCCCTGACTCCGAGCTCGTCTCACCCTGACGGTGCCAATAGCTGGGACTGTGGAGAGAACAGACGGCACAGGCTCCTCCACCCTGCCCCAGGAGTCTCCCACCAGGCAGACCCAAAGCCTCCCACCTCAGGCCACACATAGGAAGGAACCTTTGGGCAGCCACCTCAGATGGAGCCACTCCTGCTCTCCAGGGTGACTATCTTGTTCTGGAGCACAAGACATGTTAAACAGGGCCCAAAGCTGGGCTTGAAATGACCTTTCAAAATCATGCAGCCCCAGCTAAGCTCTTTATTTCTCTGGTTCTGAAACGTGAGAAACAGGATGGAGCAGGAGCCGTGGTCCACCTGACAGCAGACTTGGAGTGCTGGGCTGCAAATTTCTGGCATATCAAGCCCTCAGGTACAGCTTGAAACACAAGGTCCCTGGCTCTTGCACACACCTGATGGCCACCACCTCCCTTGCTCAACACTCCTCATCAGTTACAGCGCAGAGACGTAAAATGACTGATACTTTTAATACAAAGGGCCTGTCATTTATTTATTAGCTGGCGACAGGCCCTGCAGTCCAGGATGGATGCATTATAAATCAACTGCATTTCTAACCATCAAAAATTCATCCAATTCATAATGTAGGATGCCTATAATTTCCTTATTAGTGTGGAGTGTGAAGGATTTTTTCTTTCTTCTCCCTTGGCTCTTTGCTTTCCCAAAGATCTTGCTCATCTGAGGATTAACTTGGCTTAATCCTGCAAGAGGGAGGTGGAGGGGTGAGAAGGGCTGGGGGAAGGGAGACAAGGACTGAAGTAATTTTGTTCCAGTGTTTTCTTCTAATTGCAATTTGCCATGTATACTTAAGAGACTTAGCTGTCTCCTGTCACACTTATGGGAGGCAGAGAAACTGCTTGTCCTGAATTTAAGAGATGTTTGTGGGGGGAAAAAATCTCAGAAAGGGAAAAAGGGAGTATGGTGGTTTGACAGGCAAGGATGATGTAAAACCTGTAAAAATGTACTAGTAAGATAAGAACATGTGTCCATACATTATAAACCGGTGCATTTAAAATAGATCAAACATATTTATGAGATTTATATATAAAAATAGGTAGGTATAGTAACCTTCAGACTCAGTGCTCTGATTCAGTGAGGAAAAATAGGTTAGTAGGGCTGAAAGAAAGGTATGACACTTTTACAGACCCACAGCTGTGACAAAAAACTTCAGGTGCTGCTGCAGCCTCAGCAGAGGAACTTGGAAGGAGCATCATAAAAAGCTGAGTCTACATAAAACTGTAAATCATCACTTAATTTGAGTACTGCATCCCACATGGACCACACTTGGCTGCAGGCAGCAGGACAGCCTGATCCTCGGTGTGGTACACACAGGAATGTTCATGCTTTCACTGGGTCTCTGTTTGCTCCCATCTCTTAAACAGATCTATCCAGGGACAGGCAGGGAGAGAGGGCTTGAACAGATCCAAGCAAGGCTCAGCACCAGGTAACTTGCAGTGTGTTTAGGAATGAGTGCGCAGGAATCTAAAAATGGATTATGCCATAAACCCTGCCTTAATGGGAGACAAGCCCAGGCATCGAGAGCAACCCTCACATGCTGTGAATCCAATGCACTTTTCACCTCGAGACACTTGCATACAAATCTTACACCAGCTGCACATGGAAAAGGGTTTGCAGAGTTCTCCAATGGATATGTTCACTTCAGCAAATCACATCTTGTTCAACAAGGCCAGGGCTTTACTCTCAACCACGGCGAAACACAGCTGCCTCGGGTCAGGGCTTTGGGAGCACACCAGCAGAAGTGGTCAGGGCTTTGGGAGCACACCAGCAGAAGTGGTCAGGGCTTTGGGAGCACACCAGCAGAAGTGGTGCTTCCCTGAGCAGAAGCACCTTCCTCCACCCCACTGACCCCACTCCCTGCCTGCACCCACCAACAAGAGCAAGACAGACAGCAGGATGTTGAGGTGGACTGGAAGGGTCCAGCAATCAAAAATGACAATTTCTGCATTTTTGTTACTTGAAGAAATCATCCTCTGCTCCTCCACCTGCCCTGTGCTGCTGGGAGCCAGCTCTGTCTGCCCACCCCATCTCCTCAGAGCCGGCCACCACACAAGGCTGGGAAACAAAAGCCTCCTTTCACACAAGAAACTCTTTAGGCAGAATAATTTTCTACATGGGTCTTTCCCAGCTTTCAGGACTGAATGGGCCGTTTTGGGCAGTTTAGCCCAAAACCAGCACTAAGCACAGGTTTGGGGTTTTTTTAACCTCTACTGATGTGCAGATTCTCTGTTACATTCTGGGCTGTATTTCTTGTCCCACAGGGCAGCACCACTAATAATGTTCCTGTTGTGTGTGCAGTCATGCGAAACTGCTCCAACTCCTAAACAATAGCAGCTTTTTTTAATTAGGAATCACAGTTTAACCAGACAATGAACAAACAATGAGAGGCCGCAATCGCCAAACCAGAGAGACATCTCCTGTCTGATCACAATGAGGCCCCACGCACTTCTGAGAGATTTTAAACCTGAAAAACAGTCTGGGGAGACTAAAAAGTCACAACACAGTGTCCTTGCAAGCTCTGGGAGCTCCTGGTGCCTTCAGGGGCACCCTATGGCCAGGTACCACAGGCACATCACCTTTATCCCAGGAATGCAGAGGTACCCCAGCTTCCAGACACTTTCCCAACAGCCACGCATTATAAACCACAAAAAACCCACTCAAAAACAAGATAAATATTTAAATGTTTTCAAAAGAGATCAATACCACCACTCTGCCCAGACACACATACACACACCAGCTATTTTCACAGCGAGCCACAGCAAAATTCACACAACCAACAAGCCATTAGGACACTCTTGACACCAGGGCTGCCTGAGCCTGCAAAAGCCTCAGGTCAAGCACCATATTGCTACCTCTTGTCTTGCAGGGATGAAACCCCACCCATGAGGAGGTGCTGGCTGGTGAACAGAGCCCTGCTCTCCCTGGCACAGACACCTCCTCCAGGTTTAAGCACGCTACAAGGGCAAATGGATAGGGAGAAGCACCAATACCCAGGCACACAGCTGGTAAAACAGGGAATGTAAAAATATTTTATCCCTGCTGCATCCCACTCCTCTCACCCTGTCACAATGAGCCTGGACTGGTGCCAGACCATGGGTGAGTGGGTGGGGAATCCATGCCCACCCACACAGGGACGGGGGGGGTGTGTGGAGGCCAGGGAATGCTGCAAGAGGAGCGGGAGGTGCGAGCCCCTGTACGAGATGAGCAGGGGGCTGGATGCAAGGTGGAATATCAGGGTGTACATACACATCCTCCATGAGATGCTGCATTCTTGGGCACTCCGGTCCAACCCAATTGATGCAGGGATGAGGCTGCCAGGCAAAAAGAGCAGCCTGCTCTGCTAGAGACACTCCAAATCCAGTAGGAAAACAGGTCAGGACCTCCTCTCATCTGGCTTGTTAAGTTCTTGACAGTTCACACATCACGAGCTCCTTTCCTGAAATTGCCCCAGGCGAGCCAACCCTGCTTGCTGGCCCCACAGACATCAGGATTAAACAGTCCAGTGGAGATGCTTTTAGGCAGAGGAGAAAGCAGAGTTTTGTACGAGCAAATACTTCCCTGCCAACCCCCTGATGTCTGTATCCAGCAGTATTTCCAGCACCAGAGCAGCCTCTCTGCAGGCCGGTCACCATAAACAGCCCAAAGCCAAGTTCTTCTTGATTTAAGGGCTTCTCCTCCTCATCAGTCTTCACCACCAGGAACCAACATATCATCACAAAGCTGCATCACTTCCCCACACTGGGGCTGGAGCCTGCGGGTTCCCCTTTGATCCTTTGGGTGTTGATACAAATATCTCCAATAAACACACGTTAAAGCAACAGAGAATGGATCTAAAATCCGAACAGCAGCAGGAGGTGATGGGCTTGTGCTCAAACCAAGCCGGGTGCCCATCCCATGTGGAGCGAGCAGGGCTGCACTGCTGCCTCCACCAGCTCCTCCTAAAGCAGGCAGGGACCAGGCAGAGCCACGCCAATTTTCTTCCTCATGGTACAACCACACAGACAGCATCTCCAGAGCTGGCTGAGGGGTAAGGTACAGGCAATGGATCTTGCCAGCCTTTCCAAGACGTCCTGAAAAAACCTCCTTTGTGTAGCACCACCACACCAGGAGGGTTGGAAGCGTGAGGCTGCAACTCAACGTGCAGGTGCAATAGGTGGGATGGGCACTCCACTTCTGCAAAGGTAGGCTGGACTTCTGGAAAATGTGGATATTTCTTCGACATGCTCTTTCAGGGATGAAAAAAATTATGCAGAGCAGAAAATAGCCACAAGTAGGAAAACTGAGAGCTGGAAAGGTTTAATCAAGTCCCACTCTCCATGGTATGTCTCTTGTTGGTCAGATGTTGCAGCCTGGACAAGGGGGCAAGAAGGTGATTCTGGGCACAAGGGAAGTTCAGTTCTGCTCCAGCAGGGGACAGAGGCAGTAATTTTGGTTGCTCGCACATATTTTCAGATACCTATGACATCTGCTCTGGGAACAGCCAGCCAGAGCCCACAAGGCTTCTTCAACATCCAAATCTTTTGCAGGATGTTCACATCAACACTTGGAGCTCAGAGCAATATCTATGAGAGCCAACAGCAAGCCAGAAGGGAGGAACATTTGGAGGCAGAAGGTCATTGCAGAGACCCCCAATGCCTCCACCTGTTGGCAGCTGAGCTCTGAGGTCAGGGCTTTTCCACAGTCCCCAGCCACAAGCCCAGGCTTTGCTGTGAACAGTGAGGAGACACAGCACAGAGTAGCAAAACACACACGAATGAGTAAAGAACTGCACACAGGTCCTCGTTAAAACCCTTAAAATATCTCACATGAGCTGAGTGAGAAGGACAAGACTGCAAGACTGTGAGAGCTTCAGTGCAGAAGAGTCTTCACCCACAAGTGCCTACTTCAGAAGGGTAATGGGAGCTGGGTCCTGCTTGAGAAGAGCCTGGGGACTTCATTTTAGAGACAAGAGGAAAAAGAATAGTTTGGAGAAACAGCAGAGCTCTGTGGGAGGGACTGAAACCTGTAGAACCTTGCCCCAGGCTGGGCATGGGGAAGCAGAGTGTTGCTGTCACTTCACCCTGCACTCCACATTTATATTACATGAAAAGAATATTTGACAAATTCTCTTATCCCTTGGAAAAAAAAAAAAAAAAGGAAAAGTTTCTTTTCCACTACCAACTGTTTCAGTTTTCTTTTTTTGACAAATAAAAGTACAAGCACTTATGACTTTAGTTTTATGTTGTTGCTGTTTTCGGCAAAAATGGGACCATGAACTGACCAAAAATAGAAATGCTGCATACTTTTTATCTTCCCATGCCCAGGATGAACAAAATACACTAAGCAAACAAAAAAAATTAACAGTGCTAAGGGTAAATATCCTTTTCATTTTAGTTTTTGAGATCTATTGAAAGCAGAGTTAAGAAAATCTATTTGTTTAAGAAATATGATTTTTGAAATGACCACAATGTTCCTTTTAAGCTGCACTGAAACACAAGATAAAGACAGGGTACTGAGTGAAAGAGTGCTGATGGCGCTTTTATTGTGTGATTTGCCTTGTTTTTTTCTGAAGTACTCCTTTTTAGCCGATTACCATGTATTTACAGTTACTGTAATTATATCTAATTACTTAATTAGCATGAATACGTGTAATTACTAACTTCGAATATGTAATTATGTCAGGGCAGCCTGTAATAAATGAGTTTGAAAAAAAAAAAAAACCTTCATTAGGACTCTCCGAAAGGACGGCTGCTCCACCCGTGTGGAGAATGCATCCCAGTCCCCAGCCTGCACCAGTCCCGGAAAACACAGCCAGCTCAAGTCGTGGCTGGCAAAAACCTCCCCCAAAATTAAAGGATTTGCCCCAAATGTCCAGCTTCACAATGCTTCTTGCAACTGAGCATCCACTGCTGGGATGCAGGTGGGGATCTGCCCTCCCAGATCAATTTTCTCCATCAGGGTTTGGATTTTTTTCGCCGATTTGTGTCATTCCCCAGAAGACCTGTTTTGGTAGAGATGAGAAATACAAGGGAACTGAACAACTCCAAAACTGTAATGTGGCATTTGAGTAAAGCTCAAGAGATCAGATCCAAGAACTAATCTGCATCTGATGCATGTGCTTAGAATTAATTACTATTTAATTATTATTATTAAAGTAAAACAACCTTCCAAAATGTTTCTTCTGAAACATTACCAATATTTCACCACGGAAATCTCCAGCTACTCATAATTACAAAACTTGAATTTGGGAAATTCAAATCCTGAACTTCAAGACCAGGAGATAAGATAAGAAGCTGCAGTTAGTGCCAAGCCTGCCCAGAAGGACAAACAGCCACTTTCTGGCCACAAATGTGGGTAGAATGGACCAGGTTTTGTGTTATCAAAATCTCCAACCATGGGCTGATGTTATGTAGTCCTAAACTCCCATCCTCATCACTTTCTCTGCCCACTGTGCTTGCCACAAGTCCCATTCTTCTCCTCTGATCTGTTTATGTGCAGATACAGAGGTGCAAGCCCATTACAACCTGTTGCTCCTCCTGCTGATGTTTGCCAAGCAGATATGTGCTTGGTTTCTCTTCCACGTGCACAAGATTAGGAGAAAAAGCCAATTTTAGCCTGTTCTTCTGAAATCCACTTGTGGTTGGACTGTCCACATTGCCAAAATCTTCCCTTAACCCTCCAGGTAGGGCCAAGGACAGCTGAAGCAAGGGCAGGATGCAAACCCAGTGCTGCCCAGCACAGCACGGAGCTACAGCACAGAGATGGGGGAGCATCTTCTCAACAGCTAAATGCTTCAGCATGACAAAACAGGGTGGTGCTGGTGTCATCCCTGTCTCTTTGAGAACCCCTCCTCCAGGAAGGGAAAGAGAATTCTGAGCCAAGCTTGTCCCACCTTCTGCGCTGAGTCGGGCAGTAGCAGAAAGAGGGTAAGAGAACTGCAGAAATCCCAGAAAGCCAGAAGTGAGGGCTGGCTCCTGTGCCCTTCATCCCATCCACAGCAGGACAGCACATTCCCAGTGAAGAACACTTCTCTGTCTCCTTGAGGACACGTTAACAAGAAGATCCCATGGGACAGCACGGCACAGAGGGAGCGAGAGACCTCCAGCTCTGCAGGCAGGGAGCTGCTCTCCATATTTCAGCTGCAGTTCCATTATGCAGAGCTAAGTGGCTGGGAATAAACATCCGTCATCCCTGCGTGATAAGTGATGCTTGCTAGTATGGAGGGTGACAGAAATCTATATCACATCAATGTACTATTAATACTGCATTAAGCATATAGAGTTTGCTCCCCTCGTTGCAGCACAGCAATGGGCATCGGCATGTCCTCCACCCAGGCAGCATCCAAGAGCACAGGGATGAAAAGGGAAAGGAGAAAAGCTTCACGGTGGAGAGGGAAAATGCTTGCTGAAGATGTTGCTCTAGCAACGACTCAGTGCAAGGGAGAGATGCTGGGTGTCCCAGAACACCTTTGCTCACAGCTGGGCAGCAGCTCCGGGGGAGGTGGTGGCAGGAGGTGGCATCTGTACAGGCTCAGCTGGACATCGAGGCACTCCCCAGCCCCCAGGAGCTCTCTTTACAAGTGACACCAAAGGGAGAAGTGTGTGTGTCCAAGCTCTGCACAGGGGGAGAGAAAAGCCCTCCAGCATGACAACCACGAGGAGAACAGGAGCAACAAATATTCTCCAGCCCAGGCTTATCTCGAGCAGAGCACATCAGGTCAAACAAACCCCTTACAGCAAACGGTCCCCAAAGCATGGGTAATTTAAAAGGTGAATTATGAAACTTTCCAGCCTCAAGCAAAGCCACCAATGAAGTCAGAAGTTTTGACCAAGTTTAAGGCCTTGGGACTAAAATACAAAAAACACCAAATTCAACTCTGCCTGTGGCACCTTTCACAGGAGAAGCATTTCCAGGTGCCCCCACAAGCATCTCTATGAGTGCTTCAGATCCTACTCAAACAGGCCCGTGAAGCTCTGAGGTCAAATCCTGCTGCAAGTGACTTCCCTGCAACCCATCCAGCTCTGACAAGTCCCACAGGGCAAAGGCTCAGAGCAAAAACTTAATCCTTTGAGGTTTAAGCTCTGCTGCTGCACAGTTTCAAGAGCACCCACATCTTGCAGTGGTCGGCATACAGATTAAAGAGATTTGAGACAGCACAGGGGGGAGAGGAAAAAAAGTAAAGCGGGGGAGCCCTCCCTCCCAAGCCATCAGAGTTTGCAAATCATTTTGAGATGACGTGCTATAAGAAATGTAAAATATATAATTAACAGCACAGAAAAACCACACTACATTCAGCTTCTCCACTCCTGCCTAATCACCACCCTCCTCCTCCTCCCCTCTCTACAAACAGACCAAATTTAGCACATTAAAATGAAAATCAAGGGGAAAGCCAGGCACGTTCTTTGGGTACATCCCATTGCTTTGGCAAAGGAAGGAGGGTGATCAGGGCTTGGGCACAAGCCAGCAGGACCCATGAGGGTGCATGGTGGGGGCTGCCAGAGGGATGCCTCCATGGGAGCAGCAGCTGCAGCTCCCCTCATGGAGGAATGGAGGCCAGGAGCAGCGTGCTCCTGCTGAGCGTGGCTTCCCTCAGGCTGGGAGATGGACCTTCTCCCTGTTTCCAGGGGCTGAGTTCTGCCTCCTGCACCCATGAGTCAGCAGTAGCCAAAGGGAGAGCAGAGATGACTTCAGCGTAGCACTCCCTGCTTCTGGCTGGGCCACAGAGGCAGCCCAAGCTGAGAGTTTTTCACCTTTTGTTTTGCAGGATTTTTATTTTTTCAGTTCTACCTGCAACAACGAGACACGGAAAGGATGCACAATAGCAAGAGAGAAATGTTACCCAAGGCTCCTGCATTGCTCAGCTTGCACCTCAGAGCTGGTAAGAGGCCTGGGAGAGCTCAGCTACCGCCTGTGAGCCACATGCTGGGGAGGGATGCATCCCACCACTCGTGTGGGAAGTGGTGCAGGACTCCCAGAAAAGCATCCTTTTACACAGCACTTTTCTTTTATGCTCAGAATTTAGAAACATGAAGTGGAAAGGGCCACTTGATCACCTCCTGCCTGTCTAATGAGCCCAGTTCACAACCCAAATTTACACAGGAAAGATGCAAAAGCTTTACAGAAAGCCCATAAAAACAAAACATCCAGCATCTAAAACTCCTGGAGACAAAGATAGCTCCAGGCATCTGCCACACCTATACCCACATACCCTGAGCTTCTGCCAAAGAGGCAGCCCCATGACTGGGAAACTGCTGGAGGAGGAAGGGGAGGCAGGTCCTTTCCCCAGCCAAGCAGGGGTCACATCCATCCCCATGCTCCCAGGGGGCTCTTGCTCACACCTGAGACCTCATGACGAGGAAGAGCCCAGCTTGGAATGGCACTTTCAGGTGGGGAGGGGAAGGTGACGGGTGGGTGGCGGAGGGAGGGTGAAGGGAGGTGAAGGTGAGAGTGGAAAGTCTTTTCTGGAAGCATCTGCATGTATGTTGTGATTTCTGAGACCTGAGATTCGCTTTGGTTTCTGGACCATACCAAGACCCACTCTCCTCAAAAACCTCCTTCTCTTCTTCCTCATCCTCTTAACCTCTTCCTCCTCGCCCTCCTTCCCCCATCCCCCCAGCCCACCCCTGGACCCGGGCCGGGCACTCACACGTGTCTGGCTTGTGGCAGTTGTGACCTTGTCGGAAGTACTGGGGGTTCTCGATGACGGGGATGCGGGTCATGCCGATCACCACCGTGTCCGGGCCGGCGTCCAGGGACGAGGGCGTCGTGATGCCGTGGTTGATGTGGTGGAGAGGACTGGCAGAATCCTCCTCTCCGCTGATCACTGCCACGGGACCTGCAAACAGCACACACATCCGTCAGGGATGGCACAGCAAAGGGGAGCAGCGAGGATGATCCACGTGCTTGTGGATTGCTGCAGGGTCACCACCAGCCCCTGGACAGGATGCCTGTGCCAGCATTCCTGTCAGTTGTCCCATCCCCAAGCTTAGTTTCTCTGGGCATCTCACAAGGTAGGCAAGACATCTCGAGTTTTCCTTCCTGGATTTGAGGTACCCTGCTAACAACCCTGAAGGGTTAAGCAGCTACAGGTGACACCACATCAGGGGTGAGTCACGCACAAATCCTCTCCTGGGGCTGTCATGAGAGAGCACTTGCTGTGGTGCCTGTATACCCTGGAATCACAAGCTTGGCAGAAATCACAAGCAGGCTTAGACTGGAGAAACACCACCCCCAAAGAGTTAGTTCACCTCAAATCCACATTTGCAACATTTCTGTTGCCCAGTGTGTTGCCCATCTTTTCCCCCTCCTGCAGCTTCACCTGGGCACGCTCACTGAGCCCTTCAGTCAGGCTGATGCCTACAGGGATCCACATTATACTGGAGCAGATCCTGCTCAGCTCAGGCTCACTCCCACCACCACCACCACAGCATCTTCCTCTCATCCTCCTGACCCCCATAAGTCACGGCACCATTAGACCAGCAAGAAAATGAAGCAAACTAGTCAGGCACGCAAGAGGGGAGCAATGGAAGATGGCTATCCCTTAGTTTTTATTTTGTTTTAGACCCTCTAATTCCTGTTGCAGCTATTCTCACTGCATTGGTGTTGGACAAGGTAGGGACCACAGTGAAATCCTCCACGAGACCTTTCTAATATGTTAACATGGGAAGAAAATCCACACTCAACCGGTGATTCTCCTTTTCTACTGCCTGGATGTTACCCAGGACTACGAGAAACTCAAGTAAAAAGGAGCAGAGATGCTGCATTTAAGCTTTGAACCTATTCAGAGAAGCCAGCCTTTTACCTACATTGCATAAAAAATGCTCATCTGCCATCAGTAATCTGCTTCTAATTGCACAATTAGTTTATTATGTAGCACTGGCAACAAAGAAGGGAGTCTTCAAGCCATTTTACTCTCCAGAGTTACTGGGAGGACGAGGAGAACACTGGCTCCATGCAGCCATTCTGCCTGCATTAATCTAGTCTAAAGGCTGCTCATTTTTGGAGCTTCAAGTATTGTTTGTTCTTCCAAGTGGGATATAATAAAGTTATTGTGTAATTAGCAGAGTCTTGGCAGCTGTGACAGGAGTTTTAGTCACAAGGAAAAGAGGTCTCTCCCTTTATTGTGGATTCCTTCTGGCAGGTCCTGGATTTTTTAACGTTACTCCCTGGGCCTGTGTGACTTTCCAGCTTTTGAGGTGCAAAGGCAAAATTCAGCTCTTGATGCAAGATGCCTCTGTTGGGACTACACACAGCATATTTCTCCAAACACAAAAAGCAAATGGGCAGTTTTGGTCTGAATGATTTCTGTTCCTTCGCAATGTCAATTCTCTGCAGGCAAACCAGGAGGACTGGGGTTTGCATGGTGTGCATGTTCCTTCAGCCACACCCTGCACTGCTGGCCAGCCCAGCTGTGGTGGGAAGGGGAACTCTGCATTAAAAAAAAAAATCATAAAAACATCAACTGGTAGAGACTGGTGTAAATAATCTGAGAGAAGACCATAAAGATCCCCCTTGCAGAGGAGCAGTGGGAGAGGCCATCGAGGGCTTGCTGCTTTCCTTAAGAAGCCAAGGTGTTGCTCCAAAGGACGGCCCCTCACCAGGCAAGGGGATTTGAAGGCCTCTCTGATGAATGTCAGTCAGGTTGGATGAGGCTTTGAGCAGACTTCAATCACAAAAAGTGTCCCTGACCATGGCAGGGAGGTTGAACTAGCTGGTCTGTAAGGCCCCTTCCAGCCCAAACCATTCTGTGTTTCTGTGTGAAGGAAGGTTTCATTGTCCTGTGTTCTGAGAGCAGAAACCACACCTTTGTGACAAGGAGCAAAGAGGACACAACCAACTGTGGTACATACATCAGGCTGAAACACACCATGCTGAGGATGTGGCTCTCAGGGACTCACAAAGCCCCACCAGCCTCTGCTGTTCTTTCTTGTGCAGCACCTCCACATTTTTAGGGCACACGGATCAAGGCAGAGTCCCTCTAGCACAGGCAGGTTAAAAGGACATGGCTACATCTAAAAGAGCAGGGCACAATCCAGGAGGCTGGGTACTTGTGAAAATAAGCACAGCAAGAATCTGTTAGCCAATGTTCTCGTGCTAATAAAGAGACACAGAGTCTGACCTTCTTTATGCTCCACAGGGTTGGGTTTTTTCTGTGGTTTACTTCTTGGGAGGACTTTCTTCATGTGTTATCCTTCGTTTCATGCCCCAAACTTATGCAAGACCTTTGAGGCAAGAGGTAACCACATCTCAGCTGATCCACAGTTGCATTCCCGTTCCCCAGTGAACACTGTGTCCCATTAATGGGCTCAGCCTCTGAGTGAGTCATCCACCTCAAGTCAACATTGCTAAGTTTTTCAATTTAGAAGACCTACCAACCCTCAAAAGCTCAGAGCTGAGCTCTGATTCTTCATCTCAACCCCTTCCCATTTCTGCAAAAGTGGGAAACCCAAAGAACTCCTCCAAGGCAGGGGCACCACAGGGAGACCACAGTATATTCTACCCTTGCAGTAATCCAGGGACAGTTTACTGCCTCCAACTGTACTTCCAGGTCTTGAAAAAAAACTAAAATAAATCACATTTTCAAGAGTCCTAAGGAACATTTACAATGGATGCACTACACTATCCTCCCAGCTTTCCAAAACATTTCTGATGATTGTAGGCACTGATCTAACATGGCTTAGAACACATAACTCATCCCAGAGAATATAACTTGATTAAAGGCAATTTTCAGTTGAGAACTTCTCCAAGTTTCTCCTATTAGGTTGTGGGTTTTTTGGGTGTGGTGGGGGAGTATAACTCTGGACAACATTAATTCCTACAGTCACAATCATGGTGCTTTATCACTTTAATTCTCTTATTCCCATCTCTTCTGGCAGGTCACTGCTGAGATCCAGTTCTCTCTAAGCCCATGGCCCCTCTCTTGTCACTCTGAGATGCAGATGAGTGCTGGACTTACTGTGTGAGCCTGAGACAAACTTTAGAAAACTTCGTGGATATCAAACAGCCACCAATCACTTTTATAGGTGTGACTATTGCTCTGACTCAAAATATACTCTGCCATTAGCAATTCCTGGAAATAAAGCAGCTACCCAGACTTCAAATTTTTAAATCTATCTTGGCAATAGCATATATTTTTTTGCTTTTAAGTAGGCAAAGAGGTTGAGTTTTCTGATGTATAACGCTGATGAATGGCTTTATTTGGAAGAATTCTCACTGGTTTTACCAGTGCACTTTCCAGGTAAGGTTAAAGGGAAAAAAATGAAGCAAAAAAAAAAAAAAGAGAATGCAGATTTTAGAGATTTAGGTTTACCTTCCATTTGACAGGGAAATGTGCAGAGAGAGAAAGAAAAGAAGACAGTTCTGTACAGTAAAAATGTATAATAAACAAAGGGTAGTTTGGAGTAATTCCTAACATACCATCCTGTGATTTTAAAACATTGAATAAAATATTTCAGAGCTTTTCAGAAAAGTGATGCAGTAGCTGCTTCTGTGAATAACTCAGCCTGTGTTATGGACAAACACACTGTGGATATTAACTATAAAAATGGTCTAATTGTCAGAACTTGGAGAAGTCTCTGTCCATTCTGAGCATTTAACCTGTTACATGTGTACTCTGAAAGGCTCTCCCATGTCTCTTCTTCCTTCCCAGCAGGGCTCTCGCCAGCCTGCAGCATCCACAGTCTGCAAGGACAGAGCTGAGCCCTTTTCCACTTTAACCCCGTGCACTTTTCCTGACAAGGAAGCAACACCAGCAGCAGTGGTGGAGGCACACATCGCTCCTTTTCCCTGTGGGGAAAGGCTAGGGAGATGTCAAGTCTGCCCAGGGCTACCCCTGAGTGCAGAAGCAGCCACTGCCAAGCTGCCCCTTCACAGTGCCAGTGGGAGAGTCAGCCACAACGACCAGGAAACCAGGATCAAATTCGTCTGATGTTCACCAAAGAGCAGCGAGGCAGCTTGGAAATGTTACTTTTGGAAACGTCACAAGCAGCAATTCTGCTCTCCCTTCCCTCCCACATCCCCTCTACAGCCAACTCCTCTCTCCCGAGAAAGACACCTCACTCAAACACCACCATTCCCAGGCTCATCTCCACCCTCTGTTCTCCCCAGTCAGGCTGCACTCCATCCATCCATCCCAGAAATGTTCCAACTCTTCTTACTTTGCATCCGCCCTGATATTATCATCTCTGTAAACACTCCTCCAGATTCCCCCAAAATCTCTTGCTTTTCAGAAAACCTCTCATTGTCTGTTTCCTCTGGCTAAACTGGAGTTTGGCTTGGTGTTTGCCTTCACCTCCCTGTTTATCTGGAATCTCTGTGAACAGGATATAGCTTTCAGCCCATCTCTGTGAATTGCCTGGTTCATTCACAGTGTTATATGGACAGCTTGTTACTCACAAAAAATAAAGCAAATAATAATAGTAATAAATAGCTTAGGGACCCCTGTTTGCACGATCATATCATAGTGGGAAATTATTTATCAAGGCTAAGAGCTATACTTTATGATAAAACAGGCTCAGGAATATAGGGTACTATATAAATAACCATAGATTAGAGAAGATAATGGTCACTTCTCACATATCCACAACAGAATGAATGCCCCAAGGCAAACAGGTGAAGAAACAACAAAAACTCCAGCTTGGCATCACAGTAACCTCTGCAAAGCAACAAAATTGATTGAAGGTGAAGAAAACATGACCTCTAAGGGAAAACTGAAAGAATTATGCTTTGTGTTGAGAGAAGAAGACTGAAGAGACACGTCATAACAGCCTTCAAATATGTAAAAGGTTGCAGCAAAGAGAAATATAATAGCTGTTCTCCAGGTCCACTGGGGATAAAACAAGAAATAATAGGTTTAAATTGCACTGAGGGAGATTAGAGTTTGAATGTTCTCCCTGATGCCTCACGGTATGGCTGGTTGAGCACTGGAACAGATAACCCAGGGATGCTGTGGGGGTTCAGCCACTGCCAGGCTGGGAAGGGAAAGGTTAAAGAAACTTCTCTCAAGGACAGTTTAGCTACAGGGAGCAATGCTGCTCAGAGCCCTCACAGGCTGCAACACTTTTTACCTAGAACCAGAGCCCTCAGCATCTTCCCTTTCTGATGCTTCCAAAGAAACTCCAAGGAGGGACCTGTCCAGTTCTGCAGACCAGGTTTGGGAAGCCTCAGAGGCACTGTGGGCGTAGCACTGGGTCAGGAAGGGGCCATGGTCTCTCCAGCGTGGTTTCAGAAAGGACAACTCCCTGCACATCCCAGGCCAAGTGCTTGGGACAGAAATCGAGTTTGCTGAGGCAGAGAAGAGTGAGGCGAGTGCTCAGGGCTGCAGGGCAATCCCCTCTCCCCACCCACACCTCTGGGAGCTGTCAAGCAGAACACCATTTTTTGATTAAAAATGATCACTGCAAGAGCTAATTGTGCCATCTCCACTTTCCTTTGTAATATAAAGGAGCCATATAATTAACCTACTTAATTAGGAACTGTATATGACCCATAACTAGGAAAAAGAAAAAAAAGCTCTCCTAATAAAGTGGGTCACCATGCATTGTATAGCAAGCACTGAAGCAGACCTCATTAAATTCCAATATATAGTATATAAAATCCCTTTCTCCTATGACTCCAAACCCCTGTTGGCACTTCCATATTTCCCCAATCATAATCTTAAATTCTGTTCTTCAAAAGGTCATATCACTGACTGGCAAGTAGATAATTCCAAGGCTACATCTCTCAGCCCAGCTTTACAACTCAGAGCTATACACACACACATAAACAAGGGTAAAAATAACCTCAAACTTCAGCTTTTCGGGAAAACAAATAAAGTTAAAAAAAAAAAACTTGAAAAAATTATCAACCTTTTGTTGGAGCTGAAATCAACCCACACCCCAGGGCTGATCTCTGCACCAGCAATGAGGGGAACTGAAAGTCATAAAAGAATAAGCGAAAGCACAATAAATACAATTAAAAATCCAGCCATGCTCAGAGCAAGATTGCATTTACTGTCTCATAAAGAAAGCCTAGTCCTTTCAGACAAACAAAAGGAAATCAATTTCTTAATTTTTATTGGCAGATGTGGGCACAGGGCCAAGGCAGGGCTGGGTGGTTACACGGGGCCCGTTTGGAGCCAGCCTGCCACGGGCTCCAGCGTGTTCTCTGCCCTCCTACAATGAGAAGCAGCCACTTCTCACCTCCCAGAGTCACCGATCCCAACCACAGGGTGGTCCATCATGTGGCACCTGTGAGCCACAGCAGACCCCTCACTTGTATAAAACAATGGGTTTTATCCAGAGCTCCCTCCCAGTTCCAGTGCTCGGTGCCTTGTTTGTCGCCACCACCTCAGCCGTGTCCAAACAGCCTTTCCCACATCCATACAGCTCAATTCCATCTCCATGTCATGAATTGACCCCAAGTTATCCCTGCATCATGCCAAGGCACCTGGAGGGCACTGCTGCAGAGGCTGGCAGGAGCAGCACAGCCCCTGCTTGAACCCCACTGTGGTGGCTGAGGAGCTTCCAAATGTGCCAATCCCTTCTCTGCCACAGCCCAGGGGGCACAGACCCTTCCATCAGCTTTTGGGGAAACAGCATATCTGAAAAATCAAATCCTTGAATTTTGCAGGCAGATGAAGACATCAAGAACATTAATCTGAACTCTCAAAGGGATATACTCCAAATCCTCAGCTTCCAGCCCCTCCAGTAGAAAAGGCAGGAACAAACAGCAATCCCTTTTCCCCTCTCCTCAACAACATGATGGGTTTGAGATCCTGATGATCTTGAGGAGATGAATGTTCCCCTGAACTTTAGGTTAAAAGGAAGGGACAAGCCTGGGATCTTTGTAGCCACCACTGCATGGGTTGGACACGTGTCTCTTCCCTCACTTGCACCTTCCAGCCCCTTATACACTGCAGATGCATTATCATATAAAAAAAGCTGTCAGATCCGTCGTCAGTGGGCGATCCCTACATAGGCAATCCTTAAAGCACTTTCTTTCCTGATGCAATGCTGCCAAAATACTGCCACTTACAGAAGCCCCTTTCCATCTTTACACATTGACATTTCCTTCTCTCGCTGATTTTTTCAGGTGATTGCAGCAGGCAGAAGACAGCTCTTGCTGCAAAAAGGGATGCACCAGGGCACAGGGGCTGCAGCAACCCTGTACGTTCCCCCTTCACCCTACCCAGCCTCCAGCCATCCTGGCAGTCCCATTTGGAGCATCACTCCATCTGGTGTAGAGGATGTCCAAACCTCCCTCACTCCTCCTATGTCCTTCCCTTACCCACTCTTTCTCAAGTTTATTTATTGAGCTTAGACGCCAATCCTATAGGCACTCGCACTCAGGAATAGAAACATTAAGATCAAATCATATAAAATATAAAGTCAATGCATATGACGGCACAAATGCATAAATCCAGCAGAACAAGAAACAGAAAATGCTTACAGTAAAAATGGTAATACAATCTGATAATTAAAAAGGGTGGGATCTGACAAGCCAGAGCCATGCATAACACAAAGCCAGCCAGCACTTGCAGGAAGGCAAAGCAAGAATTTTTATATCTAGCCTTTAACTCCAGCCCAGCGTTACCAAACATCTTCAACTCAGAAAGTGTCTGACCAGCAAAGCATCTGCAAACAGGCCACAGGATAACCAGGAGAATATTTCAGAATGTGCAATGCGAGGTTTTGCTGATGGTGGAGGGATTGACAAACCAATACCTACTCCCATGTCATAACATATGGGTGCTGGGAAGCTGGTTCATTTGCTAAGAGGAAAAGGCTTTCACTGCTGAGATTGGGTGAAACAACTAGCAAATAGTGCAGGCAACAGGAGAGGAAGAAAAGTCTGTTTTATTCAATTGTCACTGCAGGGAGGGAGATAGTGTTTAGTCAGGCAATGCTGATGCTGGCATTCAGATCATGCCCAGTCACGTTCCACCATTCCTCCCACCTATCTTCTTCCATTTGCTGGTAACAAGCTGATTTTTCCACTGTTGGGCATGCATGTTCCCTGCAGGTTGTGAGGAGGAGCCAGCTGCGAACCAAACATCCATCCTTGCAGAGAAACCTCCTGTGATGGCACCTTGGCATGGCAGAGCCAGCCACGGCAGAGAAACTCACACCTGGATAAGGCAGGAGGAGCGAGTGGGGACACCCAGAAATGCAGCATCTCTGTGTGACCAACGTCCTTGCATGGCCCTGCTGCAGCCCTTCTGCCCCGATGCACTACAATATATAAAACAAATCCCTGTTGCCTTATTTTCAATGCACAAGGCCACCATTCCCATCCCTCCGTACGGCATCAGCTCCATTTGAAGACAAAACCTCATTTCCTGCCCCCAGGTCACCATCCAGCCCCCTCAGCTCCAGAGCTGAGCAACATCCTGCCTGCCCCAAATCACCAGCTTATTGCCATTCACCTTTCTCGCCCGCTTTGTTCCTCTTGACTAGGTTTGCTTCTTTGTTTTTTCCCAAGCAAAGTCACCAAGCTGTCACCTCAGGGGCACCTTGAACTCCGGAGCAGCACAGGCTTTACAAGGCAGGAGCCAGGCAGTGGCTGGGCAGTGGCCTCACCGGCGTCTATTAATCTCTTGGCTCACTCATCCCTATCACAGACACGCCGTAAAAATGATATAAGCGTTTCATTCGAACGGTGCTGCAGAGAGATTGGGAAGAGCATGGGGCCAATTGATTTCCAGTATGTCTGCTCTTTACCTCCAGGTATAAATACAACAGCAAAATCAATCGGAATAACATCATATCAGCTTTCTAATCTCTTCTGTTCGCAAGACACGCTTTATATACTGCAGCATTTCCTGCAGCTCCTCCACGGGAGGCTCCAGCACCTCCACACCCCTTCCAGCTGCTTCCTCGCTCCCAGCCCCTCCTGCAACAAGCTTCAGGAATTGCAGGTCCAAAGCACAGCTCTGTGCAGGAGGTGCTGAGAGGTCTCCCAGAGCAAAGAGCCACGTGAGAGCAGTGCTCGCTGGCGCCTGCTGAGCCCTGGGCCACGTTAGCACTTGTGAAAAGGGAGATGCTTGCCCGCTCACAACCCGTCGCGATGGATGGCAGCTCGCCCGACACTGATGGGTAGCCAGGCATGTCCAGGTCTGCTGAGGGAGACAGTCCCACTGACACAGGGACATGAGAAAGGCAGCAGCAGTATCTGCTTTCTCCACACCCTCAGGACCCCTTGGCTGGATTTACCACACGTGGCCCTGGTGGCATTTCACCTCCTCATGAGCATCCAGAGTGACACCACGCAAAGACCCAAGCCCGGAGCAAGGCTGCCTGCTCAGCACTGAGCAGATGCATTTTCTTTCTGCATTTCCAATTTATCATCAGCCTATGGCTTTTTATCCTCTCTCCTGGCCTCCAGCCACTGCAGAGGGAGACTGTGACAAACTGATAAACACTCCCCCCAAGCCTTTGCTTGGGTGAAAATGCAAATGCACCATGAGAAAGAGGAAAGGGTTGCCTGACAAGGTGTCAAGGGGTCACCTTAAGCAAACTGCAGGTCAGCACCAAGGAGGTGCTTTGCCCCATCTTAAACCAGACCTTGACTGAATAGGTGCCAGATGGAGAGGAAAGCAGAAGTGGTTTAATCATAGAACCACATAATGGTTTGGGTTGCAAGGGATCTTAAAGATCATCTATTTCTGACCTCCTGCCATGGGCAGGGATACCTTCCATTAGACCGGGTTCCTACAGGTCCACTTATCCTGGCCTTCAACACTTCCAGGGATGGGGATAAGCTCCATTTATTCCTGCGATTCAGATGGCAAAGAACATGCACGTGGTGTGAATCAAAGCTGTGGCAACTGCATCACTTTCAACACTGTGGCCAGCATTGGGTAAAAGCTTTGGGATGTGTTATCTAACCTGCTCCCTTAGCACCAGAGGGCCCCCAGTGATATTTGGCAAGGGGTCCTCTGGCAGCTCCACCACCAGCATGTCCAGCCGGGTGCTGGATCACTGACCTCAGCCAAGACCATGATGCTGCAGGAGCCTGACCCTGTGCCAGGAAATGCTTAAAACAGTGAGAACCACTGAAGGCCTGAAAGTCAACAGCTGGGACCAGTACTGCCCTCCTGCCTGAGGCTTTTCCTGACCTTTGCAGAGACCGATGTCCACTGCTGTTTAATAAACAGCATCCATGGAGCAAAAACCTGCCAGCAGCAGCTCTGCAACACAAGCCAGGGCAGCAGAATGTGTTTCCCACCCGCCAGGACCACTGCAGGCTGAGGACAAGCATTAGGTGTGTTTCTCATTAGCCGTGAGTCCACCAGCCACCTCCATCCCCCCTCCCACCACTTCCCTTCCCATGCTTTGGTCACTGCAAGATCAGTCTTGGGTCATCTTGATCTACTTGGAAAGCTCAGCCGCCATGAGAGCAAACCGCTTGTCCTCTGGCTCCAATCTCTTACTGAAATCAGTGCCAATGGAAGTGTCACTATCAATTTCATAATGCTATTGGATAAATGCAAAGCTGGGCCAAGTCCCATGTTCCTGACGGGCTCTCAAAGAGGTGGGGATTATGGGTAAGGAGACAGGCAGCCCTGGCAGGAAAGGCAAAGGCTCCAGATCAATTATCCTGACAAGGCTATCTCGCAGCCACATCACCTCGTGCTGACACCAGCGCCTTCTCCCTGGAGCCCAGCTGCCCCTGCACCAAGAAGGTTTGTTTTCTGCAGCGGTAACCAGCCTCCTTCCAAGCCCAGGGAGCTGCACATCCCCTCTCCAAATATCCACTTTATGAAACTCACAACACACCGAGGGATTTTGCAGTCGTAAAAAGACATTAATTTTCAGGCCTACTTATTTTGCTTTAATATGCTGTCAAGCTGAAAAAAAACCAACATCCAAGCCAGCCATTAAGCAAAAAAGTGCCTTACTGTGCAGTGCTCAGAGGTTTCAAACTGAAAGAGCGATCAAAATGTAAAGTACCTGGCACAACACATGTTTTGTCTTTGCTGTGTGTTTTTCTTCTTGGTTTTCTTTCAAGATCGTGCTTGGACCATGAAACTAAACCGGTCAGTACCATCTGGTTCTCATGCAGTAATTAATAGTGCTTGTAATTCTTCAAACAAAAATAGTCTTTGGTTGTAGCTTTTTTGGTCAACTTCTGACCTTTTTGTTTTGAAATGGAATTTTTATGAAAACACTGAACAGCCATCAAGGCTGCAGATGCCAATGGGTTCAATTCCAGCAGACACCTCATGTGTCCAGTCCCTGCCAGCAAACGGGTGGCTGCGTTTACTCAGGGTGCGAATTCGTAGACGCCAAATTTAAAATCAGACTTGTGATGCTTGCTCTCAGGCCAAAAGATAAATCCTTACATGGTCAAAAAATAAAAAAAAAAATCCTTGCACTCATAGTTTGTCTCAGTTCATGCATGAGGGCAATGAAAATTTAAAACTTACGCTTCTCAGAAAGTAAACGCACTCTTTCTCCCTCCACAGCCCTCCTTCAGATGATCTCCAGCAGTGATATCAGTCTCTCAGATTTATTCTATCCCAAGATAAATAGTATGTTGCTTACAGAATCAAAACGTATTTAACTTGTATAATGGTTTAAATCCCAAATCTGCTTCCGTAATATTATGAGACTCTTCTGGAATATGAAGTCCATGACAGAAATATCCATGAACAAATAAACAAATCCTTCTTCCTTCATGCTGATCAATTGGGAGAGGAAGCAAGGCTGGGGTTTGGGTAGCCCTGGTGCTTCCTAGCCCATGATGCTCACATCAATAACAGCTGATTGGTGTTGGGTCTGTTAAGCTTTGCTGCAAGGCCCAGAATCAACAAGAAATGAGTTTTGGAGGTTTTTACAAAAACCTTTGTAGACTTAAAGAGTAGAGGTAAGCCCTTGACATTCTCCAGGCAGAACTGATGGGAAAGGAACCCATAGTTTTTGGCTCAGCTAATACCAACTGCTGCATCAATACACTGGTGTTTTCCAGGATGCCGTGCCTTTTTCCAAAATTTATAGCCCTTGGTCATAAAGGTGATGGTTTTGTTTAAAAGTCACGGAAGTGGTCCCTAGAGAAAGGCTCTGAAATCACAGCTTTCTGGGGATGAAAGCTCATTTGATAAGTGTGGCAGTTTTGGGGTTTCCATTGGCCTCGCTGGGACCCTCATTAGATTTGAGAGGGATTCTGTGAACAGAGAGATAAAACAAGCAAGGAAAAAAAGCTTGGGAGATGTGGAGAAGGATATAAAACAGCTCTCCACTCAGAGAAGTTGCTGCATTGTTGATCCACCAGCCCAAACAACTCCTCTAATACATCAGAGAGCGATTCATTGAAATGGCTTCCTCTGTCCCCACACCGACAGTTAATCTGTAATTCAGACAGATCTATCAGAAGGCAGAGTCCAGCATACAAGATAATTAATTCCTCCAAGGTCTGGGGACATCTCCCTTTCTAAAGAGCACAGCACACTCCCCTCCTTGCCCATGGGCTCCAGGCATGGACGTGGCTCCTGCTGGAGGTCGGCCAGGAGCATGACATGCATTTCAATACAGCTGCTCACAAATGCATCTCCAGTCACCTCCTCGCTGGGCTAGCAGTCCTGGGATGGGACTTGTTCCACAGACCTTGCTGGGAGCTTGCCCTGTATCTCCCAGTGCCTTCCTGCTCCCCCATTGCCCAGCCAGAAACTTTTGGCGTCTTTACTCCACATCAGCCCGACACTAATGCTTTTCAAGACCCATTTTTTTGCATTAAATCATCAATTATAACAAGCAGAAATGAAGCATCTACTGATTCTGGTTGAGAAATAAGCAGCTAGTGCCCAACTGAGTGTGGAGGTTGGGGCAGAGCACGTCCCATCTGCCAGCTCCCCCAAGAGGAGTCACTCCCACATCCACCTCTGTCCTCTACATCAGGAGATAACCAGGACGGTGGCCTCTGGCTGGAAGACACCAGTGAAACTGAGCAGCTTGGGAAAAGAAACAAAGGGTGGGAGTCAACCACATGGACATGCTGCAGTGGGTGGTTGGGGAATGGGGACAAGTCACATGAAGCCCCACGTGAGATCAGCAGCACCTGAATGTGGTGCCAGTCCCGGAGGCAGGGCAATCAAAACAATCTTTCTCTTGCAGGACAGAGGCATAAAGAAGGGGAAAATTGTTAAAAAGGGCTCTTGAGGAGATGCAAGAGACTGGGCATCACAACAGTCATCACGGGCACGGCACAAGCAGTGGCCTGGCAATATTATGTGATGTTAAGGAAGGATCTTTGGATTCAGATCTTTCTGATTCTGCTGATTCTCGCAGCCTCAGTAACCAGCTTTTAGAGCATGAGTGCATAAAAAGCACCACCAGCCAAATTCCTGTCTCCCTACACATATTTCACATCCATCTCCCAAGCTATTTCATCAAAGTCCCCAAGGCAGGTGGGAGGAAAGCTGCCTCACGTTAGCCTGTGAGCCATGAGGGCAGAGAAAGATGGGGCGTTCAGCATTTACCTCCGTGACTAAGCTCTGTCTCCCTGCTCCCCACTCTGTGCCCCCAAAACACATCCCTTGCTCGACAGCTTTGTAGCTCTCAAGTGACACAACAACACATCCACACCGGGAAGCCAGACCTGAAGACATGTGGAGGTCGAGCGACTTCTCCATCTGCGCCACCAAGGGAGCAGAAAGAAGTGGGATAAACAGCACCCTCACCCACTGCGTGGCAATAAGGGGGAAAAAAATAAATGTGATTTTGCACAAGGCTGGTGGCTTTCTAGTTGGGGGTAACACGTGTCTGCTAGCATCAGGCCAATCCCCCTTGTAGAAAGCCCACTTCAGGCTGCTCAGAGCATCCTGCAGCAGACCCTGCCAAACCCACTCTCAAAGTCACCTGCTTGGAGGCACCCACAGGGCTGGTAACACCCCACAGACCCCAGCATGAGTGTGCAGACAGCACAAGCAGGCAGCTGGAAGGCAGCACAAGGCAGGGAAAGCTGTGGTGGTGAGGGCTGCTGGACCACAACCAAGTCCCTTTCTAGAAGCAGCTATCAAGTCTCTGCAGAAGTAGTGGAATGGAGCCACTTTTCATCCTACCTCTCAAGGAAATCATCGCTGCTGTTACGCAGACACAATTATGTCTCCAGAGCCTTTTAACTGCAGCTCTTTAGAGATGAGTGGGTTGATAGAAATCTATTCACAGGACTGACATCGCTTGGCTGGGTAAGGACACTGCCACTGAGTCAGTGGCTGGGGAGGGATCAAAAAATAAGACTGGTGATGGGGGAAGTCCTAGGCAATGCCAAGGCAGCATCTCCTGGGGGAGCTGCCTCTAGTCCCTTGACCACAAAGGCCAGGCCAATTTGTCATTTTATCCTTCTAGAACTTTCTTTCAAAGAAAAAGGAATAACATTGCACAGCTTCCCCCTTTCCTTTGGTTCATGTGCTCCCCCTCTGGAGGTGGCCCACACTCAGGGGTGGGGGGCTGCACATGCATGTCACAGGCAGCAGGGCAAGGCAGACCAACATAAGGCTGTACCTTCCCCAGCACCATTACCCTCCAGGGAACCCTGAACAATGCCAGGATTTGAGCACATGGCTCATGAGAGCAAAGGAACAGAGCTTGGCCAGCGATCTCTCGGTCACCTTGCCAAATCTGAGTCCGGAGCAGAGGGATGAAGGAAGCTCTTACTGTGGGACCCTTGAACTGCATTGCAGAGCCCTCTGTGAGCCTGGCAGAGCGGCTGGGGGCTGCTTTATCATATCCACCATCTGCTTGTTTGCTTTGCCATCCTCTGCTCCTCCTGGCTATGCTCACAGACTCCTACCTGTTCTCCAAAAGCTTTGCTGGGTCTCAGTAAACAAACCACAGGCAGGGACAAAAATAGGGAGGGGAAAGGTAGGGAAGCGGGGGGGAAGAGGGAAGAGAATCAAAATTTAATTAAAGACACTTTTGCTTCAGGGCCTCAGAAAATTTACAAATTCATAAATCACTTAGTAAATGCCCTGAGCAGTTGCTATGCCAGGCTGCCTACCAGTCCCACCAGGAGGGCCATAAAGCACGAGCACAGAGCTCAGCAGCTCCCTCCTTCCACCTCCACCCTGCAACATCAGGCAACCTTGAGCAGCTTGTCGAGCCCATGACAAGTGTTTCTGCAACCAGGAGCCATCAATCTGCAGCCCCATTAGCAGCAGTGCAGGGAGCTGCTCGTTTCACCAGCAGCTGTGGCACGATGAGAGCTTGGAGAAAGGTGGGATGTGGGGGGACAAAAGTCATTGCAAGATAGGACCAGAAGACCCCCAGGATATTTTGTTGGAAACACAGAGTTCTTCAAAAGCACATTTTCTAATGTGAATGGCCAAAGAGCCAGCATAAACCAAGAGGTGGATGCAGAGGGATTTCTGTTGGCCTATCTGAGGGCACTGTAGAGAAAACCCAACTTCTGGTAATTCCCAAATGAATCAATCCTTTTCTCCCACGGCTGAGAGGAATCTTCACCTGGGAATGCACGCACGCCATCCAGCCCCAACGTACTTCTCACAGGCACTACAAAGATAGCGAGCATCCTCTGCCAAACAGAGGCAGGAGCGAGCTGCTTCCCCGCTTTCCTCATTCGGCAAGCAGCGAGGAACAGACTGAACGTCCAGCACACGGGGGTGTTGCACGGCTCTGCTATATTTAACAAAGCTTTTAGTACAGTCTCTGGTAGTGTGATGAACCAACACATCTTTCTTTGCCAGTAGCCTATCAGAGGAAGGCTTAGAAAGACAGACTTGGGAGTATTTTTCACCCTTTACTCAGAACTTTGAAGGTGGGAGTAGAGTCTGTTCTCGGTAGCGTGGTCGAGTCTTAGCCCTCCCAGCTAAGAAGCAGGTGATTGGTAAAATGATAACAAAACCTTGCTGGTTTTCCTTTAAGATGCGCATTAGTGGGCGAGAATGGAAAGTTTCTTGCACAGGAAGAGACTGGGACATAACAAACTCATTTGCCAAGCGATATGATTGTCTAAATTGCAACCAGAAAAATAACAAACAGGTTAAGAGAAGCTTTCATAATCACTCAACCTACCACAGGCTACACTCTGAACTGTATCAGCTATTGACCCATCCAGTAACACCTATTTTCCATGAGACTGAGTCAAGAGGGATAGACCAGTGCTGGTTATTCCAGGAATCTGGGACAGATAAAAGGCCATTCTGCCAGAAAGAAGACAACTGCTTTGAAGAAACATCACCCACACCAAGATTTGTCATTTCTAAAGACAAGCTGAACACCCAAGTCTTTCTAGGAAACCACAAGAATCTCACATGTCTCCATTTAAGCAAATAGAGAGCTTTTACTTCAGGTCACAAGTAGAAGAATAAGAGCTGAAAACTGAGGAAGGACAATCTAATGGGAAAATGCTGGGAGCCAGCCAATTTTCCAGACCTCCCCAGCCAAATTCTTCAAATCATGATTTGAAACACTCAGGACAAATATAGAATATTTGAAAAAAATTCTTAACACCCCACAAAGGAAGGGTGCCAACAGTTCACCCTGAGGCTTTGCTTTGTGTTTCTAGATCATCTGCTCAAGGATGAAACCCTGCTAGGCAGAGGAGGCAGCACAACAAATGCCATGGCATCCATGGATACCTGAGCACTGGAGGGGTACAAACAGCCCTGGGGCTGATGCACCCACAGCTCAGCTCCCTTTGTCCTGCTGGAACAGGAACCACAGGAGCACAACCAGAGGCAGGTCTGAGTTGGGCTGTCTTCATAAATTGATTTTCCTCATTTTATTAAGCTCTTTCTTCCGAGGCTGCTCTCCAAATTGGAGATGCAGTATTTGCAGAGCTGCAGATTATGGAGACTAGCAGTCAAGCCTTCACAAGAAAAAGCAGCAGCTCCCCATGCAAACAACTGCTCTGGCAGGAACACCAGTGAAGGGGACAAAGAGTTCAGAGCAGGATCAGGGCAGCATAACTGATACGTCTCCTATTCTGCAGGAGCACCCAGATGGATAGCATCCACATCTATGCACTGGTTGTGCATCCATCTGCCTACATAGTTATTTACAGTATCAAAGTATGTATCCTTTTATTTATCTAAGCACATATCCTTTTATTTATCTAAGCTGTCTCTTGCTTCTTCTATTTCTCTTTCTGCAAAGCTATAATATTTATCTCTATGATAAGACAATAGCGCTGCTTTTTCCCACAAAATTCCCAAAGTAGGGCAGTTCCCAAGGGACATGGCTCCCTCCCCCCACATCCTCGCTGCAGTTTGGGTGGGATGGGGATGGGGATGGGACATGTGCCCACGGGGTGGCAGTGGCTGTGGGAAGGTGGGCAGGCAGGAGGACTCATCCCTACGTGCGTGAGGATGCGTGTGACGGCAGGCAGGGTTTGGGCTTAGAAGTGTGGAATGTGCTGCCACAGGGTATTTCTTTTTCAGAGTAAGCTGGGATGGCAGCTGACCCAGCTTTCTCCTTCTACCTGCCTAGTCCAATCTCTCTCTTCCCACGGCACTCTGTAGGCACAGGAACGCACAAACCTGGAGATGCTCTGCTCTCGCTCACACTCAGATAACTTTGCTGGCGATGACCATGCCTGGCACCTCTCAAGGTTGAGCCCGTCTTCCCCTGCAGGCAAGCTCACACCTCATATCATCACCCCTTATATCACCATTTCTCCAGTGGGCAGCAAGGGCAGACCCTTAGGAGTCAGTGGCAAAGACCAACCCCCTCACCAGCATGGGCAGTGAGCATACTCCAAACCCACAGACAAGGGAGCTGGTGCTCAGCTTTGCATTCCCCCTGCTCCTCTACTTGTGGCAATACCTTCTGCTCTATCCTTCTCTTTTTTCCCCTTGAAGAGTGAAAAAATGCAAATAGGAGCTTATAAATTATCAATTCTTGATTGATTTTGCTGAGAAAAGCACATAAAACAATCACACAACAGAGGAGAAGAATAATTTAGCATTTCAAGTGGGGAACGGTGATGTTGCTGAGACAGCTCTACGTAGGCAGAGCAGTCTCAAGCCACCCAGCAGGATCTCCCCACTCCAGCCACTTCCTCCTGTCCTTTAAAAACACACAAACAAAGCCATAACCTTGTCTAGCAGATGCCTCAAAACAGAGAAATCTGTATTTACATTAGAGGATGATGCCCTTCCAGGACAGCTACCTGAGAGTACACACGCGTGAATGCAGCTCCATGCACACAGGCTTTCACCAAGAGGATCCTGTAGTTTGACAGTCCATGATGGAGCCACAGCCTGCAAAATTACTGCCAGCAGAGCAAGACTTATGCATGAAAGACTACAGTTTCAGCCCCAGGAGCTGTATGGTCTTAGAGCTATTAAGGGTGAGTCCTTGAAATCAGTCTGCATCAACAGCAGAGGGTTCATGAAATTGTTGTCCTCCTGTTCCTGCTTAATTGCATATTAGCAGATCTTTTGGAGCTCTTTGCTGCCTGTGAAATCTTAAAAAAAAGTCCTCTCAAGTGTTGGCTGCTCCAGAGTTTCTCCAACATCTCATGAAAACTTTCTTCCCTGAGTCTGTGTGGGAAGTCGGAATCCTTCCCCAAAACCGGGTGATAGCAGCACCCCCCTGTCTGCCAAAAGGCTGCACATGTCATGCTTCAACTGTTTCATCCAGGCTACAGCTGACACCACATAATGTTCCTCAGCCACACATGCAGCATTTAGCTTCTGTCTATGGAATTAGCACAACACTGTAGCTCAAATACTTCCCAGGGCACCTTATTAAACTACACAGGGATTACCTGCAAGACAAAGGCATCAAAGAGAAAAATCAACCACCCCAATCCACACCCCTCAAAAAGCTGGGGACTGAGACTCTCCTGTTCCAGTGTCTCTGACTTAAGAAAAAGTCAGCCATGCCTGGAAGCAATGATTTAATGGAGATGAAGAACACACCACCAAAGGCTTTGCTCTCTGTCATAGCACAAGGAGCCCTACAGGTGCTCAAGGTTCCTGTTACACCTTCTGCTCATAAACCACCACCTTCCTTGAGTCCCTGTCAAGCGTCACCAACACCTGGAGCAGTGCAGAACACTGGCCAAAACCTGGTGATAGAGCTTAGGTTAAACATGCAACACCCAAAGGTATTGCCTTGGTCTTCAGCCATACTGCACTGGTGTTGGGTGTTGATGCATTTTGGTTTGTGGTTTTTTTCCTGATACATTCACTTCTTCTCATCCCTTCTAGTTTCCTTTTGGCCACAGAAGCCCACTGTGCTGAACAGACAAGTCCAGTGGCTGGATCCTGGATGTAATGGAATATTATTTGGTTGGCAGTAAAGACACTTATGCATGTGTCTACCTCAGATACAGGTTTCAAATCATCTGGGGTCTTTGGAAGAGTTTGATTCTGAAGAAAAGAGCATTTTCCACATTAAACTTGTCTAACTTCTCTTCTTGTCTTTTACACAGAGTGATTTCAGTTTTGATCACGTGAGGGAAAATATATATATTATTTAGAAATAAATAAAGAAGATGCTGAAAGAGGTGATTGCTTGTGGATGGCAAATTATATTCCTTCACAGCTGCAGTAATGATCTGATTAGGATCCAATCCCTCCACATCCTTCATGTGCTAAGTCATCTCTAGAGAGCTGAAATCGCCCGAGGGTGAGGGATGGAGGGAGGGGGATGTGCAGAGGAAGGCTCTGATACAATGTGGTACCAAAAGAATTGTACATTCACCCTCCAGTCACCTTACAAAATGAGAAATTTCCTTCGGCACTGAAGCACCTTTTCTGCAGATTTTGGCAGCAGCATCTTTTAAAACTACAGTTCCATTGCTCAACAATCATTTATGGACATATCTGGATCCTCTGGCATGAGCTAGAAATCCATCCATCCTTTTTGGTCTGTTCTTTCCCTTCTCTCCCAGACTCACCACCTTCCTTACAAGTCTGCCTTTCAGCTCTCTCTTGCTGCTGTTTCCAAGCTGTGTAGGAAACCAAAAAAGCGTGCCAGTGCTGCTCCACCAAGCCTTATTCCAGCTGCTTCAGGCTAGATTTTTAGGATGTAGTAAGAATATATATTTTTCCCCTTTTTCCCCTTTTCAGAAGTTAATTTCTCATGATCCAGATGACACTCTTAGCCCAGGAAAACTTCTGGGAGCTCCCCCCCCATCAGCTGCCCTCCTGCAGCCTTCAGGCTTGCTGTGATTTAGGATAGCCTGAAACCCCTCGTTAGCTGCTCCTCCTGCAGCAATGCCTGAACACAAGTGTCAAGTGTGGAACAAGCCACGGGACAAGAGAGCTACTTGACCCCAGAGCTACATCTGTCATCCTCTGGGAATGACAGATGGAGAGAGTTCTGCTTCCCTGGGGGAGCTGTCCCTGTCCTGGGAGGCCCTGGCCACAACAGAGGTGCTGCACCTCCAAAGGGCTCAGCAGCTCTGGACTCAGGACGTGCCCCATCCAGTCTGGCAGGATGATACCAAGGTGCCAAAAGGGTTTGGATGAGGCCCTGCACGTTTCCAACAGCAGCATGTCCCCAGGCCCAGCCTCAACCCTACACTGACCTGTACCTACAGAGCTGCCCCACAAACCTCCCCCCTAAATCTGACAACGAGCACTGAAGGTGTCAGGAGAAAACAGTCCCTCCTCCTCACACATCTGGGAACACCTCTGATCTACAGACAAGCTTCAAGGCTGTTACTGCTATTGGGATTCACAATCCCTTCACCACTACAAAAATTAATTCTGGGGTTTCTTTCCCTCTTACTTTCATATTGACTTTTTTTTTTGTGGCCAAGGAAATAGAGCCCTAAAGACGATGCAAGGACAGAGAAAGTAGAGCAAAGGAGATCAAAGATTCCAATTTACTCTTCCCCATTCCTTGTAGGAATTGAAGATCAGCTGGCAGTAAAGCTTTAATAGTACATATTAAAAGGCAAATAAAGGGAATTTTTTTACAATTAAGAATGTGACAAGCATACAAAAGTCACACACGCAGGACTCTGCCTGTTGACACTCCAAAGGAGGTTTCTGCAGACCTCAGGCACAAGGACGATCAGTGTCCAGGCTGTGATAGCACCTCCAGTACCTGGAAACTGGGGAGTTTTGCTGGGGCAGTAGGTGCCCTTTGCTTCAACTCCAAATGGATGACAAGGGGGATAAGGAGGCTTGAACTCAGGCCAGCTCAGGTCTCCTGATCCACCACAACCTGCATTTACTTGGGCATGGGACTTCCCAGGCCAGAAACCTCAGCCATGCACAGCTCCCGGGCTGCCGACTCCCAAGGATGCAGGCTATCAGGACAACTCCATCCCTTCCTCACCCCATCCCAGCAGGAATATCATCACACAAGTTCAGAAACAGCCAAAATGGACCATTAACCTCTTCCTGCAATTCAGGAACTGGGACATTGGGCCAAAGGGAACCCCAGGCTGGGTTGCAGGCCAATACATGCTAAGGCAGCAGAGCACAGCAGTAATTTGTCATATGCCACCTAGAACACAGCTCACATAGCCAAAACTAATATTTTTTAGAGGCAGTGACATAGAGTAAAACAATCCCAGGCCCAAGTGACTTCATGGCCAAAGATTATTGGGTGCACAGAAACAATCTTGGGGGACTGTGCTCAAAGCATCTATTATACGAGAATAGATTCCCTGTGTGTGCAGGCTCCTTCACCAGCATCGTTTGGTTCCAACAGATCTAAAGACAGATTCAAACATCATGACTGTGGCACTACACCAGGGAGCACAGGGCAGCACAAGGCAGCAAAGGCTGCAGACTAGGAACAGCCTCAGCCCCAAAAACCTCCAAGATCTGTTTTTGTTTTCCATCAACGCAGAAATAAATCATTCCCTGTCCCTCTATCCACACACCATCTTTCTCACTTTCTTGCACTTGCTGGTTCAAACTCAGCCAAATTCATTAGTTTAGGTCACGTTTATGGATGACACATGCTGTACAGCCATGAAACAAAAAGCAAGCTTGGCTCTTGGGTGCAAAACATTCTTCCTGTGTCCATTGCAGCTGAGGTCACAAGAACAACAAATTCACTAGAACATAGCTGGTGCATACTACAGTTTTGTTTCCAACCACAAAACATTCCTCAAAAACATTGTCCAAGAAAGTGCTGTTGCTCTTTAAGCAACAGGGGGTAAACGCTGGGTTATTGAAACTAGGGAAGATGGGGAAAAGCTTTTGTTCCTGTTTGGGGATTCATTTGGCTGCATTTCGTTCCTCATCATAAGTTATGTTTTTACTTATATTTTATTAAAGCATCTAGAGGCTTTTGGGAGTAGATGCCCAGGAATAGAAAAAAATAAAATGAAATGAATTAAAAATCCACAGCAGGATCAGGATTGCTGCCCTCTGCATGCAGATTGTGTTCCGAGTCAAGCCAAGGCTCAGCCTGATCACCCCTCTCTCTCTGACCCCATTGCCTCCCCCTGCACCACCAAAAATCCATAAATTGGTGTTCTCATTAGCCCAACGCCCCTCTCCTCTAAGCTGGTGACTCCTGCCATCCCCAGCCTCTCTGTGCTCCATGCCACAGGTCTGGGTGGTGAGACAGCACAAACCCTGATGGCCAGCACAGTACCTCGTGCTCTTGCTTACATCAAAAGCTGCATCATGAGTTCAGATGCTCCTTTTAATGAAGACACGAGGAAAAAAAACCCTCCTCTCCTGCTGCTGAACACAGCTGAGCACAGCTCCCCCCTCCTGACCCTTTTTCCAAATTGCCAGGATATTGTCACTAATTATCAGGCTCAACAAGTGAAATGGTGCAATTTGCTGCAGACACGCTGGGGAACCGATGGGAGGAGTGGGGCTCGGAGGAGAGGGGAGCATGGAGGAGCCCTTGGGGCAGGGAGCCACAGGGCAGCCCACAGGGGCTAGCTCCTGGCACAGGAAGGGTCCTGCTGGCAGCACCACAGTGTTTGCATTTCAGAGTGTTTGCTTTTTTTTTTTCCCCGCTTGATGTTTACTTCAAGCATTGCACTCTGAGGGCTTATAAAGAGGATTAAGTGGTGAGGAGGTCTCGCAGAGTTAGGAGGAATTAATCAAGCGGTAATCAGAAAGGAAATTAATCTGAAGAGTTAATTAATCAGCCAAGGCAGGGAGACTGCAGCCAGTTGTCCCTATCACACCTTCCAGGTAGCTATTTCGTGCAGCAGCACAGCAGCTGAGAAGGGAGAAGGCAGTCCAGGGCTGGGGGGATGCCCAGCCACCCCTCCACACTATCTAAGGAGGGAAGAGAAGCCCAAAGAGCCCAGGAGGTTTCTGTACCCACATACCACCATGCAGGGACCCCAGTGAGGACATCTCCACCCATGTGACATGTGCTGAGCACTTGTCATCTTCCCCTCCTGCCCCCAGACCAACTGAAAACTTTTCAAAGGCTGCAGCATCCATTTTAGATTCTTCCATGCTCCAAAGAGGCAAGAGCCTCTTTCCTTCTAAAAGGGGATCTAGATATGCAGCCCCCAGGTTTTTGATTGCTTAATCAATTCTATATACCCCATGTTTTCCTTCCAGCATCCTAAATAGTCCTTTAAGCTCTTCATTGTTCAACTCTTCTAAATATGCACTGCTGGGGATTGCTTCCCCTCAGTCTGGTCTAGCTGCATTTTATATATTTAGTTTTTCTTTTTCCTAATCTTTTTTTACAATACATTTCCTGCAGAACCTTAATCATTTTAGTTGCTCTTCTCTGAATTCCTTCCAAAAGGCGTCAGGCAGAGTGTTTTGCAAATTTGTTCTCGTCCCTTCCGGGCTGCATTTTGACTAATGCCTGTTTCCCTTGTGATGAGACATACCCCACGCAGGCTGCATGATCAGGGATGCTCAGCCTTCCCCATGGCCTGAAGCACCTGGGGGAAGGAAACTCCCCAGCTCACAGGGTCTGCAACACGATGCATCTTTGAACTTACAAAACCCAGGCCAGTTAGCAAAGACATCTGAAATCTCATTAACTCCACTATTATTATTATTATTATTAGATTCCTTTTATGCGCTGAGTAGACATTTTAATTGCCTGGATGTGGATTGGAGCTTCTATTGTGTGTTTTATGGGCTGCAAGCAAAGGTTCATCTCTACGTGCTTGCCTACACCCACAGGAGTTATGGCCAGTTTGGAGCCTAGCCAGAGTACATGGGATTATCCAGAAGCCCCAAACAGCTCCTCCAAACCCCCCTCCAAACCAGGGGGCAGCAGGGCTCATCCCTCCATGTGGTCACCCTATGGTCACTGAGATTCAGGATGTGACAGAATCATTGCAATAGATCATCAGCATTGAATGTTGTGTTAGATACACAACCTTTTTCCACCTACACTATGTCAGAATGCAAGGCAAAAAGCTGCATTTCACAGGAGATGACCTGTGGGACTGAGGGGTGAGGAACCACAGGTGGGACCTGTGACATGCAGAGGTGAGGGGTGACTGGGGAGAGCTCAGCTGCACCAAGGATGCTGGGTGGGGGATAACTGGCCACTCTCAAACAATGATCTTCATCAGCAAAAGGCCCCAAAAAGTGGTTAAAGCAGCCTCAGCAGAAACCACACCCACTCCACAGCTTCAGTAGCCACTTAAGCCATTAAAAGATTAATTCTTGTCATCCCATTCCCTTCACAGCAGTTTTACTACCAAGGAAGACTGGGAAGGGCTACCTGGTCTCCTTGAGCAATTGCCACCCTCACAAAGAAAGCTCCCACATCACCCAAGGCTGTCCCTCCCCCTAAAACACAAACTTCTAACTTTTTCTTTTTGATATATAATGACTGTTTGCACACATCCTCCAGAACAAAAAGTGACCTCGAAAAATAAAGCTGAGAAGGCAAAAAATCACTGCTCTTGCCTAAAACAAAGCTAAGTGCCACAGAGCTTGGAGGGAATGGTGAGGTGCCCCTGACAAATGCACATCTCTGGTTATCCTGACCCAGAAAAGCAGTTCCCCACAGATCATTTTGTACAAGGAAAATCCTGCTCTTTTCTCGCCTCTCCCACACTGCCTGTCTGTAAACAGCTGGACCTATTTCATTATAACTCTCTTCTACTGTGACTGCTGATTATAAAAGATTGATTTTAATAATTTATAGCCTGCCCAGCACCACAGCGCCCTGGCCACCAACAGGTACCCAAAATGGTTCTGATCTGGAAGCCTCTCCATTCAAAGCCTGAGCCTTGGACACCTCAATAATCGATGCGAATCCGTGTGGTACCCCAGGAGCTGAGAGAAAAAGAGATGCTGCTGCTGCTCCTCACCACACTAATAATGGCACAAAGAGGGCACATTAGCAAATAGCAGCTTCTTCCTTCAAAATCCCCTGCCCTCCTGGCTCCAGCAGAGACTAAGGAGTGAAGATCTAATCCCTGAGGGGATGCCCCTGTATATTGACATTAACGGGTGCAATGCTTTTTATTTTGGCTTTTCAGGTGGCAGTTTAAAGGAGAAGGCATTAAATCCTTCCCCAGCACCTAAACCCATGGCAGGAGGACCCCACAGCATCACCTGCAACACATTCCTGGGTCCCACAGAGCTGGAGAGGTATGGGTAAAACAGAATAAACTGAAAGAATAAACACTGTGCACACACACACAAATATGTAAGCTTGGATATAAATATGCTCAGACAAATGCACACCCTCTCAGATGATGCTATCAAACACATTACTCCCCCAAATCCCTGCAGAGCAGTAGACCATCTCCAAGGTCATATTAGCGTGGAAGTAATGTAATTCCATTACCCAGGCTCCTTTTCCCTCTTCTAGTTTTCTCTGTTGATGCTTGCTCTCTTAATTTTAAACACCAGTCGTATATCTTATGGCCCAGCCTGGGACCGCTTTACTCAAGTGGTAGTAAACACATGGCTTAATTCACTCATTCTCCAGGAAAAAAAAGAAAAGAAGAAAGAAATAAAAGAAAAAAAATCCAGAAAGGAAGTTTTTCTGCATGAAATATCCACGTCCACCAGCGAGATGATGAATAAAGAGCATGCTGAAAGCTGCCGTAACTAACTTGGGCTCAGGGAACAACCAGAGCACACAGGGTGGTATCAGAAAATCCACACATGCTGCACATGCTGCTCAGGAGAAAAACATCCAAGGGGCTGAAGCTCAGCTGCCAACACCATGCTGTGTCAGCCTCCCGGAGCGGGGGTGCAGTGCAGTGCTTGCTCTAAAGGGTGTTGGCCAATTCCCCGGGTAAGGAAAATTCTCCAGTCAGAAAGCTGGACCAAGTGCCTGACAGCAGGGGGAAACAGGGCAGGAGTGGGGAGCAGCCATCAAGGCAAGCTCCAAAGAGAGAGAGGATGGGGGAGAGTGCAGGCAGGAGCCACCACGGCCACTCTGCCCCATGGGCAGTAATACTGCTCCACACAATCCTTCTGCCAGCTTCTCCAGGGAGTTTGTCCTTCACAGCAGGGAAATGTTCAGAGAGTTGGGCCCTTGGGGTTACAGCACACAAAACCTCTTGGAAACCTGGCTCCACTTCTCCAGCCCACGCCCTAAAATCCCCCTTGCTGGACACCATCCACCTCTATGCTCCAAAGCCTTTTCTAACCCATCTACAAATCTTCCTGAAGTTCAGGCTATTGCTCCTTGTCTATTCATCTTCTGGAAACATCTCTATCTCTTATTTTTACCTTTTATTGCCTGCAGAATTCTCTGATCATGTAACCTCCTTCACACCTCATCTCTTCTAGCTGACACCATAACAAAGCAGTTTAATAATAACAATCTCCAACAAAGAGAGCAGTGAAAGAGCACAGAAAGAACACCAGCAGACACCAGAGATCTGCCAGGAACACGCATCTCCAAGGACACTTAGACTTCTTCCAAAATTCCCACGTTCCACTTTGTGGTGAGCTTGGGCTGATTGAAGGCCATGCAGGAGGTCAGTGCTCACACCTGCCCTGCAAAGGAGATGCTCAGGACAGCATTTCAGGATGCTTTTACCCTCAGCATGCTCCATCTTTGGGTCTCCCAGTCTTTTACCAAGTCTGATGGATGGTCCTGAGGCTCATTCTGCTACCAGAGGTGAGAGAGACACAGCTCCAAATGCTTCTGCATCCACCTAATGAGGAACCTACCCCTCCTGGATGGCTGTGGAGGGAGTCTGAAGTGATTTGTCTCATTAAGCCTCTGCAAAAGCTACTCCAACATCAAACCGATGAACTGTCCAAGGCAGACTTTTTAGCACAGGATAAATAAAAACCCAGGTATTTTAACAGTCTACAAGGCTTCATTTCTACCTGGCTGACCCTTAGCACCTGCATGCTCTGGATGGCTCCCTGGTCTGCTGGTCACAGCAGGGAGCCTGTCTCAGGCCCCGAGCCATCTCTTCTCATCAAGACCATGCAAACTTACCCACTGAGTTACTGTGAGCAAAGCCCTTTTTCTCCAATGAAATGCTTTATTTTTAAGTACCATCCCCTGCTCCCATCATACACACCCCAGCACTCGTTAGGCATTAAACCCAGGATTGACGAAAGATGTTAGAGGAATTTCAGTAGGATTTGTCTATTAATTCCCTTTGCTACTTTTTAAACTCCTATGCTTAGAAAAATGCTGGCACATATGTACTTCTCAACAGGTGGCCAGTAATGAAATTATCTGCCAGCTGCTTTCTCAGTAAAGCTCAGCTAATCTGGGAAGAGGAGCACCCCCAACCAAAACAGAAAGTACCACTGAGATGGCAGGTCTCAGAGCTGCTGTCACAGCTGACGGAGGCTGGAACACGGGTGCATCCCTGGGTCCTCCCTCCTCCAGAAGTACACACACAGCATCTCCCCACCTCCCATGTCTGAGGCAGAAGGAAAGGCAGAGCCACAGCAAAAGCCTGATCTGTGCATTTGTGATACACCCCAGAAACAGGGACAAACAACCTCAAACAGATGAGAACGTGTAGTTTCTTTATCCTCTAAGAGCCAATATTTACTAGAAACATTTCCCTCAGCCTACAGCTTCTAGGAAATTACAGCTTGATATCCTGAAGATTTTATTTGGTACCACAACGTGTTTGACCCCCTGCTCTTCAACAGCTGCAGCACAAGGCATGAGAACAGAGCCTGCAGTGCTTCTGTTCACTCAAAACACCTGCAGGAGTGTGCACTCGTATTTCCAGGCTCCAAATGTGTAATTTTAAATTCAAATCTTCAAACCATAATAACTCAGGAAGGTACAGAGATGGTTTTGTTGAATCTGATCTGACTGTGATGGAGACACGAGGTTAATAACTGTGGGTTTCCACGCAGCTCCCCCTGCTCTGCACTAGCATAGGTTTGTGTATTTTGCATTTGTTCTACCCCTTCTTAATCAAGACAGTCATATATACATTCTCAATAACTTAACCTGACAAAGCTGTGCTGGACTGTCTATCAGCAAAGCCTCTTTATCGAGACAACAGCTTTCAGTAAAACTTTCCAGGGCTGCAGGCTGCAGAGTGGAGCCACATCCGTGGGTAACACATCTCCCATAGCTACTGTCTTACTAGACCAATAAAAGAAATTAAAATTCAACCACCAACCTTCCATCTCCCACACCACTAACCAAAATGGGAAACACTTACTGCTCCCTCCTCTCTCCAGCCTCCTCCTGCCTTCCCCATTCACACCCCAAAAAAAGCCAGAAGCACTGCTTTCCCTCCTCCTCCTCCACTGATCAAGACATGCCAGCAGGCTTAGGAAATCATTAGTGCAAATTTCAGACAAGATTATTTACCCTTACAGAGCCTGCCCAATGGCAAATGTCCCTCCAGCCATTCCTGGGCTCTGAAGTGGGCGCCATGTAGATAAATAGGCACCTACCACCAACTATTAAGAACTTCATAAAGCCCCTCTCCACGTTCATCTCCCCCCTCCATGCCTGTGCTCCATGGGAGAAGAGAGGAGTTCCCTCCTTCCCTATCTGCTTTGGTAAGGGTGACATGAAGAATTTGTCCAATAAGAGCCTGGACTGCAGCATTCCTGCTCCCTCATCCTTCCACACACTCCCTTCTTCACATCCCCCAGCCTGAATTTCCCAACATCTTTGTATGTCATAATGCACTGCAGATACTTATGGTGCAAGGGCCATAAAATCTTCAGAATTTGTGTGCCACAGAAGAGAGTTCAGAGGTCCTGAAGCACGCAGGGCCTTGTATGTACATGCCAGCTTAGCACCGACATCTGACAGTAAAATACTTGGAAATGGCTCCTGGGAAAAGCATTCAAGTGCTGAGTTCAAAACTTAAAGTTCTCCACTAAAAATGGAGGATGTTAGAGGATCCTGAATTTGCACAAAAGCCTGACGGCTTTGAAAACCATAAATTTTGTTTTTGTTTAAAAAAAAAAAAAAAGGAAATTTAAAGGTAAAGCCTTATCCAGGGGTAATATATACACTTTTGCCACTGGTTGGAAACCAGGATTCATCCTCAAGGCAGTTTCAGACAGCATGTTGCCTCCCTGCCTGCACCCAGGAAGGTTTCCAAAGGCAGGTAGCAAAGCAGAGCAGCACAGCAACCAGGAATTTGAACTAGTGTACCTTTTGCAAAAGGAGAGCTTACACAGCTTTCTGCAAGCTGTCTAATAGCAGGTAAATAAACACCAGGTTTTGCCTCAATGAAATAACAAAATAAGGTATTAAAAAAAAGAGAGGCACCTGGCAGGCATTCAAAGGCCCAGTAGCACATCCGAGTAAAACACTCAATCAACGAAACTTAATAGCACATCTCCTCTTCTAGCAGAAAACAAGAACCTCATTCCTTTCTGGCAGATTAACACAAGCCTGCCCATAAGGCTGGTCCCAGAACCCCCATCTGAAACTCTGGGAAAGCTCTGGCAGGGGCAAACCCAAGCGAGACACCCTTTGCTGAAGCATCCCAGAACCCAGCGCCGATTTCGGCTTCCCCGCCGGGATGCACTTAAGAGGAAGTGACTTTTTTGTCTGTGCTGCCTGATCACAGTGAGTCCAGCAGAACTTAAATCAATGCCTTTACTTATACATATCAAAAGGTAGGAATGTGCCTTGCTTTACCCTTATGACTTCAGGTTTAATATGCCAGAGTGGAACACGTGTGCTTTGCTGACGAGGGGTTCTGGCACATGCTGACATCCCATTAACTCCGATACCACGTTAACAGACAGCAGCAGCCAAGAAGCATTACTTGAAATCTTTAAGCAGAGAGAATAAGCCCAAATCGGTCCTAAATACACCAGCAGCATAATAAGTTTAGATAGAAAAGAAACAGAGTGAAGACAATATGTTTTGTTATTAAGAACTAAATAACAATATAAAAGAAGGAAGAAGAATCTGTAATCCAGCTGCCCTGCAGCAGGAGGGTGGAATGGGATTTCTGCAGACATTCAGAAGTAAAAGGCTGTATCTAATTTCAATTTCTATCACAGTTCCTTAGATCAAGGGAGATTGAGAACAAACAGGGTACAGAAAAATTAATACTCCTTAAATATAATTAAAGCATAAACCAAAAGAAAATAATAAAAACAGAGAGAAAGCAAATTAAATTATGGCTAAAACAGCTAAGAAAATCATTACTGGAAAAGTCAGCAATATTTTCTCTGTCCCACACAGAGGGACAGACCCGAGCAGGATACTCAGAAAAAGCACTCGGCAGCCCAAAAGGCATGAAGTCTCATTATCAAATGTTGCAACCAATTTAATTCCAGGCTGAGAAACTTGTCAAGAAGGCAGAAGCTCTTTAAATCTATAAAGACTTTTCCCTTTATATACATATATATGCATAAAACTTGTATTTGTTATCCTGGCTGGTGTGAAGAATAAATTAATAAACCTAACATTAAATTTATAGTGAAAAAATCTAGGGGAAAAAGTATTTAAGAGCCTAAATGACAGTGAAATCAAGAGGATGAAGCAGTTGGTCTATAAAAACAAATCATGCTGAACTACCTTCACTGCCTTATTTTCCCCTGATTGAATTACAAAATTAGCCAATGAAGACTGTAATATATTTGATAATGTCTCAGAGAAAAACTTTCTTGAAAAATTAATTCAAACTGGCTTGGATATGAGCAATTCCATACTAATATAACAGTAAATTTGATTTACATGCCTCTTCCCTGCTAAGTGCCAGTCTGGGTGGCATGACCATGGCAAAGCTCTAAGCCAGTCCACCTGGCAATATGTGTCTATTTAGGGGATCAGGTGGGACCATCACCATTTCTGAAGCTGCTACTGCTACAGAGGCTCAGTGACTGAGCAGAGCTGGCTCCTTCTCACAAGGTCAGCTGCCTTCTCCTAAGTCAAAAGACACCAAAGGCACAAAGTCACAGGGGCCATGCATCCCTTAGCCAGCAAACACAGGCAGAAGTAAGAAAACCAAAATGTAAGCTTCAGAAATATTAAATAACAATAAGTTTTGGTGATAGATCATCCATTTACAGGGAGCAGAAAGCTGGAAATCAGGAAATGTCGAGATGGGCTGGTGGTCACCACAGGCTGTAAGTGAATTCTGTGCCTGCAGAGGAGCAGGACAGTGGGACCATGCTCTGCACAGGGAGAAAGTCTGCCCATCCAGTTCTGGGGGACCAAAACTGGGGTAATCCTCAACCCTTCTGGGCACAGGGACAGGAGACTCACACCAGGCAGCTTCGGCAAAGGGTGGCAACAAAAGGATGTGATGGCAGTTCTGGAAGGACTGGGCTGGGATGAAGGAGGGTTTGCATCCATGCCCTCATTTAGCACTGCAGGAAGAGCCAGCTGCAACAGCCCCAGGGATGAACAGGCAGGGGGATGGGATACAAAAGCAGGTAATGAGTTAACTTAAATAAACAGCCTGAGCAGTTCTCTGACAGCAACCTCCCCTGCCCCTGAGCACCTTGGTCCAGTCCAGAGCACCTTTGGTGACCAGCACAGGGACCCTGCACAACACACATCCTCCTGACAGCTCTCAGCAGCCAGTTCCCCAGCACTGCTTCCCACCATCAGAAGGATTGTCTGCCCTGTCCTGCTGTGCCAGAGTTCTTTACCAGCTACTCAGGCCTGCAGCTGCATCCCACTGCTGTGTGTCCAGGGATGGTCATGGGAACTCACCCAGAAACCAAATGAAAAAAATGTTAGAGAAATTGATTAAGAAATCACTAAGAATAAATATTGATTCTATACCATTGTTACCTCAAAATTATAAGTTTTTTTTATATATATCATTACTAAAGCTACTTTGGATAAAGACATGCTTTGCTTTTTGCATGGACCATGCACCTGCTGATTGGGGGAAACTTGGGTCTGTTTTATTCTTTCCAAAGCAGCGGCCCAGTGGAAGCATGGGAACCCCTAGATCAGACTCAGGGCATCCCTGGATGCCAGGACAGGGTGCCAAGAAGCTCCTGAGCAACAGATGAGGAGATCTGGCCAGCATCTCCTGCATTGCTGCGCAGCCTAGGGAGAAGGAGAGGCAGAAATCTGCCCCACCAGGATGAGGACCTCCAGGTCCAATTCCCATCTCTTCTCTGCATGGTGAGAAATGTGCCTCAGCCCCAGGGCAGCAGCATCTCTACCTGCCTCCCTGTGTGCCAGCTCCACTTAGTGTAATGATTATTAAGCCCTGTCAGCAGATATGAAACCAATGGACACATCTCCGCGGGCGAGCACTTCGGAAGCAGCCCTGCTCACAGGTTTTCATTATCCATCTGGAAAATTGGGGATGTCACCAGAGTTTTTAGAGTACCAAGATGAAATCGTCTTGTCAGCACCAAAAAGGCCAGTTCTCCCCTCTATCCCCATCCCAGCAGCTGCCTCAGCACCGCAGGCTCCTGCAGGAGTGGCCAGTGTTTCACCAGGGCACGGAGGAGCCAGGCAGCCCCTCTGGCACTGCCCACCCTGAAGCTGTCGTAGCTCCCACATCTCAGCCCCTGCTATGTGAACTGGGCTATGAAGTAAAAAACCAGAATGCAGGAAAACAATGTTTTTCCTCTCACACTAATTCACAGCCTCTTGTCTGACACTTGCCTGCGTTAGGCTGGGAAGAACTTGCAGTTTGCTGGGGAGGATGAAGCGTGTGCTTCATGGAGATGGAGGTTCCTATACGTTGTTCACACAGAATGAGAAGGAAGCTAAAGAGTTTTTAATCCAAAATCCAAGCTGACATATCCCTTCTCTACGCTGTAATTGTATGATTTCTCACCCTCTGCAGTTTATAAAGCTGCACACTGCTTTGGTTTGAGCAGCATCAAAGGCAGATGTGGCAAAGCCACCTGCTCAGAGACTGTGCTTCTCAATGGGCATCTGATCCAACATGCCTTTTCCCCATTTTTGATAGGGAAAACACCTTGCTGGTCACAAAGTGAGGTCTTTCAGCAAGATGAGAGGGCAGCCAGCAGAGCCACAAAACCTCCCCAACACCAAGGTGTGTGAGATGCTGGGCTGCAGTGTGAGGGTCCTCATGTGAAACAGTCCCTTCCCAAGGAGGCTGGTAACTCCTGTAGATGCAAGCAATGAAGAAAAGCTTTTCTGGGGCTACCAGACTCCAGCAGATACAAGGAGCAAAAGGGCTGTGAGACACAGATGCCCAGCTCCAAGCCCTTCTCTTGCCACAATCCTGAGAGCGGAGGAGAGATCCTAAAACACAGCCCAAGTGTGGAGCAGAGCACACTGACAGCTGATGAGTTTCTTGGGTGCACTGGGCATCATTCCCAGCATGGTGTCCCCCAATCACCCAGAGAGTGGCCGTGTCTCATACAAAGAGTCCAAAGAAAGACCTGTGGCCAGTTTGAGTGACATCCTGAGTCCCTCTCCTGAACCACAAGACAGGTTCAGGGTAACAGACTATCCCCTCTATTCTACTCCATTTCCCAAGGCTATGGCATAAATTGAAGACCACTGTCCCAAACAGAAACTGGAGTATAACCCTGCTCCCCAGCCACAAAGTATGAGGCTCCAAATGTGATTTATTTCTCCTGTGCACAAAATACCACCCAGATGCTTTTGCGTACAGACATTATCTTCTGGTCCATTGATTTTTAATAGCATGGTTGTAGACTGAAATTAGATGCCTGAGCATCTGACTTCCATCAACAGATGCTAAATACTGATGCTGCTGATGGAGGTTTTTGGAACTGTCCTGGACACAGACAGTCTCCCTATTGCACCACAAGAAATAGAATTTGGAGATGGAACAAGCCCATTAGATCATCAGATGCTCCAGTGCCCTCTACAATTTGCTTTCCCAGTGCTTTTGCCAGTCAAAGCTTGAGCAGCCCAGGTGAGAGCCCTTATCCATTCCTTTGCGAGGTTATTCCACTGCCTCCAAATTTCTAGGCACTCCTTCAAGCACATCCAGCCCAGGTTCAAAACCAAGCAGTGCTTTTCTCTTTCTTCTCTCCATTTGCCTTCACAGCTGCCAAAGTTTTCCCCTGCCAATCCTGCCATTTACATCATGGTCACCTGTCCCCTGACAAAGGGCAAAGCTCTCCTGCTCCAGGGTTTAAGGACAGAGTGACAGATCTCTGCATCCCTGGCTAAACACCACATAAATGAACGACAATCACTACAGCAAGTCACGAGCAGAAAGAGGTGATAAACGCACCAGGGACATCCTCCCTGAGGACCATTTATCAGCATTAGTAGTAGCAAAATCGTTTTCAAAGAATAATTGGGTAAGTGCAGTACAGACTAACCACAATTAAAATATTAATTAAAGTCCTTTGCTTCATCCAGCACCACCCTGCACCTTACTAAAGCCACATCAAAGTTGACATTCAGTTGTCTGGTCATTGGCTGCCTGCAGAGAGGCACACAAGAGTGCACAGAACACAAGGTTTCTGGAGATGGTGGGTCTTCATCTGACTTAGTCATATTGGTTAAACAAAATAGCTCATCCTGCTCTGTATGTGGGACCTGTTCTGAAGATCAACAGAACTGTTCTGGTTTTATGTCATCATCCCAGCACCTTTCAGTACAGCAAAGCTGTGTGAGGACAGACAGACACCATCAGAACAAGCAGCACACAGAGGCTGGAGCCATGGAGGTGGGGAATGGGCAGGGAGGAGCATCACTGCTGTGTGGAGGAGCCCTGTGATGATCAGCACCTTCTGCATGGTCCTTTGAGGGGAGGCTGCTGAGGTGGCTGAGCCTGGGCAATCTCACAGCTGTGATGTGAAGATGGGTGCAAGCTGCTGGATGAGGACTTGGGGCAGTTCAGTTGCTCCTGAAGGACATCTTCCCAGCCCTGTTCCCCAGGGAAGCAGCCATGGCTCATCCTCACCCTCTCATTCCTAAAGGTTTACACAAAGGCAGAAACCAGCACAGAGCTACAAGGAGCAGCATCCCCAGCACTGCCAATTGTTAGTGCTGTGCTAGGGGAAAAGCTGATGCTCTGAGTCTGGGAGAGGGACATTCCAATTTAAAAAAAAAAAAACAACAAAAACCATTAAAAAATAAATAAATGCCAACTTCTTTCCAGCACCTCAGCTGGGAGTTCACCTGACGCACAGTCACAGGTAAGATGAGGGTCACTCATGCAGCTTTTAACACCACGACGTGAGGAGTGTTTGTGAAATTCCATGAGGAGATGCTGCTGATGCTGAGCTGCCCTGGGCAAACACCAGCTCTGCCACAGGGGTCCCTCAGGGCGAGTGGTGAACCCAGGGTTGAGCACCCAGCCAGGGACTGGAGCAAACACGGACACCCCGAGTGAGAGAGGTCACACAAAGGGAAGAAAAGCCTGCAGGAACATGGTGTGAAGAAGGATTGGGATTTCTTGGGTCACCTAGAAACTGCTGATCTGATTTATTTTTATTTTTGCTTGTTTTGTTGGGTTTTTTTTAACTGCTTTAATCAATGGCCTAAAAAAGATACCTGGGTTTTGTAAAAGCAACAAAAATAAATAACGATTGGTCAGTGCACTTTACATTTCCTTTATAAATAACCTATTAATACTTCTGGGAGTGGGAAAATGTTTTATTTCTAGATCTAAATAAATCCTGACCTTTTGCCAACCGTTTCTCCCATAGGGTCATTCCAGCACCTCTCCAGCCAAGGGTGGCTCCGGATCCTTCAGACAGTGACACGGAACGTGATCTCCCAAGCCTTTGCCTGACCAACACCACCTGGGACTGAGGGACAAGGGCTGTGAGCAGTTAACTGCTGGAGTGAGAGAGGATCTGCCTTTGCAAAAAGCAGAAACAGAAGCCTGTCACAGCACCTCAGGGGACAGGTGGGATCTCTCAAAGGTGTGCCAAGGAATCTAGGGCTTCATAGCAGCTGTCCCTGGCTGCCCCTGTACCAGTTACAGACTGCATGGCATAGCAGAGGGTGAGACACTTGTCACAGAACCACTAAAGGTCTCTAAGATCATTAAGTCCAACCATTAACCTACCACTGCCATTTCTACCACTATATGTGTCCCTAAATGCCACATCCACGTGATTTTTTTAATGCTTCCAGGGACAGTGATTCCACCCACCCTTTCCTTGAGCAGCCAGTTCCAAAGCACAATCACCTGCCAGTGAAGAAATTTTTCCCTCTATCCAATCTAAACATCCCATGGTGCAATTTGAGGCCTTGTCCTCTTTCCCTGTTGCTTGTTTTACCTGGGAGAAGGGACTGACACTGACCCCCACGTGTCTACAACTTACTTTGGGGTAGTGGTAGAAAGCAATATTCAGCACCTCAAAGAGCTTTATGCTTTATCACCTTGAAGGCATTAAATAAATAAATATAAAAATAGCACAGCTTGCACTTCAGCAGAGTATAAACAGGTATTTATAGAAGGAAGCCCCAGTGAAACCACATGCCCTTTCAATCCACTTCCCAGGCAAATGAACCCAAGTAACATTGAGGAGTAGAAGTATATCAAGGGTATTTGCAAACAAACTGAAGGACACCAGCAAGGAGAATTCCATCTCTCCCATGCAGCAGCTCTGCTCGGATGTTTCAGGGGGCCTCAGCCCCTCAGGGCTCTGCACATCTCACACCCAGCTCAAAGAACACAGCAGCAATGGGTTCCCATCTCCAGCCCATTGCTCTGGAGAGCCATACATCCCAAAATCCCTGTGATTAGCCGTGGCTGCTGATGTATGGCTGTTCCTCTCCTGTAGCTGTGCCAGACTGATAGTACTTTGCTCTTTCTTCCTGCTCCCACTCCATGGCAGGCTCCCAGGAGGAAGGAATGAAAGGGCCCTAATCACAGACTTCTCCTGAGCAGCTAACCCTTGATGTGAAGGCTCTCCAAGCCACAGAGGATTTGTTCATGCCTATACAACAAATAATCAGGGTGGGGGGAAATAAAATCAGTGTATGACTATACCCAGGCTTGGCCAAGGCAACACAGGACAGAATGAACCCTCATCTGAAAGGCAGGCCATGGTTCTGATATATATACTTTTCCTCCCCTTTGAAGCTGTAGCAATAATTGCATAATGAAGGAAGGAAAAGAAAAAAAAAAAGAAAACTAAAATAGAAATTTAAAACCCAAGTCAACAAAAGCAAAAAGCCAGGCAGCCAAGATATCTTTGCAGGAGCTGCTTCTCCTGAATTAGAACTCTGGAATTGTTCTGCAATTGACTCAGTGGACAGTAACCATCTGTTTAGGGAAAAAAATGTTAATAGCCCCCAATCATAATCAAATAGGCAACTGCTTTAAGTACCTTTTAACTAACACTAAATTACAATGGAACAGCTCTGCAAGTATTTCTGACATCCACATGCACATCAGCAGTGCCAGGACTTTGATCAGGGCTATTAGAGCAAATACCAAATGAACTGATAGCGGTGGGACTCCTCAAACGTTACAGAAGGCGTGGGCAGTATTTGTTTACTGTTCCTTTGGTTCTCCCCCACCTCCTTGCTGTTTCTGCTTATTCAGAAAGAAAACACATCTATGCATGTGCACACACGTGAACACCACCCACCACAGCAGACCCCGTGAAATCCTGATCCCCTGAGTTTTTCTGCCCAAGGCTGAGCTTCCATATGAATTCTCCAATGTCCAGAAAGGCTTGAGGCAATTTTACCAGCAGGACATCACCTGGTTTGTCATTCTGCTTAGGTCCCCTATTTCCATGACCCCCGTAAAGGCATCTGTAAGTCCTTTCCCCTCTCATCTGGGTGGAACTGGCCATCAGAGCCAGAAGCTGCAGCGCAGAGAGGGGAAATCCAGGCAGGCAGAGCTGTGCACACACACTTGCATGTGTGCAGAGAGGCAGCACGATCACACTCTTGTTTCTTTAGGAAATCAGATTAAAAACCAATTGACTCTTTGCCAGCTGTAACCAAGTCTGAACCATTAGCTGGCACTGGCTCCACCCGAGGAAGAAAACCTTGTTTGGACAATGGAAGGAGTTTTTAATCTCAGAGCCTGGAAAACAGTTAATCTCAGCAAAACTACAAGTGCTCTTGTCTCTGGATTGTCTCTAGCACCTTTCTCTGCATATCTGAGCTAACTCCATTTGTTTTTTTATTGAAGTTGTGCAGCACCAGGAATACATCACACAGATAAGCGTGAGCACACGTCCTTCATCCCGAGGCACTTGCAAATGTAACAGAAAATAAGTAAAAAGAGAATATATTTCAGTCTATCAACCTAAGTATTTACAGGCTCCATCACTGTGCCATCCAAATGTTGTATGCCCCAGATATTTTCTGTGCCATTGTTATTCTTTCATGAAATTTAATTTTTCTTAGTCCTGAGACTTGCATGTGGCTTTTTTATTATACTACACAATTTCATTTCCTGTCATCCGCTGAGATTAAACTTGGATTGGAAGACATGGTTTACAAGGGCTGCAGTGACAAGCCTGACCCCGGGAGGTGAAGTGTAAAGCCCTCCACCTTGGGTGGGCAGCCAGGGAATGTGGGACACTGGCCCCAGAGTTGGAGCAAGCAGCGACTGAGAGCAAGATATTGGGCTCCTTGCTCCCATGCGGTCTATCCCATCCAAAAAACCCACCCTCCCTTGGGACACACAGTAAACCAAAGGACTATAAATTTCAATTTCTTGCATGCTAAGACTCTTTTTCTTTTCCCACACTAATACAAGGCTTTAAAAAACATCCCAGTGTCCCCTCTGGATACAACACCCTTCAGCAAGCGGTTGCATTTCTGCAACTTCAACGAGTCTCGGTTTTAACATTCATTCTTCCCAGTGGTTTCTCCCTCCACTGCCTCTCTGTCGCTCATGCAACACCACTTTTCACAAAAAGGAGCTTTGTTTGCCATTTCCCTGCCGCCTCCACCACCCCAGCTCCAGCAATCTCCCGGCTCCCCCCCAGCTGCCTCAGCCCACCCCCGTTCCCTCCCAGCTACAGCAGCCAAAGCCGACGGGCGGCCAGAAAGGGGATCTGACCTCCGCCGTTCCGTGTTAATGAATGCCCTCTCCGGAGAGGATGGCCCGGAGCCAGGCTGGGCCGGCTCAGCTGAGGAGCACAGCGCGTCAGAGCCCTCTCAAAGGAGCTTTTGTTGGTGCCAGTGCTCCAGCCCGGCGAAGGCATGCTTGGCTCCGCGGGCTTTCCCACCGCTTCGCTGCTGCCGGGTCAGCGACCGCCTCTGGCTCTGGCAGGGCTGTGGTGCAGTGCCCCAAGGGTGTGCTACCAGCCAGAAGAGGACAGAGGTGGGCATGCTGTCCTCTCGCAGTCCTCTCCCAGTACGTGTCCCTCAAGATACGACTTTCTATTCAGCAGAGGCAGCTGGGATGTTGGACACTTGGCAGCCTGGTTCTAAGGCTGGTGGGCAATCCAGCAGGCTGGCCCAGGGAGCCTTCCAAACCCAACGTGACATCCAACATTGTCAGTCCACGTTCACCTCTCTCTAGGAAATAAACCATCTGCTTAACACTAGGAGAAGCAGAAGGAAAAAGATGTACTCAGAAAGACTTATGAGGTGCTTTAGGTAACATGTCCAACACGAGCACACAATGTTCTGCATCTGACAAAATCAACAGGAAAAACCTGCTCCTGCAGGCCTGCCAAGCTGGGATTTCAACAACAAGTGGCAATATATCAGCTGGCAACAAACTGCTCCTGAATCAGGGATGCACTTTCCCAGAAAGACTCAGGGTTTGGATTATTTTTTTTCCTTATTAAATGATAACATGCTGGGTGCCATAAAGGATGCCTCTTGCCCAAGAGTTAACTCAGCAGAGCAGAGTTTGGGCTGTGTGTGTAGGCTGTCCATGGTAGTGCCTATGATAACTCTTTATTAAGTCACAATTATCTCCCTGGTTTTGGAGATGTATTTATCTTCTGTCAGCTCCATCTCTCCAAGCAACGTCAAAAAACTTGTAGAAACTTTGCAGGGTTGTGGCTTCATATCAGAATTGGAAGAAACACAACACGATGAGGAGGAAAGCAGAATTTCTGGCTAAACAATTTTGCCTACATTAAACTTCACACACAAGGGCCCATCATGGCACACCTCTGGTTTCTGGGAATGCAGAAAATCTGCTGACATACTTATCCAAGCACCTCTGAACAAATACACACGTGTGTTCACCAAGACTCGTTATTCACATCAGGCTCATTTCACTCCTCTTTGATTCTTCCACCAGAGTCAGATGTTACTTTTCCTTTTTATATTTGTATCTCAAAGCTCCATCAGTGGCACGTGCCCAAGCACTTCCAAAGTGTTCTGACAAATCCCTCCAGAAGGCACATAACATCATCCCAGTTTTACAGATGGGGAAATTAGAGCAGAGACAGAGGTTAAGACAGCTAATTGCCTGTGGCCACTAAGTGAGTCAGTAGAAGAGCTGGGAATTGATCCCAGGAACCATGTCTTCCATTCCTCTACTCCACCCACCAGTCAGTACACTCCACCAGATGGTTCTTATCATTGGACATATGGACTAAATATTCCTAAGTTGGTGTAGAAGATTCACTATTTAATTAAATGTCCTGCCTTCTATCTCCATAGGATGCATAGGAGAAACTCCAGCCAGAATCCCATCTGGACCCACTCAGGAAATATCTACATAAAGAAAACAAAGCCCTAGGCAAGCACAAGGAACATTCCCAAACCTATCAACCTGCCCTGCAGCACAGACCACAGCAAGGCCAGGAAACAGGCAGTGACTTGGGAGCCTTGGGAGAAGCTCGTGTTTGTCAAAGCTTGGCTTCAAACAGTGTGTGAGCCACCAGTTAGGCTGGGAACTACTTTGTCATGTGAGGGCTCTTCCTTCAGCCTTCACCGGCCACCACCAACGCTGCCCAGCTGGAGATACCATCAGAGTCACAAAAAGCAGATGGCACAGAATCATCTACTTCTGGCTCTGTCACATCACAGAGCTGGTGTCGGTAGGACAGAGACCAGTTCTGCCTGGCAAACATCAGACACCTTCTCACTTCCCAGTCACAATCAGTGACACTTGAAATAAATTTCTAGAGTCATTATTCATGACACAGTGGAGGAAACCTTTCATCAGAGAGTCATCAGAAAGAGACCTTCCACACCACTGCCTTCCCAGTATGGACATAAAATGACAGCAGCACCTCAGTCCCTGCTCACAGATAGGTACAGAGTGGCTGCACCTGCCTTCCCAACAGAACTCAAACCAATTTCACCTCGTGTTCCCCTCTTCACACCCTGTACTCAGCAGGGAAAGCCTGTGCTCCACCAAGTCCATAAAACAGATTTCAGCCAAGACCAGGCTGTCCTGAGCACACAGGGCTGGAGGGAGCAGGCTCCAAGCTCTCCTGGACACCCTGTGCACTGATAAGGAACACACACCCACACGAGCACACACAGCCAAGAACCACCAGCCCTCTTATCTCCATCACTCTCCCAACAAACAGAAGAAGGCTGCATTCCCTTTGGATGGCTTTGCCTTGTAGGAATGAAGCCACCACACCTTTCCACGTGTGCTATAAGAGCTGGGCAATCCTGGAAGGTGCCTCCTGCTAGGGGAAAGCGACTGCACCTACCTTTCATCCCAAACTTGGACCGCCGGCCATACTTGTTGATCATAATAAAGAGGACGACCAAGAGGACACAAGCAAAAGCTGCCAGCCCAACCGCTATGGAAACCTGGAAGGAAAAAGCCTTAGAGTCAACACAGAGGAATTTAGGAGCCCAAATCAGAAATGCAGCACCTCCTTGCCCAGTCAACCTTTCTATAGGCTCACACCATCTGCTGCAGCCCTGTGGACATCAGCTATGGAGGAACACACAGGTTAAAGCAGCAGGCTCTGGCACAGCTTGGAGGAATTGCAGGCTTTCTGCAGGACTGGGAGGTCTGGGATCTTCCCCATCAGTGATGCTGTTCTGGCACCAGTTTTCCCAGCCTCTCATTCCATATATCTGCAGGGAAAAAGATGACTGCTCCAGTGCCTGGGCTGTCCCTTCACTGCATCACACCCCAAGCCTCTGTTTCTGACATCACCTCTTTGCCATGACATTACAACACTAAAGCTATTGAAAGCTCAGCTGGGAATGCAGTTCTGCCTCCATCCAAACATCCCTCAGGACAGAGTGAGGGAAAATAACACACCAAAACAGAAAGCAGAAGAAATTTAGTAGAACAAAAGGGTTTTTAGCCCATAAAACATCCAAGTTTCCAAAAGCCTTTAACAGTACCCTACTTATTGTAATTTTACTAGAAAATATTTATACCACAACAGTGTCCAAGTCCTGCACTGGAGCTGCGGTTCCACTGTGACAGTGTACAAGCAGGGAAAGAAAACCTCCTTGCCCTAAAGGGTTTACAATCCCAGGCTTATTTTAATATTTATGAATATTTATTCCTTCTAGTCTTTGCTTGAGATACTTTTATTGCATTGATGTAAACAACAATTTCTCTGGCATGTGTCCAATTGTTTTGTACTAGGTCTTGTGATGCATTTAGACTTTGCTTCCTCTTACAAAACTGTATTCTGCTATAATAGAAAATACATCATTTAACCAAGAAGTAATTTCATTTTGCAATTCTTTTCCCTGCTCTTGGTACATTTGTTACGATATTTTAAAAATTTTATTTTACCACACTCTATTTTCATCCCCAGCTTGTTTTCTGTGCTTTATATTTAATAATCAGTGCACATTATTACTCGAGCCTCACTGTTCAAAGCTTCCCCTTCAGTTAAAGGAAGTTTTCTGTTGGATGAGAACTGAAACCAAGGTGGACTGAGTTTTGCCTGTCCTGTTGACACCTTGTGGATTTCAGTATCTTAAAACTTTCACAGAATTAGGGCAATTGCTTAACAGGCTAATTTTTTTCTTCTAATACTTATACACACTTTTTTTTTTCTTTTTTCTTCTGGTATTCTGCAGAAGAAATACAATGCTGAGATCGGACAAGCCCTAGTCTTATTTTTTAATTTTAGGTATGCCCTGCACAGCAGGAGAGAGGGAAAACAGACATTGACAGAATTGAACCAAACTAAACTTGAGTCCCTCAGCATGTTAAGCTCAACAGATCAATAAAACTCCAAAACACACAATTGCCTGTTTGTTTGTTCTCTGGGTGCTACTTTTTTAGAGTGAGAATTTCTGACCCTGCCAGCAGAGACTTCACAGCACACCTCGTGTTCAAAGAGTTCCCTCGTTCTGCACTGCAGACCCAAGAGGGTCAGATGGCTTGTGTCAGTATTTTACCTGCCTGACACAAGCCACAAAATCCTTCTGATTGCTGTCTGGAGTCACAAAGGAAGAGATTTTCTTTGCAAACACCTCAAAAACAGCAGAGAAATAATACAAATATTGAGTCAAGGAATGGATGCAAAGCAGCTCTATAGAGAAGAGACCAAGACTCACCCCAAAAGTGTCCTCCTCTGGTTTGTGGGTCACAGTGATCGGTGGGGTGGGACTCACTTCATAGTCACCAACTGAAACCAAAACACCAGACACAAAATTTAGTGTGGCTCCCACAGGACTCCCAAGGCACCAGCCCATTCCAACAGCACTGCCTGACCTAACGAGATCTGGTTCACCCCTAAAAGAGGCTGAAGCTTTCTCTTTCAGAAGGCACAAATCAACCATCAGAGAGTTCCCAGTGCACATCAGCAGAGAAAACACAGACCAGCACCATGCTGATGTAGCTCCAGCCTCATGAATGAGAAACATTTGCGTTCCTCGTGTCCTGGAATGGGTTCCCACCACCCTTGAGCCCTCTCTTAGTTTTCAGAAATCTACTGAGCTAAGTGGGGGCTAAAACACAACTGTCTCCAGCAAAACTTGATCTGAAGAAACTTCAATGCTTTTTGTGGTGTGTGGTGTATGATGTGTTTTGGGGGGTCGAGGGAAGAATCTGTTGAAGAAACACAGCAGAACTGAGTCCTGCTTCTCATCCTAGCCCACACCAGAGAGATGTTGTTGGGGACAGGCCAGCCTGCATCAAATTAAGATCCCTTTCGCTGCACCACAACCATCATTTCCTTTATAGGACCTTCTCTGGGACATCACTAGGGGCAGATGAACATCTCCTGGCCTCAAAAGATTACCCAGCTGATCACGAGCTCCCCCACAATCTTGTTCATGCACAGGGAAGCCAGGGCTTTGTGGAACAGGAAACCACAGAAACAAACCAGCCACAGCATGCAGAAGGCAAGGAAACACTTACTTGAGACAAAGTTGTCCGTACTCTCTGTGGAAAGGACAAAGAGCGAAGCAACATGATTAACACCACAGCAAAGAGAGAGTTCTCCTTCCCCACCCACCTCAGACACACTCCACCACCCCAAAGAGCCCAGGAAACCAATTTTTCACGTTTTTTCCTCTTGGAAATTGCAGTGCGTATGCCAGCAGGACATGCTGGAGGTCAGGATGGAGAACCTTGGGCTGAAAGAGGAGGGGAGGGATACTACTGTGAGGCCAAAACGGAGAACAAGTAGCATGTCTGAATGATTGGTAAAAATCCCTGCTTTCAGCAGGTGAGCAAAGCTCAGCAAACACCCAGGGCTCTGCAGGAGGGAGGTGGAGGGGCAAGAAGCAGATTTTGCCTTGCATGGCAGAGTGCACCCAAGGACAAAACCCTACAAGGACAAGGACCAAATCCAATGGAGGAGAGCCCAGCTCAGGGCAGGGAATAAGAGACCTCCTCTGACCTGCTTTTCATGAGCCACTCAAAACAGCTGATAGCACCTGAACTGTGGTGCTGTGGCTCTCCAGGAGCTGCCTCTTGCCTGAGACAAGCACAGCAGGCCCTGCTGCTGGCCTCCTGACTGCCCCAGTCTAGTCAGTAAAGCTCCTCCAACCTTTGGAGGTGGCCGAGGCCCCAAGCCCTCAGTGATACTCGGTTTACACAGACTGAGAATCACTTCAGCTTCCAATTCACCCGCCTGTGCAAGGAGCTGAGCCTGATATTGACTGGAGTTTACACAGCTTTCCTGGCAGAGGGCTCCTGGAAGGATGCTGAAATGCTCATGCTGGAGCATGGGTGAGGTTTGGAAGGGAAGTGTAAAACAAACCCCAGGTGACAAGCACAGCTTTCCAAACTAAGAGAAAAAACCTGAACAAATATTTTTGTTTTAAGTCAAGCAGACGAGTAACTTTCCTTGGCTTTTTCTAGCAAGAAGGAAAAAAAAAAGAAATATTTTATTTGGAGACTATTTCTTCCCTATTGAGGCTGAGTCTAGTCATAAAATTCTTGCTGCTTCTACATTTTCCCCTTTCCATTTTTCTCTCCTGGACTAAGAAAATTCAACAGAAATCCAAAAACAGGGTTTTTTTCCATTAAACCCTATTTTTCCAAGCATAAAAAACAGCCAAGAAATTTCAGCCAATTTGACTTCTGTGAGAAGCTCCCAAAGAACTGAACACTCATCACAGGTACATTAACCTTTGTGGATTAAATGAGGAGTTGGTAGCCTGCAGCAGAGATACCAGTGACGACACGCAATGAGATTTTTACAGGATATGACACAAATCTGTCCTGGGAGCCACTGCCCTGCAGCATCAGAGAGAAGCATGGATATGGCATGGAGCTTACATCTCTCAGATTCCAGCTTCTAAACGCACTTTTCTCCTCTCAGCCTGGAAAGCAGAGTGTGGCCTTTTACCAATGAGAGGTTTTTGACCAGGGAGTTGTAAAATACATTGTCATAGGCGCTTTTCTACACTGACAGAAACTCTTCCGGGCACTATGCTTTCATTAATTAATTAAAACTAATAATCTCACCCTGGGTAGTGACAGCAAAGCCCTTGCACGTGTGAATTGCTGTAAGCAACAAGGGGCTTGAACGAGCCACACTGGGGAACCTTCGATGTGTGGCATTTTCTGAAGGAATCTACCTTCAAATGGGAAATTATAAACGTCAGCTGTAGTGAATGTGTATGTCAACTGTGGTACTGGACAAAGCAACAAGCTTCAAGGAAAGTAAATTACATCCTGCATTGGGCTGACAGGGTCTGCCAGGGTGAGGAATGGCTTGGGACTTTGGATCAGAAGAAATAAAGGAAATGGGTCAGTTCCCGCTGAGAGATGGTTGAGGGTCAGTAAGCATCCCATACCGACAGCACACACGAGGCATGGATGGAGATGCATTCACAAGGGCAATATTTTGCATATATTCACACAACCCAATGCTCCCAGAGCCTCTAACACAGGATGCTCTTCAAACATCAGTGTGCTTTTCCACGCCACAGCGTGGCTCAGATCCCTTTCCAAAATCAGCTCTCCAGGACAGCATATCTGCCTCCCTTTCCTGGAGGTCCAGCACCTAACTTAGGAGATGCCCCCATTTCACAGATGGGGAAACCGAGCCACAAAGGTGGGACCTGACAGAGCTGAGACTGCAAACCTGTGCATCTCTCCTCACCCACCTACGTTTGATAAGCTCTTCTGTCCTGACAGAAGGAAACATAATTAGGTCAGATAGTCAAACAGGGCAGCATCCTTGAAATCCACAAATTTTCCACTCCCATCCATATCAGCTCATTTGTTCAATTGTCAGATCTTCAAGGCAGAGATTTGGGTTTGCATTTATGATATTTGACCTGCGGGAAAACTCTGTGTACATATATGGTGTGATATAAATAATAAATGAGAGTACCGTTGGTATTTTGCTATATTTAGCAAACGCCCTATTTTGCTGGATTTTCTTGGGCTGCAGGGGCCAATTTAGAGCTGCCACTTTCTCATGGCATCATTCCTGAAGGCAGCACAGATCTTAACTCCATGATGGCCAGCGTGGTGTTGGACTGTCAGGGAACAGACCGAGATGCTCCTATAGAGCAGACAGGCCGCCACAAAAGTCTCTACAGCACTTCCCAAACATGGATCTTCACGTCCTCAAATGTTTTTTGGTCGGTTTTTTTTTTGCACTTAAGCTGTGAATCACCAGGGAGTACAACAGGGAATTCCAAGCAATCAGTTAAGAAATCCCAGCAAACTGATGCAAAGTGACTAATTGAGCTGTCGCATCTTTTGTAGCCCTGTCATCCTGGAATTGCACATCTTGCATTCAGAAAGAAAACAATCCTGACATGGCTGCATTCAGCTTTAATCATTTCACAAATGCAAGCTAGAAGTAGAAAAAACAAAGGGACTGGCTGCATCACTTCAAAGGCTCTTCCTTTGTATAGCTTGTGACTATGACACAGCAGAATATTTTCTCTCGAAAACATTCAGCAACCTCTTTGGGGCACCCAAACAGAGTCCCCAAATACTTGGCCAAACTCACATCCTATTCCCACTGAAATTCCTAAAGATCTTTAAAATAAATAAATAAATACACTGCAGAATATGCTACAAAATAAAATTATCTAAAGCAGTTATAGCACCTCTCCCAGCATTAAAGAGTTCATATGACACCAAAATACACTTGTGTAGGAAAATCATACTGGTCAGAAGAAGAGGCTGCCAGGGGTCACCTCTTCCAACCTGATGCTCAGACAAAGCCAGCTTGGGTTGTCAAGGCAAGGATTACTGGCAGGGCCATAATTAAGACCTTCGGATTGCAAGGAGCCCTGGTGAGATAAACTGAATATCCTACCTGGAAAAGGCTTTTCAAGGAAGTGTCCTTTGATAGTTTGGTTGGCTGAGCCCAGCTGGTTGGTGGCCACAATCGTGTAGTTGCCATTGTTGTAGTGAGTGGGTTTGTTGAAGAGCAGGCAACCCTCAGACACTTCCCCTTGCTGGTAAAACTCCATGTGGATGATCTCTGTCTCCCGGAGGACCTGGCCGTTGTGCAGCCAGTGAAGGGTGGGAGCTGGGTTCCCGTGCACTGCAAATGCAATGCAGTGCTCCATGTGTAGCACCGGCTCCTCCAGAGTAAGGATGCGAGGGGGATCTAGCGGAGAGAAACATGGCAGGCTCACAGCAACCTCCACCCAACGTCGCAACTCTGCGCACCACGGAAACTAAGAGCACTGAAAACCTCCAAAAATCACTCGTTCCTTCTACTCTTCCCGTGGATGTCTGTAAAGAAGCAGCGCTGTCACGAGAACCACTCCGCCCTCCCTGGAAGGAGGATCTGAGCCACAGCCAGGCCTCTTGGCCTTCCAAACAGGGGTGTAAATTAAAGACAGGGATGGGAATTTCACCAGCCCAGGAACAATTAAGCTTGGACTGTCCTGTTCACACATCTACTGCTGCTCTGCTTCCCTCAGGGGATCCAGGGAAGGCCGCCTGTCCCCGTTAAGGAGGACATGGTGATGTAGCACTGTTACATTACACATGTGCGAGGTGCCCCTGGGAGATTTCCAGTCGCACCAAGCGATTCTGGATTGCATAGCTGTGGAAGCAAACATCCCTGAGAGACTGTCTGTCCTTGGGGGCTTTGACTGCCTGAATATCCCAAAGGAGTTCTCACTCGCCGAACAGCCTCCAGGGGTGTTTTAATTAAAGGGAGTAGAGTGGGAGAGGGATGAGAAAAGCAGAAACTCCACCTGCAATTTATTGCATATGCATCGCCTTCCCCTTGGGACACCCCAAGAATTCAAATGTTACTCTGCTATAGCTTCTGAAACTCCATTTACAACGCCTACACCTAAGGTCCCAAACCCCTGCGGGACTAGCAGCTGGCAAGGTCTGAACTAGAAGAACAAGATTTGTGCAAAGGTACATGACACAAAGATGTATGTCTTCCCTAAAACTCTCCTTTTCCTGCTACCATCCAGGTGCAAAGTTAATCCATTGGAAGAAAACCAACATACCAACTTTGACCCATCTTTGTGAAAACAGACAGTGAATTTTTCAGGCAGTGAAGGTGACAGAAGAAGGTGCAGATGTGGTTGGAGTTCAGCAAAATTCTCCCACCAGCACCCATCTACCCTAAACCACAAGGTCGTGTCCCAGCCACCCTCTTTTGTTCGCAAGCCCAGATCTGCATGTGGCTTGATACCTTCCTGGCAAGGGGCATTCAAAACAGGCAGCCATCTACACACACAAACCCAGATCATTTCAGTGTGAAATTACAGCTCGAGTGATGGCTCTGTGCAGCAAGAGTGAGGGTAGCAGAAACAGTCAGCAGCTCAGAGGATTTCACAGGTGAAAACAGGCATGGGCATAGTGTTGTTTAAATGTGGAGGAACAGATGCTAAAACACCTGTCTGCTGACCAGCCAGCTCTGGGCTGGGCTGAACTTTAATTACCTCCATCCTTCAATCCATCTATAGCACTTATCGGAAGGAAGATGAAAGTAGTAAAGCATCACACAGCATGCAAGGGTTCCCCAAGAGTCCCAGAATCCCACAAGATTGGGGGTGGGGGACAGATTTTCAAACTACAGAGTAAGGGCAAATATTACAGACACAGCAAAATACAGCAAATCTCAGCTGCTCAAGACCAGAAAGCTGTGTAAACTTCCTCTTAAGGTCAGGGTTTTGTTATATTAGAAAGCACAAAGAAAGTTGAGCTACTTGCAGATAAAAGCGAGCAGTTCAGATTTGACACGTGCGCATTTACATGACATTTGCAGTTTAACTTTGTAGGATCTGACCTGAGAGGAATCACTAACATCCCTGAAATCAGTGGCGAGTTTTAAACTTTAGCAGGGGCACCACTGAACCTCTCACATAGCCTCAGGGCAATAAATTTTTTGTTTGTAAACAGATTTTTAGTCCCTCTATGGCTTTCCTTTACTCAGCTGAATCTTCCAAGAGACAGGCAGGAAATGCCCACCACCACCACTGTAGTGCTGCTGTTCCTTCCCTGCCCTTGTGCTCATTTCTGGATTAAGGGAAGCATCAGGAAAGCAAAATTACCGACACTTAAGAGAGAGCTTTGTGAGGATCTGCCTCCAGCTCACTGTGCTCAGCTTCTCCTAATCCTCACCCACAAAACCAGTGGCTCAGGTAGCAAGTAGTGTGCATTCAAACAGCTCCCAGGGCAGCCCCTCCAGGCTCTGCACGGACAAGGTGTCTCCACTGGTACTTACAGTAGACAGTGAGCAGCACACTGGCATTGCTCATCCCCACCACGTTCTCCGCAATGCAGGTGAGCAGGAATCCATTGTCCTCGCTGGTGACATTCACCAAGGTCAAATTGATGGCATGAACGTTGGTCCAGTTGAGGTTGGTCTAAAAACCCCAGAGAGAAATACAGACAGAAATCAGGATCTGGCAGCTCCTTTCCTCCCTGCTACCATCGCCAGAAACAGAGGATCACAGTTTCCATGGGAGAAGGTTTCCAAAATCCAAGTACAGCTGGGATCTGGGTGAAGGGAGGTATTTCCTCACCTGATTAAACACACCACATCTTGTGAGAGGAAATGCTGGGAAGGAGAAAGCCATGGCATTGTAGCACTGATAAACATGGCTGGCCTCAAGAAAACCTTGCTTAGCTTCTACGGAGGTATTGCAAACAGGTAGTTTTAGTACAGTTTCATCAAAGGACACACGAGTTAATTCAATCAGGGAGCACTGAGCTCTGAAGTTCCCTCATCTTCACTTTCCAGCCATACAGAGGAAAGATTTTGCTCCCTTCTGGGACTACCCAGCTTCTCATGTGGACAGAGCATGGCTTCAACTTTCCTTTGGATACAACAATTTCTCTTTTCTCATACCTGCATGCACAGACCTGGGGAACTCCTGGCAGCTGCTTTGCTCTTCCCACATTGGGCAGAGGCAGCACTGATGTGCTGCAGCCCCTACCTGGTGGGTGTTGATGGAGTGCAGCTCAGCCACTGTCCAGTCCACGTCCGGCAGCGGCGATCCTGAGCCGTTGCAGGTGATGACAGCATTCTCCCCTTCCCGCACCGTCAGGTTCACATGGCTCACACTGATCTCAGGAAGGTCTAGAGGAGCCAAAAAGCACCGCTCAGGTGTGGGGCAGCATTTGCTACACCCAGCCACAGGCAGTGTGTGGACCCAGATCCCACCAAGCTGTTTCCCAAATCAGCCTCCAGCACCGCAAGATAAGTAGCATGAGGCTACAGCATGGCCTTGCCCTACCGAGAAAAGGAGGAGAAAATGTAGGCACTGGAGATGTGCCAGCTGGGCAGACCCTCCCATCATCTTTGAATCCAAAAGCTACTGTCCAGTTCTGGCCACCCTTCCTCTCACACAACCCCCATCCCCACCCCTCTGCTCCCACAGAAGCTACCTATGAGGGCAGTCACCTGGGAGGAGAAAACTGTATTGGGAGAGGATCCAAGGCATCCCCACCTCCAGGGACAAGGCACAGAGCACTCAGCACCCCAGGTGAAGAAAGCATCCCTCTAATTTATAACAATCAAGAAAAGATGACCAAGGATGTGTCCTCACATTAACTCCAGCTCTCCTAATAGAAGGTGCCCTTGTTCTTCCTCGGTGGTAGCAGAGGGATTCACTGATTTATGGTGGCTCTGATTTACACCACCCTTACTCGGTGCCACAGGCACCAAATATCCTTGCAACATGAAACAAGACAGTGCTGGTTGCAAGAAGGCCAAATAGTCTTCTTGAATAGGGGAGGTTTTCAGAGGCAAATTGAGTAAGCAGGGCAGGAGGAACTGACCAGTGGTCCCATTCCATAGCAGGGCAGCAGCATCCATCATGCCAAGGCAAAGCCATGGATGGGGATACACGGCCCTTTCATGGCCATCAGAAAGTGACTCCAGGAAGGAAGCAGCATTGTACTGATTGGGGGAGGGGGATGCCAGAAGAAAGAAGGCAGCAGTCAAGACCTGGAAAAGCTGTATAGGTGGCAGGAATAGTGGAGAGGGAGATGGGAAGAGCATGTATAGTCTTCTCCAGGCTGAGCTGGTATCAAGCATGACCGCACCAAGCCATGCCAGCCCTCAACACCACAGGAAAAAGTCAAACGTGGTGTCCTTACAACATCTCTAGAGTCTTAATGTCTGAACAGAAAGACTCCCCTGGTGGAAACCAGACCACTTTGGCTCCCTGCCCCTCCAGGAGGTTTCATGGTCAGAGGAGGTGCTCACCCTGCATACCAGCAGGTTTGTGTCCCCAAATCAGCACCATGCTGTCCCCTGCAGTCTAATGTCACCATTGATGGAGCCATCTCTCCCCCTGTCCCCAATTCCCTAAGGATTTTTTTTTTTTTTGTCTAATCCTTGCAGCTTATTCATCCCATGTGGGGCGGAAATTACAGCAGTCTCAAATCTTTTTAGTTCATCCACACGAAGACACACTTTGGCCAATTTCCAGAGCTTAAAGGGACAGGGTGAACTTGAAAAAAAAAAAAAAGGCAACAAAACACCCAAGTCATGAAAATACAAATATGCATGCTGTTTGTCTACTACTGCTACAAGTAACAAACCCAAATCCCTAGTAGAGAGAATGATTATAAAAAAAAGAAAAAAAACTGGTTTTCCTCCTTTTTTCAGCCTGTGAGTTTGACAGCTGCTTGTGTACAGACAGTTTAATTGCTCTGTGGAAGGTACATCTCTTTTTCCTTACTCTGCAAGGGATGCTTTCCAGTAATAGCAACAGGAGAGCAAAACCTGACACCAAACAGGCAGCTGATGTGTGAACAAGGTGAAGGAAAAAGGGATAACTATTGAACATGCCTCATGTTACTCCTGGGGCTGCTGGACTCTTTTAAACACCAGCAGGAAAAAGATATAAAGTCACTTCTGGCTCTTCCCTACAGATATGGGATTTCAATTGGAAAATAAAACAGAAGAAAATGAATAGAGACATGCATTTCCTAAGAGTAATTACAAAGGATGCAGCAGCAGTTTCTTTTAACAATATGCTGTTTCTAGGATTCATTAGGTGCAGGAAGATCTACATGAAACAGCTCTTTTCGAGACATCACACAGACTCACTACAGACACTTTGTCAAGCAGCAGCACTGCAGTGAAGAAAATGCCCCAAATCACCCAATATCTTTCATACACACATTAATAGCAGCTTCACATTTACCCAGATATTCTATTTTTAATCTACAAACTATCCCAACCAGCTTCAATCTCCTTGTTCTCAACCACGTGGTGGGATCCTGCTACATCAGGTTCCCGAAACAGCTGAACCTGAGGTGCTGGATTGGACAGGGATCCCTCCCTGCCTCCCTTGTGTCCAGCCCCAGGATCCTTACCACACTGGGTGATGTTCATCTCCTTCAACGTGATGATGACTGCATCCATGGTCATGCAGTAGAGATCCTGGTACTGCAGGTTTGCCTCACCCTTCTCCTGCCAGAGCTGGATCCAGCGGATGTCACAGCTGCAGTTAAAAAGGTTCCTCTCTAGTCTCCTGCAGGCAGAGAGAGGTGAGAGAGGATGGTGGGATGGGGAAGAATGAGCAGAGCTGTCACCTGGCTCTGGAATCCCCAAGGAGAACAGCCACCAGGCAGGTGTGAGACCTAAAGTAGAATCTTCTCCGTGTTATTCACCTGGGTTCTTCTGGCATTCATTGTTCCTGTATCTTCCACAGTCACACATCCACACGTTCACAGACTCCTTTGTGAGCGCACACAGGGTTTTACATGTCCCAGGCCAGCACACAGATGCATTCAATGTCTCCCACCACGAGATCTGCACTGCTGTGGCTTGGTCCCACAGTCATGCAGACACCCAGAAGGGTCACCCCTCAGTAAACAGGCAGGCAGCTCTCTACTTCCCTAAAACACTGACTCACACCTTCAAATCCCACTTTCAGTGGTGGTCCTAGACTTTGCTGGACAAAGCACAATTCAAGCCCCTACAAGCACTCAGAGAAGCTGGCAGCTCTTCTCCCAAGTTCCTTGTACGGACACGGGCTCCTGGTGACCCAGAACACAAGCTAATGTGCAGGGGAACATGCATTTTAATCAAATCAATCAGCACTGTGCTGAGACCCTGCTGACCTGGGCAGGAGAAATGGAGAAAAGCACTGCCTTTAATGTACTTCATTTAAACCACACTTACACATAGTTTATATACCAGGAATGTTTATTATAATTGATTTTCCAACCTATTAACCATTTCATTTACATTTTTAAAGCTCTGCAGGTCTCTGTGGACACACAAGAAAGGCAAGTCCCAGCAGGGAGAAGAGCCCAGAGCTCAGCTAGGACTGAGTTGGCAAAGCTGGCTGCAATGATAATTTGAGCAAAACTAGGAGGTACAGCCTGAACACACAAAGTATTTCCCCACACAACTGTAAAGCAAAGAAAGTTGGGATCAGCAGAGCCAGCAGTGTCAAAGATGAGCTCAGCTGCCCCAAAGCAGAAGGGCATCCCCAAAGGTCAAACCATTGCTTCACATGATCTCTAGATCCCCCATCATACAGGGGAGAAAGCTTTTTTCCTGCTCTGCTCCATGCGTTACTGCAAAATTCATGCTTGCTTTTACAAAATTAATTTCACCAACTAACAGGACTTGGAAATAACCTTCCAAACATCTGCAGCTGCTGTTCTGTCAACACAGTGCTGCAAAAGGAGGAAGTGAAGGGGTCTTCTGGTAGCACCCAGGTTGCTAAACCTGAACCCTAATGACGCCACTTTGCATTTTCAAATACATCAAGATGTCATCTGACCTTTTTTTTTTTTTCAGAGCAAACACTGAGTTAAACTTCACTCTGTGGCTTTTCATTAGTTCATTTTTTTCCCCACCAAAAGGACATAAACCTCTGTGACACAGGTACAAGGCTCAGACAAGCAACTGAAAGGCCAAAGCACTAAATTTAACAGAGCAGAGCAGATTAGCGCAGTGATTTGGTGGGATTTGAGTGATGAGACATTCCCTGCATGCTCTGACAGGTACTGCCAGGGCTTTGCACTGGCTTTACATCCTCTTCTACACAACCACGAATCTCCTTTCTTCTCAGAAGCCTCCCAGGATCACTGATACCAGCAGAACATGGGATGGCACGTGGGTAAGAGCCACGGCAGATCACGAAACTGGGGGTGTACCCTGGGACCTGGCAGGGAGCTGGGGGAGCTCAGATGCAATGGGGGAGAAATTCTGCTCTGCTGCAAAGATCCTCACAAAGCAAGGCTGCTGGGAGAGCTGCTGTCCTAGCACTTAAGGGCAGCTCTGTAAGTAATAGACAGCAGCTTTCTCAGCCCATTGCTAATTCATGAAGGGCCATGAATAATACAGGAGCCACAGGCTTCAGGGCAGAACTTCCCCCAAACCTGCCCCAACAGCAGCCATGTAACTCGCTCTAATCGAGACCCCCAGAGGGGCTTTTGCACAAATTAACTCCCATCACGGGCTGGATGTGCTGAGTGCCACAGGCAGCTGGCACAGCACTGCGGGTAGAAGGGGCACAGATGTGCACACCCCTTGTCCCTAACACGCATAGCAAAAGCATTCCTGACACGTGTAAAATACCCTTTCCTCCTTCCTTGGTTCCCACCTTGCCATGCCAGCTGGGACTTCAGAGAGGTGCACAGAGAATTCCACACTCACACTGTCCTAAACCCACCCAAAAACCTGGACCTCCAATTCTCTCCTCAGACCCCTTCCCTTGCAGGGACCAGTAGGAGCTGCAGCTCCTTCCAACTCTTCCTCTCTCATTTCTGTAGCACACCTCCACTTCCCAAGACCTTCTGCTTGTGGACATAAATGCACCTTCTCTCCCCTGCAAGAAGGGGAAGCACCTTGGAGACCACAAGGTGCCTTTTGGACCAGAGGACACTGCCACGTGCTGCAGACCATGGGTGCAGCAGCACCCCAGTGAGAATTAAGGCAAGGGGTTCATTGTGGGACATATCCAGCACAATTTACTCCTGGAATGAACAAACAAACCCAAAGGTCATTTTTTATATGCAGGCTGCAATTATTGCCAGAGCATCGCTTGGCTGCAGGCACCCAGGAGCTGTGCACACTCCCACACCTTCTTCAGCCCTCCTTAAAACTGAAAACGCCTGAGAGAAATAGCAAATATCACAGCTGCAAGGGAGCTGGGCTCTCTGCACAAGCAGAGCTGCTCTGTGACTCAAGGAGTTCATCCAAAAAGGGACTGAACCGGCACCTGAGCCAGAGCCATCCACCAGCACCACAAGCAGAGAGTGATAGGGCACAGCCTCTTCCCAAAACAGGAACGCTATGTTTGGGAAAGAGGAAAATTGTGACAATCCTGCCGTGAGCTGTCATTTGATAGGACAATGACCCATCAAAACTGAGACCATAGAGGCATGCAGGCATCAAGTCAATTCCTCAGCAGCAGTCATGCTGCTGGTGCCTGGTTGAGCCCAGCTTCACTCCCTGCAGAAAGCTGTACCCACTGTCTCCCAAAACTGCCTGGACAGTCTTCACCAGGGTGGACCAGTGTGGGAGACACATGCCATCAACACTCCAGTATGCTCTGCAACAGACAGGGATTCCACACACACAAGCAGTTTTTTTCCAGACTAGCAGCTAAATGAGACACATGCCCTGTCCCAAGCCTCCCCACTCATCAGTTAAAGCAAAGCTGTCTGCAGCTAAAACCTCTCAGAGGGCAGCAGAGATCCTTGCCACACTTCTCCTGTCTGTTTCAATTCACATAAAACTCCTGCCAAGGTTTCACACTCTTACAATTAAAACGCTCTTCCTACCTTGGGACTGAGGCCACTTCCCTAAGCTTGAGAACCAAAGAGCGCTCAGCAGAGACAGAACAAAATCTGATTTTGTTTTTCATTGGTATTAATTTCCCAGAACTAGGGTTTCTCTTGGTGGTCCAACCAGAACAGTTATGTCCGAGCCCCTGACAGAAAGGGATGGGATAGAAAGGGAAGGACTGGGACAGGGAGTGGTGTGTGGTGTCTGACAGCTGGCTCAGCTAATGCTGAGAGCAGGCAAGTACCCACTGTCTGGCCACAGCTCTATTACTGGGACTGCTGATGGTGATAAGTTTCAAAGCTGGAGGCACAGACCATGTTAAGTTGGACTCACAACATTAACAGAGATACTGCTGTGCCCCGTCTCCTCTAAAGCCTCTTGCTGTAGCACTGCAGGAATGTACTGCAGGGGCAACTTGGCAGGGACTGCTGGTATTAGAAATGCTGATGGGTTGGGCAGAGCAGCAAGATGTTCAGGACTACAAGGTTTTATACAACCAAAGACGTAATTGGATCCAGAGTCTTAGGTCTTTCCGGGAAGGAATTTCTTGAAATGTCAGCCCTAAGCTCTCTGAGGACATGACAAAGGAAGCCAAGGACATGACAGAGGAAACCAGCTGTGACTTCTGGATAAGAAAGGCTCTAAGTCCAATGGTTTATGAGCTGTTGCATCTGTCAGATGCTTCCCTGCACACACTCAGCTTCAGACTTAGGAGAGTTGTGCGCTCATTAGCCTGAGCCCTGCTGGTCAAGGTCAGCCCGTGCTGTGGGAATTAGGGCTGGAGTTACTGGAAACCATTCCAAGCCTTGTTTCTGGCCAGAACGAGCAAGAGATAATTTTCTCTGGAAGTGTGCCTCATTTTTGCCATCCTTTCTTCAGTGAGTCAGCAGGGGAAAATCTCAGCTCTGTTGAACAAGAAATTCTTCTTTAAAGCAATACCATGTTCACAAGGCTGCAATACCTTGGATGCAGCCAAGCAGCAATTTCAAGCCCCAAGTTGCCATCCAGCCACCCAGCAGTCTTCTGATCTTTCATCCTCGTTGTTCACCGTGAGTGGCTTTGTCAGGTCTCGTGTTCCCCGGCAATCTCCATGTCACAACCAGTTGCAGTTCCTCTCCTCCCAATGCTCTGCTCTCCTGAAGACAATCCTCCCATTGCTTCCCTCACCACATGCTCCACTGCTCCGAGCTGCCTCGTTGTAAGCCACAGTTTTGGCTTGGACAACTATCCTCCCTCTGGATCCATGATTTCCTGATAGCACAGGGGCACTGGAATTCAGTATAAGGCATCTCTGGTGAGCCTCTGCACCCACTTGTCCCAACATCCCACAGACCTAACCCTCTGGAGAAGAGTGGACTACGTGTCCCTGGATTCTTCTGGCCTCTCCACCGCTGTGCACAAATGCTGCTGCTCAGCCTGCCTTCCTCAGGCTTTCTGTCTCTGTATCAGCCTCTGCTGCTCACCACTTTCTCCCTTTCCAGAGAGTTTTGGCTCAATTTCAAGTGCTTGGCTGATGTCAATCTGCAACTCCCTTTCTAGCTTTCACCAGTGTTTCACACTTGCTTTATGTGGGCCATGTATTCCAACTCCTTCCCAGGTTCTGGAAGCCTCCTTGGAGCTCAGTGTGCCAAAAAACTGCCTCTTACTCACCCATCCTCTGCATTTCTCAAAAAAAAAAAAAAATACTGTAATTCCCACTTTTGTGGATCCATTAGTAATCTCTTCCCATCCTGGAGATCTATTCTTCCTCACCAGCTGGTCCCATCCTTCCAGCAATCAGGACCAAGACCACTCCACAGTAGGTAACATGTTTTTACCTTAATTCCCAACATCTCTATGTGAATGATTATTCAGAGCCCATAGCTCTGGCTGCACCTCTGTGCTGCCTTCTTTCCAACAAATACAAAGATCAGCAGGACAGTTCCATGGCCCCAGGAAGGACGCTGCAGGCATGTCCCCCTGCCCCTTAAAAACTGGCATCCCAGTGGGTACCAGATAAAACATCCCTCTGCTGTCATATTTGGGGACCAGCATCACCACATTATTCTGGTAATCCCTGTCCTAGATGTGCATATGTGGATGGAGAGCCCTTAGTAACTAGGAGCTCAGAGAGGAACATTTGTCAGGAAGCACCTAAAGCAATTTTTTAGAAAAAATGAACTTGACCAGGCTCTTACTCCAGCCCAGCCAACAGCAAGGCATCCCCTGTGGGCAGGCACATTTGTAGGTCTAAACTAGCTGGAGCTGGTGCCAGAGGTTGATTTGCCAAGACCCATTTCACAGCTTGGAGCAGGAGAGGTTCAGCTGAAGCTCCTGCCCCACAGGATGCCAAGCCTCCCCATGGGACAGCACACACCATGTCAGTACTGCTTTCCCACCCCACCACGACTTCCTACCAACCAGCCCTGTGATCTCCCACAGTTCTTTGTGCACTATTTCTTTGGTTCATTGGGGTTTGTTATCTCCAAGAAAACTGCTCTGAGCACAGCTCTGGTGGAGCCAAATAATTTAGCTCAGTCCCACTTGTCACGCTGCAGAGTGCTGGCCCCAAGTGACTCTGCTGACACCATCCAAAGCCACCCCAAGCATGCTGGCTCCCTGCCAGGATCATCATATGAGGACAACACAGATAGATTCATCAGGTGAAGTACCCTCTGCTGCCCAAAAGCAGCTTCTCAATTCTCTTTGTGCTTGGTATTGGTCTTTTGAGCCTGGCTGGAGCTGGCAGACCTGGGACGTGCCTGAAGAAACAAAATATGACCAAATGAAGCAAAAGCACATAAAAGCAAGCCCCTTTGGAAGTATTCCCATTAATCTGCAGGCTCACCATTACCCCAGGCCCTTGTGAGTGCCTCCAGCTCAGGACTGCAGCCCCATTTGCTCCTCCACTCTTGGGTCTCTCTTGGGTTACAACCATCAATCTAAGTTTTGCCAGACAGTGCAATGACAATAAGTAAAGATCTAAGAATACAAATGACTCATGCTATTAAACTTGAAACCCGAGCCAGGCTTGAAAAATATTTAGAGCTGTAATCAGCAAGGAGACAAATTCTGAATTCAGCATTTCAACTCTGCAAGCCAAATTTCCCCATCAGAAGGGCGTTTCTCCATTTTCTAATATCACTATTAGTATTTTTCATTTAACAATTTGACAGAAATAAAATACACTGCAGTAACATGGGTGATAACACACTTACTCCCACTTGAAAGACTGTCTTTATTCTTTCATAAGTCACTTCTAGCTTACAGCTCTATTGATCATCAGTGAGGATGAATGGAGCTTCCCAGGATCCTCTGGGACAAATCCTACATATATATTTTTTTTTATACCCACCAAACAACTATTTCTAAAATTCAACAAAACAGGTCATCAGGGCAACGCTCCATTGATTTCGTGTCCACTTATTCTTCAAGCACGATGCTGAATGCTCTATCAATAATTCAGCAGGCTGAAGGCCACCAGTGCCCCAGGAGACACAACTATCTCATCATCTCCCACATCAGAGCTGGGAGGTGCCTCCGTTGCTAGAGAGAAAGGGAATCATTGGCCTAAAAACCAGGGGTGTCTTGCAAAGCATGTGCACCAACTAAAGAAAAGCAGTTAGCCCTACTGTGTGACAGATGAGAGCAAGTGTTTGAAGAGATTCACTCAAAATCTGGCCTAGTAAGTATTTCTAATGTGCTCCCAGAGTTAGTCAACCATTTACTACTCCAAGCATGACTTGTTCATCATCCCGATGTTAATTAGCCAGCTGCTGTGAAGTTAAAAGAGAAGCAGTTCTGCTCTGGTGCTCCCGTACCCAGGAAAGCCTTCCAAGGATGCTGCTGCCCACTGGAGTTTTAGGTAATTATTCGCTGGCTTCAAAATAGCTCTATTTGGAAATTGTTCCTCCTCTCAGCCTCCTGTCTTTTCCCAGGAGATACCCCCAGGGTGGGACTTACAGTTCAAAGAGTCGCAGTGTCTGGAAGAGTTGCCATGACAGAGTGGTGAGCCGGTTCCCGGAGAGGTCTCTGAAAATTAAGAGGAAAAACAAAAAAAAAGTAGTCACCGTAAATAATTCTTCCCGCACATGGCCCTACCACCTCCACAGAGCTCATCGTCCTCCTCGATGGGGAGGCTGTCAAGCAGTTTAGAAACCAAGTTCAGATTTCATAATGAGAGATTTTAATGAGGACAACCACAAATGAAAGTTTCTCTTTTTTTTTTTTTTTAAGGGGAAAAATGATTTATATCCTGCTGCAATGTTAAGGAAAAAAAATCCAATATCTGACTCTTGCCCATGAATCTGGAGCTCAACCAACCATAAGCAAAAAGAACAAGTCTCATTTCAGAACTTGAACAAAAAATTTAAGTGCAAACCTCACGTTAAAAATAGTAACAGCCAGGTTCAAATGACAGCACGATGATTACCCAAGGTGTTATCATATGATCTGCAGTAGCTGTGCGTTCCAGGTGTCCCGGAATGGCTGCGTGCTGCTTGCACCCAGGGGTACCACTGCTACAGCAGCCAACAGCTCCCCATCCCTCTCTCCATCTGCACAAACTTGCAAAAACATAAATCTCATCTACCTGGGAGAGCTTAGCAACCCAGCAGACACCTTCTCTTTAGCTGAAAGCCAGAGAAGATGAAAGAACGTAAAAGGGAACTGAATTAATAAAAACAAGAGGAAGAAATGTGTCTGGAGTAGGGTGAGCAAAAGGAGAAAAGCCCCCAGATTCTAACAGCACAAAAAGATGGCAATAAAACACATCCTGTTCTGGCCAGCCTTGCCAGGGACACCTGAGAGTCACCAACAGAGTGAGCAGCCCGTGGGGTGAGCGAGCAGAGGAATGGGTGATCCCAAGCTCTGGGAGAACCCCAAATGCCCAATCTCTTTGCTGGCCCCCAGAACACACAGGACTCACGTCCTCACCAAATCCATCCCTGCTGCAAGCAGGGCAGCCCAGCTCAAGGCTGAGGACACCCCTCTGCCTCAGCCTGGCCCACAGGAAAGAGCCATGAAGGGCCAGGGGCATGAATTGCCCAAAGCTAATTCAGCTCTGGGCTGGCCAGAGGGGAGGTATGACCCAAGGCAGCCCAGCTGTGCAGGGCTCAGCCTTCAGTCCCTGTCAAATTTGCAAATAAGTGCTAAAACCAATCCTGCATGGCTCCTGCTGCCACAGGTCTGACGCACGAGGATTTGGGAGAAGAGATTAATTTCTTCCCTTACATTGGGTTTCAGCAAGGGGAAAGCAATCCTGGTCCTGCCCCACCTGCACCAGAACTCTGCAATTGGGAGTGGGGAAGCTGCTCACACAGCAAAGCACTGTCCCAAAGGCTCTCCACGAGCCTGGCAGAAGAACAAGCCCAAACACAATGATGGCACAGTGCTGCCTTTCTAAATTCTGCCTCTGCTTCACATCAGAATATCCAGCTGTGGGAACCACAGCAAACCACAGGTACCTCATTTCACATGACTGTGATCCCACCATTCCCACGTCTGTAGACAAACTGCTTCCAGTCTCTGATAAAGGTGGCAAATATGGCAGGTGAAGCTAAGCAGGGGGGAAGAAAAATATTGCAAGACTCCCTCCTTGATCCACCCCAGAGCACTGAGCACCTGGAAATTTTGCAAAGACAGATGAAAAGTGGGAGGGGAAGGAGCAACTCACTGTTACTGAAAAGTGAGACAGTAAACTCCCTCCCCCAGCCCAGGGAGAAGAAGGAAGCGTAAAGGGGATGCATGAGAGACAGCAAGATGTGGGAGAGAGGCAGAAATGCAGAGGAGGGAGTGAATCTCGCTGGAATGTCCTTTCTCAAAGGTCATGTTTTGCTACATTAGGCAGAAATGTCAAGAGAAAATTGGATTCTGAAAGAGAAGAGAAAAAACAACAGGCTTTCCACGCAAATAAGGGAATCAAAAATAGCATGATCGTGTTATTACAATTTAGGACACAGAGAGATGGAGAAAGGATACATCCTCACTAATGCAAGGGGCTTTGCCAGGCAGATGTGCTCCGCTTCTCATCTCCTGCAGTGCCTGGAAACCAACTCCTACCAACTCCTCCCTCCCCCAGACAACAACCCACAGCAAGCATTAGGCAGGGAGGAGATGGGTCTTCCCTTGCACACATCTGGCAGGAGACTCTGCTCTCAAAGGGCAAAGCCAGAGTTTGATCTGACCTGACCACCAACTTCTGCAGGGCCGGTCAGGGGAGCATACACCCACAGCTCCATTTCAGATCAGCCTGCACACAAGCAGGGAGGAACATGTCTGTCACTGGAAACAGACACCTTGGGTACTCCAAAACCTCACAAAGGTCCTTCCTCAGGCTCAGAAACAGACCTCAGCACAGTGACCAAAAGGGGATGGTCACAAATACACATTAAAAGTACACCAATTCAGTCACAAAAACTCCAAAGGTCACAGATGCCAGGACTGGGATTCCACATGCAAAAGGGCACAGCTACTGACTTGTGCTGCAGAAGATAGAGCTCCTCCAGAGAAACCTCACTGCACAGCAGTGATTTGTCCCCAGAACACATCCATCCCACATGCTGGATGGGACAGGCTTCCCAGGGAAGTGAGCATGTGATTCTGTAATTAGAGATGGAATCACTGTGCATGGTCACGGGGAGACTAAATTATGGCTCTACAGGTGAGGCTCTGAGCTCCAGCACTTTGTAACTCCTGTTTGGTGCTTGCAAGGTTCTCTCACAACCTCTGTTCACTCACAAACCTCAGCTGCACACACCAAATTTCCCAGGGTTCTGTACAGCATAAATAGGGAAGGGTTGGGGAAAAATCAAGGACTAGTCCTCTCACAGCTCCAAATCAAGGCCTCTTACAGGCCCATTGTACCTTCCTGCAGCATTTCCAAGGCTGAAAGTCTGCTGCCACCTCCAAATCCCTCTTACCTGCAGAAACATGAACCCCCATTCTCCTGGGCTGTGGCTGGGCAGTGCCAGCTCTCTTCTTCCTGATCTATTTTCTTCTCCCTCTCAGATGGCTGAATCACCCTACTCATTGCTCTCCAACCGCTCCCAGATATTTCTCAGCCTCAATTTCCTTATCCATGCCCAAATTTCCTATTATCTTCCCCACTTTTACATCCTCCCACACCAACACCAGTGTCCCAAGAAGAGCTGCTGCTCCTCTCCCTTATTCATTCTTGACTATCATTCACAAAACTTCTCCCTTCCAACTGGACCAAGAGCCATTCTGCTGACCTAAGATGTCCCTGAGCAAAACCAAGCCTTCCAAGCAAAATCTGCCCTTTGACAAGATTTCTTTCCCTCCACAAAGGGAGGGTGCAAATGGTCTGTAACAGGAACATCACCAGAAATTTTCTAGCTTGAGCAAAACATCTTGTTTCCCAACCTCCCTTCTACCTTGAGAAAGCTCTTATGTGAAACTGGAACGAAATAATAAAAAATAGAATCAGCCAGGAGCAGACACCCCACACAGAAAATTCCAGCCTGAGCAATTAAAATTTGGCAGAGTTATAGGAAAGTGGAAGCAGTCCTGCAGCAGTGTGCCAGACAACCTTTCTAACAGCCTATGCATCAGCTCCACCTGTAACACAATACAGCACAGCACACGTCGAGGAAACGCAGGCAGAGGGAAGCAAAATGCCTTTCCTGCGTGTTTCTCAGCAATGAGCAGGAGCCTGTCTCTCCCAGGACAGATCTGCCATCAGCACTCCTGGAACACGTTCAGACTGTTTCTTTGCCATGGGACATTTTCTCCATCACTCACAGGATGCTCTTTTCCATGGAGACAGTCTCTAGGAGTAGCTGCCAGGGTGCTTTTCGCCTCCAAAAGGATTTGAGTAGAGAGAGGGGTTTGGATGGAGTTCACCTGGACCAGGTCCAGGGCAGAGCCACCCAACCCACCCATGGCTGAGGCTCAACACTGCTCCACAACCCTCCTGCTACAGCCACTGTGCTTCCAAGGCTCCCAAGAATCTTGGGAGAAGCAGACTAAGAAGAGGAACGAAAACCCTCCTGAAGAAGCCTTTCTATAGAAGCTTTTAAGCTCAGTGCAAGGGAGAAGCCCAGAGGAGAAGAAGACACAGAAACAGAGAAGAGAGTTGCTGCAGTAAAAGTTTGAAATAAAAAGGGAGGTTCTGTAAAATCATATTGATTTGTTGTTCAGAAGCCCTGAGCTCCCACATGCTCCTGTCTCCACCAGCCTTCTCCACCAGCACCTCCCTGCACACCTCAAGGGCAGGCTGTTACCGCTGAGTGACAGCTAAATCCCAGTCCTTGCTCTCTCCTCCATCCCAGGAGGGGACATGCCACATCCCACACACTTCCCCACAGCTCCCACAGGCACTGCCAAGACCTTGCTGGTGACCGACAGGGGAGGGGAGGTGACCTTTGCCATTTTGTCACAGCATGAGAGACAGATGGGGCCATGGAGTGCACCTCCTGAATGAGCTCCTGGGGTTAAAAAAGGGAAGGGTGAGAGTGGGACGAAGAGGAATACAGATCCATGAGGACCAGAACAAGTGGACTTTAGTGCAAGAGGAGACAGCATTTTTAGTTTTCCCTTAATTACCCAGCAGCCAAAAGTGTTTCCACTATTAAAGCCATTTTTATTCAGCTAAATTAAGCTAGTTGCCTCATTAATGACACCAACAAGCAGAAGCCCCTGTAATTAAACTGTAAGTTATTTTATGCAGTTCAGCTCAACGCAACGGCAGAAACGCTGCTGCTGGGGAGGGACCCTGTGCACCTGTCCCTCCTCCACGCAGCTCCATCCTCCACTTGCCCTTGTTTCCGAGCTGACACATTTATTTCTGCATGGGAGAAGTTTTTCACACGTTTTAATAACATGGTGCCACTATGAAAATCCTGACTGGGAGGGATTAACTTCGCAGAGCAGCTGGGGCTGAGGGAGCACGAGCGAGTGCCTGGCAGAAAGGCGAGGAGAGATGCACATCCTCAGCTGCGGTCCCCAGTGCTGGATATGCTGGTGGCACTGCATGTGACTCCCTTGATATTTGGGCACAACAGGTGCTTATCATCTCACAGCTCCCTGCTGGGTGCTGGTGGTCGCAGGAGAGGACAATGTCACAGCCTCACATGCTGCTGTAAGGGCAGCTCCATTCAGGCTTTGTGTCTGCAGCAAGTAAGCCGTTAAAGCTTTGGGTTTGAACCAGAAAAATGCTGGAAAGTCACTCTGGGGCTTGCTTATCCCTGACAGATAACTCCAGTGACCTCTAAAAGCACTGTTACACTCCCCATCACCCTCCCTGCCTTCTCCGTCCCCCTCCCTTCTCTTCCTGTTTAGTAAGCAGCTTTGCTCATTAAGGGAAAAAAATGCACTGTCCTCCCTTAATGAGTGTGCTAAAATTACCCCAACAAGTCCCAGAAGCTGTGGCAGGACAGGCCTCCCCACAAATCAGGCTCTGCAAATATTAGTGCGTAATATCAGACCCAATTGGAGTCTCCAATATCTCAGCCCCAAGTCCCAGCAGGACACAGCTGAGACAGCCTGGAAAAGGACTGGGCACTGCCAAGTGCGTGCAAGCCTCGCATGCCCAGAAAGCAGAGTGAGCAGAACAGGATGTGCCATCAAACTGGTCAGCCTGAGATTTCAGAGCTGCCAGGAGCTCTCTTGGATTTGCTCCCTGTTCAGGCTCAGCACCAGGACACATATATTGGTGCTGTGGAGGAGTGAGACAGTTTACAGAGGCCCTCAGCCACGGTCTGGCATTATCTACAGCTCAGTTCTGCTCCTCAAGCAACAGGGCTTCTCCAAGCCCAAAACACAGAACCAAAAATTCTCCCAAGGTTCAACCTTCCCTTGGCATTTGGGCAACAAAATTAATCCTTTCTCCTGTCCATAGATTCTGTCCTGTACCTTGTAAGGCATGTGTCATGCAGCATGTGCCATGACATAATCATCTCAGTCTCCACAAATTATTTCTTGTTCTGGGGCTAGAGTCAGAATCTGCAATGATTTCCCAAACTCAGAGCATCCTGCATCAGAGAGGAGAGTGGGACCATCATGGGTGACACACAAGAAGAGATCCTGCCACTCCACACGCACACCACTGGTGCTGGAGGTGTGATATTAGAGGAAGGAGTCTCCAATCCCTCCCTATTTCTCAGCTGCAGGGTCCTGATTTTCAAATTCACTCTGAAACAGGACTGAGGGAGATGGAAGGGGCTGGTGTCCTGCGCTGTTCTTTAAACAACAATAAAAAACAAGAGCTGCAGAGCAAGTGGGAAAGCATTAAGGCACCACGCCTCTGTCACAGGGCTCCCACAGCCAGGGCCAGCAGCACATCTGCCCCACGCCTCTCCTCCCACTGCCTCTGCAGTGCAGCAGCCACGTCCTGCTGCTGCCTTCAACCCAGCCCAGCCTTTATCTTAAAGGCCATCTCCTACCCCATGACACTTCCACACCCTCCAAGTCATCTCTTCTGAGGCATCTCCCAGCTGCACAAGGCAGTGTTCAGAGACAAATCACCCCTCAGAGTTTATTGTTGCTCACAGCTGCAGTTCAGCACGTGGTACGGACGGGAAGGTGTCACCAGATGTGGGTCACGCTGTCCCCTGTGCTCTGAGGCAGATCAGATGCAGGGATCTGGCCCTCTGCACTACCCTCATCTCGCCCTTGTTGTGTGCAGTTTCCATTGCTCTTCTCCAAAGACATCTGGACTCTCAGAGGACTTGAGGAAAGGTTAAAAGCTGGGTCAGCCCTGCAGTTTCTTTCCCTTTGCCTGCCAGCTTCCCTGCAGGGCAGAGTCCAGCAGCATCCATGCAATAGGTCGGTCTTCTGCTCGAGGAAAAGAAAAATCAACTTGCAACAGGCAAAAGCCTTTCCCCATGGCTGCCCTCCTGCAGCCAAGAGGTCCTCAGGGCTGCGCTGCCGCCACCCCATCCCTTCTGTCCCAATCTGCAGCAATTCTAGATCCATTAGACTGAAATATTACTGTGCACTGGGCTCTCCTCTTGCTTTGGCATGCAGAAATAATACTGGAGATGTGTGCTGGCTGAGGACAAGGGCTGCCAGCTGCCATCTCCAGCAAGGGGCTGGGTTTATCCAGCCCTGTTTGCTTCAAACTGCATTGTTCTTCAAGCTGGGAACACAGAACAACTGGGGAATGCCTCCTGCTCACAGGTTTCCAGTGAACCCAGAGACAACCTGACTGCTCTGTGTGAGAGAAGAACTCAGAGCTGTGGCAAAGCACAGCTTGAGGGATGGCATGGGAAGGACAGCCATGCCCACAGGGCACTTCCCAGCTCCTCTGAGTATGCTGTAATTGGACTGTGATGATATCAGAGGTTTTTTCCAACCTTAATGATTCTATGAACACCACGTGTTTCCCACCACCTCCCCCTTGAATACAGTGAAGCAATGGGGACAGGTGCTCATCAGGAGGTACCATGCAGATGGGAGGTCACTCCAAATGCCCAGGCAGACACTGGGATAGCTGGACAAGGTCCACATGAGAGCCTCAATGCCAACATATAGAGCACAGATGTGCTGGGACAGGTTCTGGTCCTCCCTCTTCCTCCTGAATAAGGACTGTGATCTCAGCTGTAAGAGGGCTTTTACATCAAATTTATATTAAAAAAATAATTTCAAATATCCCCACCTACTTGGATGCCCAGAAACCAATGAGCCTTGAATAGCCTTGAAGGGGGGGTTAGTAAAGAGAAAACTGACAGCTGGGCCTGAGCCCCAATTTTCCTGACTCAGGGAGGGGTGCCAGAAGCTTGGATGGACTGGGATGGTACCAAGAGCTCTGCAGAGCCTCTGAAGAAAGGAAAGGGTATAAATATGAAACTATATATATATATGTATATATATATATATCCAGCAATAGCAAAACAACAGGGCATACAGCAGGCTGAGCTCTCAGCAGACTCTGCTAAATGGTTTCCAATTAATTAACTGATTACATGATAGAACAGAAGGGGATTCAAGTGAGTGCTGTTGACCTTTAAGAATAATTAATATCATCAGGATAGCAAAACTCGTCCAAGAAAAATAATTAGGAAGATTCTAATATTGCCTCCAAAGCCACATGAAAAGGGGTGAGGAGGGTTCTGGTTAATTCAGAGGCACAGATCCTAAGCACTTCCTAGCAAACCCCTTTCTCCCTTACACTTGCTTATGCCTGCATATCTCCCACACACATGTGCTTCTCCCTACCCCAGTCAATCCTCCCTCTCCTCTCCAGATCCATTTTCCCTGTCACCTTCTCTACACCCCATCCCCCTTCCGCTCTCCATTTCTTCCCTAAAGACTTGTTCCAATGCCTTGTTGTAACCTTCTGTCTCCAGCCAGGTCCTTATCCCTGCCACAGCCTCATCCCAGGGTTCCACTCTCTGCCTTCCTGAACCTCAGGAAGAAGTCCCAGTCCCTGCACATGACATCAATCCACTTTTTATCTCCAGTCAGCCCTGGCATCTTCATAGGCTGACAGAAGGCAAGCACTACATGTAATCCCAAAAAAGCCCTTCCCTTCTTTTCCTCAGCAGTCAAATCCATCACAGAGGCCGGTCTGGGAAGTAGATGTAAGAGATGCACAGCAACAGGAGGAAGATGGCAAACTTGTGAATGCCTCACCTCCATTACACCTCACCAAGCACATCAATGCTCCCACTTCTCTGTATTTTCCTTGCTTCTCCTTTCCCAGTTTGCTTGACCCCAATGTCATGCACAGAAGAGGGGCTGGAAAGCCATTCATTTAAGCAGGAACTGTAGTGTTGAGGTTCTCAGGGAAGGTAGCTTGAACACCCTGGGAGTGAGGTTACGTGAGCAGCCAACATTTCTTGTGAGGGAAGTGTAGAAAAAAAAACAGTCCTGGAATGAAACTCACCTTTGCAGCAAATAAATAAATTTCCTCTGCCGCTAATTATCATTAAAACTTCTGTGTCTTGACACTTCACTAAATTATAGATAAAAGGAAAAATGGTCTTCCTGGGCTCAGAAAAGCAGGCTGCTGCCAGAGCCCCGTGTTTATAGCAGCTAATGAAAAGAAAGCCTGCCATTAGCCTGCAGCACTCACCCCACCTCAGCAGGAAACAGAGCTACCTGCACCCCCAGCACTGGGAGCAGCAGCTGGGGACAGGCAGGGGCAGTGGGCCGGCACGGGGAGGTGCACACATGGGGAACCAAAAGGACCAGGCCATCAGGCAGCAGAGATGGCAGCTGCCACCTCCCATGCTGTGTGGAGGCTCCTGGCCGCAGCAGGAGGTGAGGCTGACATGCTCCAGCTACGCCTCATCAAATGGCAAGAAAAACACTCAGCCTGGGAGACAGACAGCACCAAGCAGGAGCTGCCTCATGCCAGGTTGCTGCCTCCTCCCTGTGCCTGTGGGGTGGGCATGGGGAGCAGGGATACAGCAGGTGCCCAGGGCACACCTGAGCATGGGCACAGGAGCACCTCTGCCCACAAACCTGTCTGCAGCACCTGAGCGCACAGGGAGGAGTCATGCTCTGAGAAGAGACCTGCCTGCAGCCACACCTGAGCTGTGGCTCGATGTGTCCCCCCTGACAGCCCAAGGACATGCTTGGCTGAGAGGGACAGTGAATTGGTGGTGACTTAATCCAGCCAGAGCCCAGTGAAGCCTGCTTGCTACACTCCACACTTATAACCATCCCAAAAGCAGAAACACGCTTTGGCTTTGACAGTTAACTGTCAAAACAAACAAGAATGACTGCACACAAAAGTTAACTCTTAGCCATTCTTCTCAACACATTATGTACTTAAAAAGAGGTATCTTTTGCTGGTCACTGCAAGGAATGTTTTCAAATGGAAAGCCTAATCACCACAAAGCACTGAGTGCTTCAGAGTGCAGCAGGCATTCCTTCATTATTCTGAGACAGCAAATTAGCCACAACTATCAACACACACAACTGGATACAGCAAACATTTAGCCAAAGCCCATGGATCGCGGTTGCAGCGAGGTTGGATGGCACATGTCCTAGAGAACTACTCATGTGAGAAACCCCCAGACAGCAGCCGGGTAGCCGTGCTGCAAAACAAATCCATTCACACTGCAGAGCACAGTCAGTGCCAGGAATCACTGCAGTTCAGAAAGTTAGTGCTCACAGAATCTTAGAGTGGTTTAAGTTGGAAGGGACCTTAGAGACCATATTTTCCCAAACCCTCTGCCATGGGCAGGACACCTTTGAGCAGGTCAGGGTGCTCAGAGGCCCATCCAGCCCGGCCTTGAACACTTGCAGGGATATTGCAGGTATTGCAGCTGTCAAACAGGCAGCTGGGCAGGCTGGCTGCACAGCAGGGGAGATGGAAGAGTACAGGCACTGCTGGCAGTGAAACCAGCCTGGGCACTCCTCAGGCAGGCTCACACCCCACGGCTTGACCCAGCTTGAAGCTGCAGCGGGGAGAGCACCGGCACTGCTCCCCGAGAGCCAGGCTGGGAGGTGAAGGAGCTTCATCCAAGAGAAGGGCAGAAGGGGCAGGGAGCAAACTGCAGGCTGGGCTGGGAGGGCAGGGAAGCCGGGAGGGTTCAGTAGAGGCAGGGAGCTGTGTCAGAGGCCAGGCGGGCGCAGGGAATGGGGACGAGGGCAGGCGGGACCGGAGGGACCGGAGGAGCCGCCGGCCCTGTCCGTGGTGCTGAAGTGCGGCCCCGCGGGGCGCAGGGCACCGCCGGACACCGGCAGAGCTCCCCGGGAAGCAGCGCAGGGAGTGCCCAAGCAAGATTTCAGGCGTGCTGGAGGACAGCAGGCATGAGACATGGTCATCCTCAGGCGCTATCACGGCTAAAGACACCGTCAGCCCCAGCTCCCCGGGGAGACACACCACTGGCAGCCCTGTAAACACCCCACAGTCTCTTGCATCCGACACAATTCGCAGCTCATCCCTTCCCAAATACAAATAAGGGGAGGGGTTGGTGGGAAACTCCACCCTTTGACCAGTATTCTAATAAAATTTTATAATTCTAATAAAACTCATGACTGCCTAACTTATGACATTTAAATTCCTGCCTTGTCACACACCATCATGAATTAATGTCCCATCATTCATGCCCCGTCGTATCTTATTGCTCAAATAGCACATGATCTTAATGTTTCTATTTTTCTGCCCTGGTGCTTATTACCAGTACATCAAAAGGAGAAAACCAGCCCTGCAATCATACTGTTAGTAAATTAGGATCGTGGAAAGAAAAATCCCAGGAGAGATAAATTCTGTGGTCACTTAACTTCCACTCATGCTGCCATGATTGTTCATTCCCCCAGCATTTTTCAAGTAAGTTTCCACATCCTCAGGCACCTCCTCCCAAGGAGGATTCCTCTTCCCTCTGCAGCCCCTCTCACACTGGCACGGACAGCTAAGAAATGCTTTGCACCACAGGGTTTGGGGAGGGAGCAAGAGGGACAGTCAGAGGCTCTTTCTGGAACACCTCCATGCTGCAGTGATTTCAAAAGCCTAGAAACAAGATCCACTCCTTGTCACCCCCAAACCTCCAGAAATCAGCTCATTCTGCGCTGCTGGGAGTCTCAAAGATGCTGTGAGGTTTAAGGTACAACTACACCTGGTCTTCAGGATAACATCCAGGGGGAATGTTGTGCCTCTCTTTGAGGGGAAGCTCACCACAAGACATCCATGAGGCCATTGTTGCACAGCAAACACTAGGTCAGAGGCTGACTCCCCCAGACTCACCAACTTGTCTGAAGTTCACATCTTACTCCTATCTTGGAAAAAAAATAATTAAAAAATAAAATAATAAATAAAAAAGCAAACCCAACCAAACAAAAAAATACGAGAACCAACAAACAAGAATCCACGCATCAGTGTAGGAAGAGCTTCACTTTAAACATTGTCTGCAGACTTTTTTAAAGAGTGCATGGGAAAAAAACAGGACCTTTGCAAAAACCACAGTTGCCCATTTCCCATGTCAGTCAAAAGACGATCAAATTTCAGAAAGGGAAATAACTCTCACAATGTAACCAGAAAGATCATCTCAACATTTCAAAAGAAGGAGAGGGAGACAAAACCACAGTAAAATCCTGAGAGCCCAGGTACCAGAGTGGTAGACATTACATAAGAATCCAAGTAGACAAAACTTATTTGTGACTGAGTGTAACTCATCTTACATTGCAACAGCATCCCACATCTCAAGGCCAGCTTTCATTAGAAACGATACAAGGTGTTATGCCTCAAACAGATCAAATAAAAGAAGAGAAAATAAATGTTATTCCAGGTTTTAAGATGGGGAACTGAAGCAGGACAAATCTTAGCACAAAGCATGAAGTGCTTGAGTTGGAAACTCTCTCAGGTCCTGCTAGAGTACACCAGTCACAAACTCACCCTCTTCTATCACAGTACAATAAACCCTCTCCACAGCCAAGCAAGGCAGCCTGAACCAGGAGTTTGTTACCCAGCCCTCTGAATGCAGGTCAGATGATTTCAACCCAGCCTGAAGGAAAGCCACAGTCCTGCAGGGAACTGGTCTCTCCTCCGGCCTTGTGCACCATGGCTGGTAAAACCTCTGCCACTGCAGCAAAAGCAGCAGCTGCAGTTAACTGCTTATCAGTCACCTGCGGCAGTAAACTGGGAATAAACATGCCATCAAACCCCTGCTGCCGATTAGCATATCAGCAAGGACCTGCACTACACCGGCATCCAGGGGACAAAGCAGATGGGGAGCAGAACAGGAAAGTTTATGGAAACACGGGAGATGTTACAGCTGTTTATTTTAGTGGCTGTGCTATAGGCATGCCCAGAATTTTACAGGACTAGAGACATATGGAGGGAAATGCCTCCCTGAGTAAATTGCAGCAGTGATTTGATCTTAGAATGAGCTGGAGCAGGAACATCCTTAAAGTACAAATGGGAATCAAAAAGTACCCAAGCTGCTGTCTGCTCAGGGATAGTAAAGGGATATTCACCTAACAGAACTTAAAGGCTGTTTAAAGCTTTCTAATGCATCTTATTTTCCCTATATTCATGGAGAAACCTGGCTCCTGTTTAGGACATGCAAAACCAAACACACTAAACTGCCGAGGAGGTGGTTTAGGTAAAGGCATTTTTCTCCACCTCCCCAGTGATCCGAGTGCTCACACGCTGCCATAGGCTGTGCCCAGCTGATGCACACCCTCTCTGAGGCTGCATCGACTCAGGAGCATGGATGAGAAATCAAGAGCAATTAACACACGACAGTTTGGGTTAGGAGGAGACTGACAGGATGGGCATGACAGCAGCACAGTGGTGAAAGGACAAAGTAGGAAGGAACCAGGGGGAAGGAGGAGGATGGGTAGCAGGACATCCAGAATCAAGTGGAGGGTTGCAAGCAGGCACAGGGCCTGGAGCTGGTTATAGAATGGAGCAAAAGAGAGGGAGTTTAACCCTGATTCATACCTAAGAATGGCTTTTGCAGAGCAAGATAATAGATTATTAGCTACCGAGCAGGGGAAAGTGACCCTCAAGGCACGACCGAGAGGAAAGAGCACTCCACTTGGAATAATTCAGAATCTGATACTTTGTTTATTTCTTTATTTAGTTCAAGATCTCAATCAAACTCCCAGACACACAGAGCAAAGAAAGTGAAGATTGCCAGCCTTGCAAGAGGGCTACCTGCAGCCCTCTGAAAGCACACAGGCCTCAGTTTCTGGAGTGCTACAAGTCCCATCCTGACATAGTATTGAAGAGGGCAGAGGGCAATTCACCAACTTTGTACTCCCCCAGCCCCAGAAATTTTCAGAGGACGCAGCCCCATATCTTTCCTATCAAAGCCTGAATTCATAACATATCTCTGGGAATCCCCATATCAAAGCTACAAACTACATTCAATGCCAAGATGCCAATTCATTTGACACTACACCACTGCTTTGAACCAAACCAGGACACTGAAGCCAACCAACCCCCATCAGAAAACATGACAACCTACAGAGGACATTCTGAGAAGCTCCAGATTAATCACTGCTCAGATTTGCCCATCAAAATATGCCCACAGATCATCCAGCTCAGTATTTCAACAGGCAAAGCAGGTCCTTGCAGCATTCCTGCCAGCACCTTCCAGTTATTCCTCAATCCTCATTTTAAGGAAAAAGGATGTGATTACACAGATAAAAATGCCTGTGGGGCTGATGATATCATCCAGACTCAAAAACCAGTTACACTCAGCACAAACCTGCCCAGGGTCTGCATCTTTAAGACCTTTGGGTGAACACTGGGAAAGAAAATTTGCTCTTTAACTCTGTCCCCACTCTGGCAGGCAGCACTGAGAGAGTGCTCTTTGATAGAAGCTGTGTCTGGGCTGGCCCACAAACTAATTTAGAGCATGTATAAACCTCCAGAAGACAGTTTAAGAAGAGCCTCTGATGCAGACAGAAATGGCAATTAATAATTTTCTAAATAGAAATCTGACTGCCTAAGCCTTATTTAAAAGCATGCCTGTCTCTGTAATTACACAGCCTTAATTTGTTTTCTTTACTACACAATAAATAAGGTGTGCACAATTACCCTCTGCAAATACAAGGCAGTGCCTCCTGACTGGCTGGTTGGGTACGCAGCCACCCAGGAAAACACTGAGAGGGAATCACAGCCTCTTAAGTACCTGCTCCCAGTAAAGGGTGACTCAGGCACTGCAAATATCAACTTGTCTGGCTGCAGGCACAGCTGTCCCACAGCCGGGGAAGGACCTGTCCTCCCCTGTGCACCAATGCCTGGGGCACTGTGAAGCTGAAATCCCCCATGGGCTCCCCAGTGCCTAATGAGCAACACATTAGTGCTGAATTCTTCCCCGCAAGGCACTACAACAACTTCTCTTTACTGTGCCTCTGCCTAGTTCCATGATATGTGTAGGAAGTTGATAACCTCCCGACTTGTAACCCTCAAGTTATCGAGTTCAGATAAATTGGCCAAAGATTTCGAGCATCATTAGGAGGACAGAGAGAGCGAGAGCATGCAAGGCTGTCTCCTCAGCAAGCTGTGCTAAACACAGCAACAGAGTAAATGCGTATTCAGACGGTTTTTATGTCTCACATTTAGGAACCATACCATCCTAGGGTTTTCTTGTACAGCCTCAAGCCAAAGACTGAGGTTTTCTGTCAACACAAACATTTCCTCTGTTCAGCTGCATCACCTGTTAACACCAACATCCAGAAACCTTGGCTACAAGGGCTCAGTCTTGCACAGCCTAGACCCATTGGTCCTCACATCCAGAGCATGAGATTGTCCAGAGCCATCCCTGTAATAGCCAAAGGGTTGCCAAAGATGCACAGAAATTGGCCCAGGAACCCACCAGTGCAACTTGTCCCGGTGAGATGGTCTCAGGCAAGGGCACAAAATGACACTGGAAGATGTCCAGCTTAGATCAGACACACATCACCCCTAGTTAGAAACCCAGCCAGTATTCAGTTCAGAAGGACTCAACTGTCCCAGGCCAACCCCCACCAGACGAGGTAGATCCGTGTTGCAAAATCCACTGTTTATATTTTGTTTATATTTTATATCGCTCTGTAGCAGCGATAGGCTTCACATCACCGATGATCAGACAAGCCACAGAGCTCTAATTGTGAGGAGAAGGAAGAGGAAACCAAAGCTATTTCTAGATTCACACCTCTGGCTCACAGTCACCCACAACTCCTCCACTGATTAGGTTGGCCTCAAGCCCCTTGCACTTGATACAGCTAATTTCAAACCTTAAAAGTACAGGCATGACCCTGCCAGGCAGCACTTTGGAGCACTCTGAGGTCTACCACTTGAGCAGCTGAATGCTGAAAATTCAGTTTTTCAGCATTCGTGGGTTTCCCACCTTTCCTCCCTGACTCTGTGGTGGGGAAGGGGGAAAAAACCAAGCCAAACTTTACCCAAACCCTCACAAACCTGAGCTCCTGCAATTAGAGCTGGGATAAGTGATCTGCTTGTGATTGCACAGCTGGGGTCTGAAGACAGGCGCGTGCACAGAGGAAGGGCCAGAAATAGAAGTTACTGGGAGAAGGCAGAGCTATCTGGCCCATCTGAGAGGAGGAAACCTTGATGAAAGGCACTGGGAAAATTCTCAGTTCAGCAAGAAGTTTCGATTTAACCCAGGATGGGAAGGGAGGTGTGTGGGGGGTGGAAATAAGCTTTAGAGACCTCAGAACTTGTATGTGAGTTTTGAGTGAAAAGAAATGCTCAGACACATCTTGTAACACCCTGCAGAAGTCCAGCCCAGGGTCCCCACCACCCTGTGCCAACCCTCCCTGGCAGTGAAATCATTCTGTCATTTATTAGACACATTTGTCATCTTATTGACTCAGGTCCACCAGCAACAACCCAAACAGCCATCAAAGGAGAAGGGAAACCAGAGCAGCAGCAAAAAGTGTGTAGCAGTAACTCAACAAGCCCAAAGCACCATCCCATGGGTCCCAGCCCTGCATGCAGCTCCACCACGAGGGGTTTGGGACAGCATCCCTCACTCCCATCCGCTACTGTACCCAGCTACAGCAGCCCAAGATTACAGCAGAGTGACATTTCCATTAATCCTTTTATCCCTGGCTCCTACGAGCAGAGGCTGCAGAAAATGTCAGGCCTTTGAGCTGAGCTCCCAGGGAGGCAGAGAAGCCAAGGAGGCACCTTGGATGTGCTGGCAGTGCTGAGGCCATGGAGGGGATCCCGGGCGGCACCAGGCTCCTGCCAGGCTGTGCAGAGCCTCAGGAGCTACCCTGGCTGCCAGGGAGCAGTGGCCCCGTGATCTGAGAGCCTTTGGGAAGCAGTACGGAGTCACCAGACCTGCAAGCACCAGGTCTCCATCCTCAGCTGTCCAGCAACCCCCGCGGGGAACATCCACACTGCCAAGTCCCAGGAACAGCATCAAAATCCACTGGCAAACACCAACCAAATAATATACTTACTTGCCTCGAGCTCCAAAAGGCAAGGGAAGAAAGATGTTAGGAACATGATCAATCTTACACGGCCCAAGCAGTAAACAAACACATATTTCATCACCACGTACCAATCCTAACTCTTGACAGAAGATGGATGTGGGGTTTTTCCCACTCACAAATGTAATTCCAAAAGACAAAAAACAAACACTTCGGGGAAAAGCAGCAACAATTGCCTGTGTACACATTAATGGCACATTCAGCCTCAAAGCAAGCATACATGGCCTTCTAAACTCCTACGACATCCAAACTAATTTCATCAGGAATCAAATGTTATTCATTTTATCTGCTAGATACATAAACAGCAACTGCACAATTGACAAACAACCCTCAAAAAAAGAAAAAAAAAATCAATTGAGAGCGGTGCTTCCCAGGAACAAACAACTGTAGAAAACACAAAACAAATGCTACAAATCAAAATAACAAAGAGCAGAAATCAGGACTATCCCAATGGTCAGCATTAACGAGGGTTTATTATGAAAATACGCATTTCTTTAAGCTCTAAAAGGCTCAGTTCATGTCACAATGCCCTCAACTATTCATGCCCTTTGGTACTGCAGATCTTCTATTTAGAAAGTACTTTACTGTCACTTAGCAACTGTAAATGGTTTTCCAAAAAGGAAGCTTTTGGGGTTTTTCAGTTCACATCATCTCTGAGCAGACATCGAAAGGCAAATCTATCCTGCTCTGCAGGTCTCATCCATCCCCTTGCCCCAGGAACAAGCCTGTATCGATGGCCCAATGCACCCACACACTCAAAGAGAAGCACTTTTTTCACGGAATAAGCCACTAGCACTGCTTTCCGAAAAGCAGGATTAAACACAGGCTCCCACTCAGCCCATCAGCTCTGGGGGCCTCTCACCAACCCCTTTTTCACCTTTTATGTCGACAGTAGAGCAGAGAGGAGTTTTTCACCTTGGACACAGTGGCTTAGACAAAATATTTCAAGCCCAAGGAGCACCTTGCGCAGTGGCCTGCAATTCAGGCTTTGTTTTGTCACTCTGGCAAAAGTAAATGCGCATCTAGAAAAGAAACCAATGCCCTTGGCCCCGAGGGTGTGGAAATTCCCGATGACACCACTCGCTAGCTACCAGTGCCCCAGCAGCTAGGGGCAGGATAACAGGGCTCCAACCTCTCAGGCACAGAACATCCCAACCCCAGGCCCGCTGCAGACAGCGGTTTAAGAAGTCAATAATTAGGAGCAGAGCTGGCAGCCCCACACCCCAGGACTGGTGACAGAAAAGCAGCCTTTGGTTAAAAGCTAATGAGCGGGGCAGGCTGTGGCTGTGTGCTGGGGCGGCCGCCCCCGAGCTCCGCAGACAGGGAAATGTGCAGCAGCCACCGGGCTGCTAATGAAGCAGGGCTCGTTAGAGCGGCCATCAAAGCCAGGGCAGCTCTCAGGAGCCCAAACCCCTCCGCTTCCCAGCAGGAGCTCTCCCCATCCTGCAGGGAGCCCATTCCGCTGCCCCGTGCATTTTCTTTTCCATCTCCTGCCCTTTCCCACCTCTGCCTCTCTTTCCCCGTCACCATTCCCCTTCCTTCTCCTTGCTGTTCCCCCCCGCAGGCACTTCGGGGATCCGCCTTGGGAATCTCATTTCCATAGGGAGCGGAGGGAAAAAGGGGACAGGAGCCGCTGGCACTTACATGTAGTGCAGGTGAGGGTTCTTGGCAAAGGCTCGTGGCTGGATGTTTCGTAGTCCTGAGTTCCTGATTGTCCTGCAGAGAGATGCAGAAGGGCAGCAATGGGGTCAAGGCACACACTTGCTCTAAGGCCCTGCTCAGCACACGAGGCGCGCTGAGAGCCCGCGACTCCACCCCATTCCCAGGAGGCACATCTGACCCCCGGCAGCCTCCACGAGATACAAGAAAAGAGGAAATTGGGCTTTTCATCCTCCTCTGATGTGGTAACACAGGACGGGCTCTGAGCAGAGCGCTGCTGGGCGAGGCTCTGCTCCCACATCCACCCAGGCTTGCTGGGGTGGCACAAGCCATCTCCTGCTCCGCTCCTCTCCTCTCCCTCCATCTCAAAAAGCAGCACTGCACAGCAAGCCTAATCCCCAGCAAAGTCATCTCCCGTCTTCATAGCCAAGAGGAAACCCTGCTGCTTGCAATTCTAATAACGAAGGATATTTTCCATCAGGAATTCTGGACCTTGAAGGGAGAAGAACCCTTTTCACAGCCTACTTTGGAAAATCTCCATCAGTACTATGACCAGGATTTATCAATACTCTCAGGCACATGGTGTAACTGTTGGGGATGGTCCTATGCAGGGCCAGGAGTTGAACTTGATCATCTTTGTAGGCCCCTTCCAGCTCAGCATGCTCTGTGATTCTGAATATCTGCTGTCCCTGCTGTTTTGTTAGGTAAGGGGAGAACAACAGCCAGCCTGCTTACAAGGGGGTTTTGCATGTTAAAAGTACAGCTTGCTGGAATTTGGTTACTGTGTGCTCAGCCCCATACACCTCCTCCAGCCCACACGGGAGCTATACTTAATGTAAAGCTCCCAGTGAAACACGTTATTTAGAGTCTCTGATTAGCTCTGAGCAACAATCTGCATCTCACACAAACAGCATCCAGGGCACTTGCGGATCCAGAGGATGTAGGAGGGGGAATTAAGAGATTGGGTGGCACACTTGCTTGGCCAGGCTTCCCAAGCATATGGAAAGTCCCTTCAATCTCAGGGACCCCAGTTTCCCCTCCATGACGCACAAAATTGACCTCTTCCCATGCTCAGAGAGCTGTGCAGGGAGATGCAATTCCCTTACTCCGCAGCACCACTGTGATGGTAACTGCACTAAATGAGGACCAACAGCCCAGCAATGAAGGATTGGTGGAGACAGCTGGAATTTTAGATTGTGGGGCTGAAATGAGTCAGAGCAACACATAAGCCCAGAATCAGAACAGCAGGGGAGAGGAGAGGTCAGGGCTGATGTGTGTTGACAGAGCTGTCAGGAGCTAGCAATCCTCCTTCTCACAGACCCAGCCAAGACCAAAATGCATTTCATCTCCATTTTGTGGACTCTCAGAACTAAACACAATAGATCCAGCAGCTCAAACTGGCAGCATGGAGGCTGCAGAGGGAAGGAAGCCATGGCTCTGCTGGAAGGAAAGGGCTGCCCAGGCCCATTCCCATTCCCCTCCCCAATGCACAGGACATACTCACAGCCTCTGGAGTCCCGTGTACAGCTCCATGTCAACAGCATTCAGCGTCTGCAAGTTCTTCCAGTTCTCTATGTGTCTGTGGAGAAGAAGGAAAGCCTCAGCTGTGGCACAACCAGATGGTTGCTGAGTCCATGCCAGGGACAGCACAGAGAGGGAGGGTGTCACACCCTACCACCCAGCCCCATTCTGTTTTCCCAGAATTTTGCAAAAGTAAAATTACGTGGGGGTTTACCCAGAGTTTCGAGCATGGAATATGCAACCAAGCCACTGAATATCCTTGCCCAAGTCATTGTCTCTCACTGCACACATCAGTGAACAGAGACATGGTTGAAGTGCGTCATGCAAAAAGAGTGAAAGCAAATAAAATCTCTCAACAAAAACTTAGGGCCTAAATGAAAAAAGTCATATATTTATCCAGTCTCTAACTGGGGTGGATAAACAGGGCCCTAGACTTTGCTGGCTGCAAGTGCTGCTGGCAGGAGAGCACCAAGCTTAGGTTGGAAACATTGCCTTTATTACAAATTCCTCAGTTGCCTGGGGCAGTCTGGCAGGTATGTTATAGAGAACAAAAACAGAAATAGATCTGTCACCGCGGGATCGTTTCCAGTAAATATTAGAGGCGGGGGAAGGTGACAGATCAGCAGCCCCAGAGAACAGGGTCCCCTGTTATCGGCAGCACAGGAGTGATGCTGGCAGCAGTGTGGCTGCCTGGCGGTGGCCACAGGACTCTGCTAAGAGGCTGCAGTGCTGCATGGTGTGAAAGGAGTTCAGTCTTCATCTCCCAGGCAATCTTTGGCCAGTTCTGGTTTTGTCCCAGATTAAACTCAGACATCCTCCCACCAGAAAGCACATTTTCAATATGGTCTTTGCTGAGAAGCAGGTGGAGGCAGTCCTCTCTAAAAATCAACTTAGAGGGGGAAAAACATCTGGCAGGTCCTCTTGAACAATATGTGAAAGAAGCCCAACTTTGAAGTCTCTGAACACATGCACCCAAGCTCACAGCTGCCTTGATGCAATAGTTGGCTTTAGACTTGACCCTGGAGAGGGGAAACGTCTCAAAGTGATGAAGGCTTTGAGTGATGAGAAGACACTGAGAACTGTCCTGTGATTCTAGGCAAGAAGGTTGCAGGACCCCACATGGTAGTCCGGAGTGTGAGCAGACAGAAGAGGGACCTTAGACCACTTCCAGAGCAGCCACAGGGGCCAAAAGCATTGGCTCTGCCTTGTGCTTGCACAAGAACAGATGAATAACCATGATGAAAGTACGTGGACCTACTTGAGCCACACCCCAAATAACATCCAGCTCAAAAAAAGTAAAACACAAAGCCTGGACTAAATCTCCTCATATTTCTCTGCTCTCACCATGCAGATCCAAGTAAAGCAGAGACCCATAAGAGTCACCTCTGCTTTCCACATGTTCCATAATTTGTCTGAGTGCCCAGAGGGGTTATTCTAAGGACACGGCACAAGCTCCCAAGCGCTGCTGCACGACAGGGTAAGTCACAGTTCACCCCCAGCGCCCTGCCCATCAGCTCGGATCGCCTGTGTCCCAGACAGGACGAGAAGCAGGACATTACTGCAGCCACTTCGTGTTCCCTGCCAATGTCTACAGCCCCTGTGAATAGTTCCAGAACAAAACACAGACTGGGAGGAGTCAGTCAGGAGATCCAAGAGCTCAGCAAAACCCTTTGGAGTCAAGGCAGAGTTGCCAGCTCAGGCCCTGGGCCCCAACATTGCAGGACTGAGCAAGGCCAGAAACAGAGGTTGAAAACATTTCCCATCTGCAACTTCTACGTAGCAAAGTGAGGGTCCTCAAAGAGAAAGAAAGAACGTGGGAAGGAGGAATGAGGTGATGTGGTTTTACCACCAGGGCATGCTGAAGATACGGCATCCAAGCAGTGACCTTCAGGGAGGGATGGAACAGCCCTGAGCCAGGAGTTATGGAGCAACCACAGCTGGGAAGGAGGCGGCGGCCAGATTGGCTCTTGTTTTATTGATTGTGTTTGCTAAAAAAAGTCAAGGTTATTTTTGACCTGACACTCAAAGCCATGTGGGCAGCATTCTAGAAGAGACAGAAAAAGGCCTGAACTTGTTCCCAGTGACATGCCCAGGCTGGAATTTCCTATGACTCAGCACTGGTGTATGGGGGCCTTGGGGCCTCCCCATGGCCAAGCCCCCCTCCCACAGTGGCATAACACTAGGCTGTAAATACAACTCCACAGCCTGTATTCCAGCCTCCCAAACAAAGCCCGTGAGCTTCCCAAGCCAGATATGCTTTTGTTCGTTATTTAACATGGACGTTCCACACCCATAAAGAGAGAGACAAGAAAAACAGCAGTGGAACTACACATGAACACACATATATAGGATTACCCCCCAGCCCAGAAGCTGCTTTGTGTAGAGTGCAAGGCAGCAAAATAACAATTAGGTGAACAGGTCAGCAAGGGTCTTTGAGTACTTTAAGCTACACAAGCACCTCTCTTCTCAGGGATTTGCAGAAATGGCTTTTCTCTTTTACTCTCTGATTTTTCAACTTAGCTTGAGTTGCACCTTTGCTCCTAGAAGTGACAATCAGTCTTGGTTTACAGGCACCTCAAAGATACATCAGGAAAAATATTTTGTTTAGTTCCCTATTGCTTTAGAAAGAATAGGGTAACTTTGCAACGGCTGGGTTCATCTGAACCCACTTAAAAAAACCAAAACAGAAATGCATCTTATTCTGAAAGCTCGAGAAGTCAAACTGTGATTGCAAAATTGGCAGTTGCACAGGCAGGCAAACCAACCAAGCAGAGAAACCCCACCCCTGAAACTTAAGTCCCTCTCATGTTCTTCAAAATCTCAACTAGCTCCCCCTCTTTTCCTTCCAGGGTTTTGCTTGCCCTAGGAATCTTATATTCTCCCACTTGCTGCTGAAGACTGAGACCTTTCCTCCTCCTCCTCGGTTCATTAACCCGGCAGGAGCACAGGTGCCTGGATCACACCAAATACAGCTGTGACAGCTCCAGGTCTCCTCAGGCAGGCATTGAGGTATGAATTACAGTCAGTAGGCTACAGTTTATCCTTCCCTGCACATCTCTAAGTACATATTCCTGTGGCATTCCTCAGTTATTACTAAGGCAAACTACTCTTCTGCAAGACCCAAAAGTTTCAAGAGCATTACCGTGCTTCACAAATCCTGAGGAGCTCACCACGTGCAGATCCACCTGGACTCACATCCAACTTCTAATCGGGACCATACGAGGTGCATCCCTAACACAGATGATGTTGCTCACTTATTTTTTGGGTGGAGGATGGAGGGTAGGTCATGCTTTTTTAAATACTCACTTCCTTCTCATACTTCTTGCATTTTAGAAGGGTCCTGCTGGTCCAAGTGTCCTTGCTTGCACTGCAGAGTTGAATTATACCACGCCTATTCCACCTTGGGGCCCTGCCAGCTCAGACTGAAACACTGCACACCTCTTATCCCTTACCCAAATATACTCACTTGCATTTTACATCCATTTTCTCCTGTGTCAAAATTGTCTTTGCTTAAGCAGCTCTTTTTCTTTCTTGTCACTTCTTCCTCCCTCCTTTAAAAGCAGGAGCCAGGCCCACCCACCTATCATTTACGAGCTACGTGATGCCAGCTCTTCTAAGGCAGCGCATCTGTACCTGTGAAGTGCAAGGCAAATTGTCTCAAGTGCCCTGAAGAGACACTAACTCACATCCCAGAAGTGAGGCAGATATATTGCTCAGGCAGAGAGGTTATTTTGCTCCTGATTTTAGACCCAGCACAAGTAATACTCACACTTGGTGATCAATGCAAGGAGAACCACTGCAACAGATGTAGAAAATGGCTTTCTGTTTTCTTTATCAGCCTATTTAAGTCCCTTTTCCTTGAGTAAGAGTGACCAGAAACACAGAGCAGTCTCCAGAACTTGTGTAACAGCATGAACATCTCCCCAGTTATGCTGGAAGAACTATGAACTGCAGCCTGAGATCACACTGGCTTTTATCACAGCCCCATCAGCCTGGAGGAACTTTTGTTTACCCCTTTATTAAGCATTGCATCAAGCATTTCTACCCAGCAGGTCATTTCCAACAGACATGATTTCCTAGCCACCAGCAAAAGCCTTGTTGCACCCACATTTATGTTCACTCCACTTGGCATTGCAGAGCATGTCTTTGGTTTGTTACTGCAGCTCTTCCCCCTGGCCACCCTCAACTCACTTTGTGACCCCACAGCTCTAGCAAAGCTCGTGAGCACACTCCTGCCTCTTGTGCCAGCATCCTCAATAAAAGCATAAGCCAGCGTCACCTCTGAGGAGCCCCAGCAGTTCTCACCTCCCACCACCACTTTGCCTGGCACACCTGGGCCATGCAGTGTCTTCTCCAGAAAAACAAAGCACTTGTGATGTAATGCAGCATCATATTAACCTCTCACCACAAAATCTCTTTGCTGAGGAAATCAGCTGCCTTTCCAAAGGGTGGCATAGGCTTTGCCTGACCAAAGCTAACTTTATGAGCCCAACCCCATATCACATCTTGGTCTCCATGTACCCACAGACCTGCCTTTAAAACTTATTGAAAGCCTGGTAAGGCCACTGCAGTCAGACCAGTGGTCAATCCCCAGCTCATTGCTGTGTCCCAGTTTACAGCAAACCTGTGAAGCCCTGTTTGTCAGCCCAGCACCTTGCAAGCATCACTTCCTACTCACACATCCCGTGTGGAGCCAGCAAGGCAGCCAGGGGTCTTTACCCCTGCCTCACACAGACAGAGATTGGTGACCTTGCTGACAAGGTCACTGATTCACAGGGTTTAGGCACTTCTCAAGACCTGCTGATACCAAGACCTTGCCCTGCTTGCTGGAAGGGGGCTGGTAGCCAACAAACCTGTGGGAACAGCGATTCCTTTCATTCCCAAAAGGAATGCCTGTGTCTAACAAAAAGATGACAGGCTGGTGTCATCTTCTTGAGACTGCACAGCTTCACATGGTCCCCCTGCAGCCCGGGGCCAATGCAGCAAGGGAGATCAGAATATCCACTGGGATTCAAAGACAGCCAGGCTCATTTCACCCCCCATGCACAAGGCAGAGGTAAAGAAACAGCCTCATGTCAATTCACCAAGCTATTAACTTGAGGCTGCTTAATGTGTCTGGCCTTCCCTCACCCTCCTCACACAACAAGGATAACATTTGTCTAACCTCTCTCAACTTTTCAAGCATTGTGGTCAACAGCTAAAAAAAGGCGCCCAACATGCACCAAGCATTACACAGCGTGTGTGCACACGTGTTCCCCAAATCTGTGTCTATCCCAAACGGGAGGGGAGCAACTTTTCCCAAGGATGCCATCAGCTCCAATCAGTACCTGAGCAGCTAATATGTCCCTGCTGTGCCAGTGCCACCACTCATGTTCGGTGCTGGGCAGTGAGTGAGCTGTGTGCCAGCAATTAGGCAGCATCCCTACATACACACAATTATATAACATATATATATATAGGGAAGGCGAGCAGAGTATTTGCCTCCTCTCTTTTGCAGTGCAACAGGAAAATTGATTCGTCACCCAGGCATATTAAACCTCACAATCCAGACAGACACATTATCTTTCAATTACCTGATATGTTTAGCATTATAAACAAACCTCCTGGCATGCCAGCTCCAGACCATGCAAATGTGAATTTGATTGTAGCGGGAATAAAGGAAAGACACCTCTGAACCCTTGATCCCTAAGTCCTGCCTCCTCCAAGCAGAGGTGCTGCAGATGTTAATGGGAAGCCCTGAAAGTTGGTGCAGGTCCCACAAAAACCCAGGGCTAAGCACAGCCATTGTGGCTACTGCCAGTTCCTTTTATCCATCCCTCACACCCTACGTGGGGCTGGGGAAACCATAAAAGAATCAAGCCTCTTTCACAGTATTATAAGGCACTTATCACATAATTTAATAAATAGAGGCACAAAGGACTTGATTCCCTCAATATGAAATTTATAAAAGTGAATTGGTAACAGAAACTTAAAGGCAAGTGCAGCTGAATAGAGACTTACAAGAACATTTTCCCCATTTGAAGCACAGTCTTCCCCTTCCCAAAAAAGCATGGAAAGGTCACCCAGCAGTGGATCATTAAGGATAATTTGAGGTCAGTGGGAAAAGGGGGGTAGAGAAATCAAATCCAGCTTTGTAGAAACAATTATGAGCATAACCCCACAGCGTAATTGCGATTTGTCAAGGCAACGATCAGAAAACACCACTGCGACACAGCTCCCTCTGTGCTGCTCTGCTCCCCCTGCCAAGGTCATGTCAGGGTACCTCGGTGCTGCAGAGAGTGTGACAGGGATGCCCTCAGCCCCCATCCCATGGGCCCAGCCGTACCCAACCCAGCGATCCAAAGGAGAACCTTCCAGAAGGGCTGAGCAAAGGAGAAAGTTCCCAATCCCCAGCTGAGGAAAGTGTGAGGACAATACAGCTCCCCACTCTGCACAGAGGCATCTCAACAGCCTTCTGGAGAAACCCAACTGCTAGACACAAGCAAGTCACAGGACACTTTTCAGATGAGTTCAGAAAAGTTTCGTGTTCACCCCAAAAGCATCTGCCCAGCCCCAAGTTGGCCAGGAGCATCCACAGGGTTCAGAAGAGCTGCTATAGCTGCACTGTCTTACAAGATTGTCATACAGAGACAGGGAAGATGCCCCAAGAAACATCTTTAAGCTGTGCTGAATGTGTTTGGTTTCTTTTCCCAGGCTCTGCACTTATTCCATCCTGCAAGGCACCCATAAGGACACATGGGAGCAGGATATCAAAACCAGACAGCAGTGCCAGCACCACCAGAACCTCCTCCTTTGCTTTTGCCTGGGGACAGGAGATCCTCTCAGGGTGCACTGTGCTCCACGTTTGTGCTCCAGGTTCCTTCTATGATCTCCTCAAGCCTCTGCATCCCCCACCAGGCTCTGGATGATGATGACTTATGGAGCAGAGAGTGTTCCTTTCAGGGACAGTGTGTCAGTGTTACTAGAGGACAGCAGGCTCCCTGGACCCAGCACGGACAGATGGCTGCAGCACACACCAAGCAGTATGTTCCTGTTATCACACACTGCGTCCAAAATCTTTTAGTGTAGGGAATTATTCCCAGGCACATACTTTCAGAAAGGAAGAAATAGGTGTAAAGTAGAATAGCAGAGCCAGAGAAGTGCTGTGAGCAACAGTACAGCTACCACCACAACAAATACCTGCCCTAATATTCCATCACTATAACTCAGCTAGTCCTGGGAGGGAGAAGCCTCGGGGTCCCAAGCGAGGACTGAGGTGTCCAAAATCATTCCAGTGCTGAAGAAACCATATTTATCAGAGACAAAGAGCAGTGCAAAAGCCTCAGGAGGAAAATCCCAAAGGCTGCGGCATCTCCTGCACAGGGAGCAGGGTTTGAGGGGACAGTGCCCCAAAAACCCCTCTGGCAGCTCCCTGCCTGCCACCTTGGCACATCCAAGCCTCTGCAGGCCCTCTCCCTAACTCTTATTCGTTCCCTATGACTATCTGACCCCTGCACAGTCCCAAACACGATCCAGAGTGAGAAAGCATGAAATAGGATGAGCAGTTTTGTCCTGCAGACATGGATATAAATACACAAACACAGACACCTTGGGTGAATCCCCAGTAAAAATGAGAGTTCACTCCCCACCTGCAGAATCAGGCAAAGCTGACTCCCCTTTTCCTCTGAGTGGCAAAACCAATTATATTTCCCCAAAAGGCCATTTCTTTCATTATTCTCTGGCAGGAGAACCTACAAAGCCAGTGTTCTGTGCCCAGAGAGGTGTTTCCCACCATTGGACATGGATCTGGGGCACACGGAGCAGACTCCTGTCTCAGGACTGCTAACATCAACCTATGCGTGTCTAATCATACTGCATCTCCAAAATAGCCATGCAGCTGGCTAGGATGGGAGGGCAAGGACATGGAAAGGATGTCCCAAGGACAGGGAAAAAAAACCCATTCCCCTGGGAGTTTTACACCACACAAACCTCAGGGCAAAGCAGCACCCTTCGGGCTCCTGCACCCACGTAAAGCAAAAGAGTGCCTGTTTCTCAGCAGCTCTCCAAGCACCTGTCATGCCAAGGAAAGGATGCTTTATCTATAGGATTTCATATGCAGGGAGAGCCAGCAGTGTGCAGCATTTTGTGGTCTTTAAAGATCAAACGGCATTTTAGAGAGGAAGAAACACCCTGGTCTAAATCGGCTTCAGTAATCACATTCTGCTTGATTAAACCCTCCTTGCAACTTCAAACTCGAAGTCAGATTCCCTCACACTTCCACTTCCAAACAGGTCTGGGGTTTTTCAGAAATTAACTACAAATATTTTTATATATACATATGTATATTTATATGTATAAATATATATACTAATATAGGCAAATAAAGCTGCCAATCTCTGCTCCAAAGGCAGCTGTTTCTCTCTTGGAGATCACAGTGCCTACACACATTAGCAAGACAATAAGATGTACTAAGGGTATGGGATCACTAGAGCTCAGCTTGGCAGGAATAACTTGATAAAAAGCAGACCCAAAGAGCATGTGGTGGAAAGGACAACCCCCCCAAAAAGACACCAGGCCTTGGAGATGGTCAAGATAATATTCTGGTAGACCATAGTCGCTCAGCTAGGACCCAAGAGGGAGCATGGCCAGCCACATGTACTCATTGCACCTCATGCTGTGCTTGAAGACAGGAAAACGGATGGAGGAGGAAAAGGAGAAAATAAAATCTCCCACAAACTGGCTGTTACTGTGATAGATGGCACAGGGAATGAGGAGGCAGGAACAAAAGCCCAGCAAAAGCAGGCATGAGAGCCAGGAATGGGACTGTACAAGTGCCATGGCCGGAGGGGGCTGCAGTCCTTAATCCAGACCTGCTGCCACCCACCCACGCAAACCCGCAAGCACACTTCCCGAAAACCACAGCTACAGCCACCATGGGAGCCTCAATTTGGGAGTTTTACATCCACATGAGCTCCATGTCTAACCCTATTTTGATGCAGGTGCACATTTTTGGGGAGATCCTTTCCACCACTCCCATGCCCGGATCATCAAAGCAGCACAGAAACTAGAGCTTGGAGCTCAAACCGTGGCTGCTGAAGGTGCCCCAGTCTCTGCACAGTTATAGCCATCTAGCAGCCACATTCAGTGCCCTCCCACAGTCCCCCATCCTACTTTAACCTCCTCTGCTCCCCACAGCTCTACCAACCCCCCCTTTCCAGCTTTCCCACACACCCCAAACACAGGGAAAGCCACTGGCCAAGAAAGACGAGGGGAGAGACTATCTTTTTGGACTTAGATGCTGCTTATTTTCAGGGGTTTTTTTCCCTCAAATGTCTCCCAAGGAGCCTGAACTTTGATCCTCCAGCATTTTGGCTCCTCAGATGTTTATGAAGCTCAAACAGGCAGGCAGCAATGCCCAGCTGGGCTGGACATCTGTGGACAGAGAAACTCCAGCCTACAAGGAGACTTTCAAAGGCCCTCGTTACCTCCACAGCACCAGATCTGGCTGCTCCCCATAAAGCCAAAGAACCAAATAAATTCTCCATAAATTCTCTGTTTATTTTTGAGCCACCTGCCATGTCCTCCCCGAGCCTGGTATCTGCACTTCAAATAAATCACAGCCAGCTCTGCCCACTCTCCCCAGCAGATCCTCCATCACCCAGGAGAAGGCCTCACTCCCCTTTTCCCAGGAAAAACCACAAAAACAACCTCCTCCCTTCCCTCCACGAAGCTTCTCCTACAAGGGACACACACACACTGACTCTTATTGCAGAGGTGTAAGAACAGAAGCATCACTCAGAGCAGGGGGATGTACTCATTAAGACATGGTGACTCAGAGCTCAAGGCTTCTCAGGATAACAGTTATTTTATGGGAAGTCAGCTGGCTCTGAAAAGGAAAAGCAAACCAGCATGCCTATAAACATGACACAGGCAGGAAGAGCCAGGGAGGGGAAGACAGGAGAGCAAGGAGGCAACAGACACTTTAAAAGCTCCTCTCCCAGCACTCTACTTTGTTCCTATAAATGTGAAAAAAGCACTTTGCAGAAATCTTATAGGAGACACTCTGACAGCCAGAGACGCTGCTAACCAGGCTGTTGTGTCAGAGCAGATCCAGCTGCACAAACAGCAAATCCTGGGATGGTTTCTATCTCCCCTCTCAGCTCAATCTCCCATTCCTTTACACAAAGGCATAGCTGAGCTATGGAAAAGCCTCTGCTTGCCTGGCACCTTGACTTGCATCTTCCTAAGACACCAAGCCCCAGCCCTTCACTGGCCATGGGCACCTCCTTTGCCAGGGCCAAAGGGGGAGTGAAACCCTTGAGCTCACACTGTCCAAACACGCTGCTGTTGAGCTGCACTGGCTGCTAATCAGATCAGATTTGTTTCACACCAGGAGCAAGGCAGGAGGACACAAGCTGAGCTACTGCAGCGTGGCCAGCATGTGGCAAACATTAACCCAGCACTGACATGCCCACCCTGCACTAGCAGGGTCTCCTTGCACCATCTGAAGGTGTTGCTTGTCACTGGGGCTTGGGGCTTTGCACAGAGGTTAAGGTCACAGCACTGACATGTAATGACATCCACGAGACAAGCGAAAATACAATGTGCCCGATAGCTTTGTGCTCCTGAGTATGAGCCTCCTGTTGCTGAAGGATTTCCAGGAGGCTGGCATTGAACTGACAGGTATAAAATCTCACAGGGGCATTTGAGGAATCAAAAGGTCCTGCTCAGCAGTAATTGAGGAGAGGCAGGGAGCAAGGGAGTTACTATGCACCTCCTCACATCGCTTGCCCTTTCACCACTTGCTCTGAAGATGTATTTAACAGGACATGTGCCTTTTGGTGCCATTTAGGGTCATGGAATGATTTTGAAGCCAGAAAGCAGATCAACAGACAAAGTCCCTCCAGGAAGATACTGTTTTATTATTTCTTGTTTTTGCCAAGAATCACTCACACTTTGTTTCTGCTGTCGGGCAGCTGGAGAGCCTGGAAGGTCCCAGAACCAACCCATCCTCAAAGCAAACTACTCGAGCCCAGAGGCTTATCAGCAAAGGGGAACTCACTCTGAACAAAGAATATGGACATTGTCTACCCCCAGAGCAGGCAGCCCTGCGGGGAGTGGGACTGGCTCGCTCACAGCCAGCGGCAGCTGGGCCCCAGAACCCACACCATGTGCCAGGCTGGGCTTACCGGGGACAGCAGCTGGCAGGGACAGCCCTCCCACAGCCAGCTCCTCCTCCCGCTGTGGGGATGGTGGTGGGATGGAGAAGGGCTGCCTTTGTGCTGCCTCTCACAGCTGGAGTGCTGGGACCAGGCGTCACCAGCCTACACTTTGCTATCACCCCACAGGCAATATGTCCTCGCTCAGCCTCCCCGCACTGAGCTCCTTGGGGGCCCACCAGCCCCTCAGACACCTTTCAGCTCACCAGGCAGCCAGATCTGCCCAAAGCCTCCAAACTCAAGCCACCAAGAAAGCCACACTCTGATCTCCACCAGCACTGGGTCAAGCCATACTCTGATCTCTCCTACTGCAATGCTGAGGCTTGGATTCAGCCCCTGGGACAGGATGCACAGAGTCCCCATGCCAGGCTTGCACCTGTCACCTCATTACTCAAGTTTTCTGCCCTAAAATCATAATTTACAGCCCTTCCAGATGTTTTTCTGGCTCTCAGTGAGGGCAGGAGACAGAAGTGAAGGAAGGAGGATAAGAACAGAGGGGAGGGCAGAGCCTAGACGAAGCAGACTGGGATGGTCCAAGACTAAAAGCTGTAGCTCCCTCCCCAGGACTCTAGACCCTACAGAATATTAGGAACAGGTGTAAGACATTCCTGACTCCCACCTGAGCTGGCACAGCCCCCAGCACCACTGAAATCCCCTTGCTGACAGTGAGCAGAGCAATGCCACCAGCTTGGGAAATGACTCCGTGCGTCAGCAGCTGCAACATCCTCCATGGCTCCCCCGAGAGCAGCAGCACGTGCCACCACCACACAGGCAGCTCTGAACGCTCCTGCTCCTTCCCAGTCCCAAAGCCCTGGCACAGCTGCCCCATGAGGGCACCCCGACCTTCCCCAGCTGTGCGACACAACCACCAGCTCCCACATTTTGGGTGGGGAGGGCATCAGGGCTGCCTGGCCATGAGGTCCCACACAAACACACAGAGCCAGAGAACTTCTGGGTGAGAGGAAATACAAGGTCTCCTGAAGCCACCCCACAAACACTGACCAACAGATTCTGCCCATGCTGGTTTTAAGCTGTGTTGGTTTTGGCTTTTCACATCTTTCCCCTAACTCCCCTTTGAAAAATCCTGTAGTTGCTATGGAAATAGTCTCATCAGTATGGGTGGAGCATAGCAGTGCCGGCCAAAACTCCCTGTGGCTCCCAGTTGACACCAGTTCCTAGGATCTGGAAGCGCTGGAGGTTACTCCAAGTTGCCCAGGGAATACCATGAGCTTAAAGCAATGCTTGGCACTGGTGGATGAGTGAGACTCCTCTGGGAGTCAAGGGCAGGGACTTGCAATTCACCCAGGGATAAAGAGGTTAAAATGATAATTGAGACACTCTCACACTGGCTAAGGGATAAGAGGGTTACAAACAGCAAAAAGCTGCAATTTGCCCCAGCAACACCCTCGCCTGGAGCAGGAGATGGCCACAGACGAGGGCAGCAGGAGCAGAACTAAGCTTTGTCACTGGCCCTGCCACCGATGCAGCCTCCAGGGAGGCTTCTCTTGCCCGCTCTGCACTCCCAGCTCTGACATGAAGCTAACCAGCAAGCAGGGTGTGAACAGCAACCATCAAGTGCTGTGAAGAGGGCTGCAGGGTAGAACAGAAATTTTTCCCATGTGGCAAAGAGAGTAGCATGTTGGGCAGCTGCTACGTGCTCCGGTGGACCCACTTCACACACTGAGTCACTCTCTCCCACCTGAGAGCCCTGCACAACATTCAGGTTTTACACCACGAGTCAATTCCTTGCTGAAAACACTGTCAGAGTCCTTGCAGGCGATGGATTATCCTTTAGCACTAGAGCTTGGAGCAAGGTCCCCAGGAAGCAGAGACCAGTGAGTGGGAAATGCATCTTCTGCATGGGAGTGGACAGCAGAACAGCAGGGAGGTGCCACTGCCGTGCTGGCAGATGCACTGCAGCTGTCACCAACCCCAGATTTAGGGTAAGTCCCAGCAACCTCCATCTCCCCACCCAGCTGGGAGAGAGGGACGATGTGATGCCTCTACCACCAGTGTGGACACCTCCTGCCTCTGGCCATGCTGAGTAGCTGTATCCAACCCACTGGCATCTGTCACCTTGTCACCAGCTGCAGCCCATGATGAGTGACAGCAGGAGACTCTCCTAGCTGCAGAACACAAACCAAGGTTTCAGCCACTACTGGGGCTGTCCCCAGCCATTCCCAACCAGGGATCACATCGCTAATGGCAGCTTAACTCTGGCACAACCTGGTGCTACAGCAAGGAGATCCCAAGCTGCATGGTGGGCAGTTACATCACCAGACTCCCACCAGCACTCATCATGGACCAGCACACATGAAACCCCTTTCACATCATCACTGCAAGCTTGGCCATGAGCAGGCTACAGATGTCTTCCCAAGCATTTGTCTCCTGGAGGAGGGATTTTCCTACATTCAAAGCTGATGCCACCATGCAGATCTCACCAAGCTTTACCATCCTCCCTCACCAGCCCTGCACAAACCCAATGGAGCTGTCACACAGCAAATCCCACCCTCTGCTCCCTGACCTCCCTGCAAAGGGGGAACCACACAGGCAGCATCAGCACAGCACCATGAGGTGCTGTGGCACATCCATCGGGCTCACACATCGCTGGTTCCAGGTGAATCTGAGCACAGCACAGAGCACTGCTGGACCCTGCATTACAGGTGCACCCTGTTCAAAGGACTAAAGAACAATTTGCACCATCAGGCTGCAAGGTGCACATCTACACATCAACTTTGGGAGCATCTTGCCAGATCCCAAATGCTCTCCCAAAAGAGTGCACTCAAGAGAGAAAGTTAAGCTTGAGCTGCTACTGAGCCATCCATGTCTGGTAAGAGATGCTGCAAATAATAGAATCCTGCACTCCAGCAATTGTTCTTTCTCACCCAAATTTAGCAAGTTCAAGACATAAAGCAGAAAGCCACAGCTGAAATGCCTCCCACGCCCTGTCCCATGCCCAGGAAATGCAGTCTCTCGCTCCCTGCTGGCAGAAATCTCATTGCACCAACCCAAACCATTTTGCTCCACAGTTTTGGGGAGATGTTATCGAAAGAACACGCACGCGAAGCTGCCTGCGAAGCAAAGGGACTCAACAAAATCAATAGAGAGACCTGAATCAGCCCCACTTGGACCAGGATCAGCAAACCCAGGCTGCAGTCAGGGGAGCAGCCAGACACCCGTGATTCTGTGCCACTGTCACTCCAACTCACGACAATATGCCAGCACATATCACCATCCCTCCTGCAGTATCTCCAAAGGCCTGGGTGACAGACTGTGCAGGCTCAGCCCCCACAGTCCCTTTATCCCCTGTGACCCAGAGATAACCTCAGCAATGGAGCTGGGACCATCCCATGTCATGGAAAACTAAACCATGGACTAAGTAAACAACTTATCTCTCGTCACAGAGAGATACCCAGCAGATGTCTCACAGCAGAACTTTCAGGATGCCTTGAGAGGCTCCAACATCCACATTTTCTCCAGCTTTACCCCAACTTGGAGGTCCTCATCAAAAACCAAAAGCAGGGATGGATTGGTGGGGCCCAGTCAGCCATGTGGATGCTGCTACCAGAAAGACTCTGCTATTAGGTAGCAGAGCAGAATTTGGGGCTGACTCCTGGGCTGGGAGTCCTGGGTACACCCCAGCTGCAGCCCAGAGCACCCCGAGGTGCCCAGCAGAGATCTGTGCCCATTGCCTGCATAGCAGCACAGCACCTCAAATAAAAACTCCCCACAGCCAGCACAGTGAATAAGATTACAACAAATATAAACTAATGATACAGCTGTCAAGACAGATTAGACTGCACAGTGTAAAAAATTGCAGGGCTGTTTAGTCACAACAATATAAGATTAATTTATCAATACAGCTTATGTGGCACTGGAGAGATAGCAAATTGAATAAGTGAATCTTTTCTACACCTTGCTCAAGGAGGGAGTCTCAGACCAATGGGTTTACGGGGCTGGATACCAGTGAGGATCCGCAGACTGCGGTCACCCAACAGGGCTGGTTTGACATGGCCCAGGAGGATCTGCATCTTCATCCCAGGTTTAGGGGATGGCATGAGTGCCACCCAAACGCCTGGCTCTGCACACACATGCTCCTAAATGTGCCCACCCTTCTGCAGTACCAGAGCAGAGAGCAGTGTTGTTAAATCAAGACATCCAGAAGCTGCTGCTGCTGCTGCAGGCAGGAACCTCCCAGAGCTTTTTCCACAAGATCCTCCAAGCCCAGCATCACAGCTGCTTGTGTGGCCTCACCTTTCAGCTCTGTCCCAGTTCCAGCGTGTACGTGTGCTGGTGCACACAGGAATCTGAGGCAGCATCCACTGCTCTAACACTGGCAAAAACATGCACAGCCACCCCTTGGGGGCCAAGCCCTGGCAGAACCAGACAAGCTTGAGGCCCTGAGAACATCCCTCATGAATTCCCTAAAAGCAAGGATGCAACACACGTTGATGTCCTCAGGAGATGCTTCCCTATTCATCCCACAGCTTCTACCCAAAGGCTACACCATCTGCACTGGGCCCATATCTTTTCAGATCTCTCATGGGTTGTCATCTGTGGGTTAAAAGATGTGCAAGTAAATAAATAGGTGCAGCGATAATGAGCCAAGGTTTCGATCTGTGAAGGTGAGAGCACAGCAGCATCTGCCAATACGAAGGAAGCACCCGTTTCTATAAATATTGAAATCCGGTAATTATCATCATTAGAACTAGTTGTGATTTAGCCATAGCTCAATCCCAACAAGTAAGAATGGCATTTATTTGCCACAATTAGAACAGCTAAAAATACCTCCCAAACTTTGCCTGGTTCAGCCCCATCCCAGCAGGCTCAGCTCTGGGCAGGGAGAATTACAAAGCAGGAGGAGTGCTTGAAGGACCATGTGGGGGCTGAAGAAACCCTGTGCTCTCACAGGGAGACCAGGACACCAACACAAGGCTGCCCCACCTTCTAGGAGCCCTTCATGGAAGTTCTGCTCCATGGCTTTCTCCCCAGCTCTGGTTCATCCCAGCTGATTCCTGCCCCACCACACTGGCTCACAAGGATGGCTGTTCCCTAGGCAAAGCAGCATGCCCTCCAGCAAGCTACCTTTCCCATACTGAAAGTTTCTTTGCAGTTGTATCAAAAGGCACAGGTTTGCTTTAAAGGCCAAAGAGAAAAGCCTGGCTCAATCAAGCCAGGCAGTGGGAGCCAGTAGCCCTGGTGGCACCCAAATGATCCAAAGCCTCTGTCGCTGACAGCCGGAGGTTTCCTCACCTTGTGGGAACCTTGCAGTTATGCCAAGAGCCTGCACACCCTCAGCATTCCTCCCAGGCTCCAGCTGAGTGCTGAAGGACTCCTGGAGCTCAGCATGCTGGACAGACACCTTCATTGATTAACCTCCTGGAGGACCTCATGCTCCCCAGCTGCTAGAGACAGCTCCTCACACAAAATCCCACGAGCAGCATCCAGCTGTCCTGTCCTTCCTCTGCAAAGTGACCAGAGGGTCATCACCTTTCCAGAAGCTTTAAACATGAAGGGACTTTGCTATCCTCCCTTGGGGACACATCTGCATTCCAGCTGCCACCAGCAGCTTCCCAGCCTTTTCCCCCATGATAAATAAATATCTGTGAGGTGCAGATAAATACTGCAGGAGGCAGCACCTCAAAGCAGCTACAATCAACTCTCAGCTTCCCCTGCCAGTCCACAATCCAGGAAGAAAAAAAAAAAAAAACCCCATCTACTGACACAAATCACCCAGGGCCATCTCCTCGTGCTTGTTGCAAGACTCAATATTTTCTCTGAGGAAACGTGCCCAGCTCCCCCGGTCAGGGATGTTCTTTCTGACAGTCACGGTGAATATTTTCCCAGCTTATCCGATAATATCTGGAAAGGGCTGTGAAATGGGAGCTCAGAGAGTCTCTGCTGCGCGGGGGCGAAGGCACTGAGGTGCTGCTCCCTGCCAGGTCCCAAATATCCACTCCAGCCCCACTGGCCTCCACCTGCTCCTCCCTGAAACGCTTCCAGCCCTGGGATTTCTCAGCTCCCAGCCTCCCTCCATGGGTAATCTGACCCCTCTGATGCTTTTTTCCCTGCTCTCTTTGCTTCTGAACTCTCTCCAGTTTGTCAATATTCACATAATAAGGTGCCTCAAACTGAGACCACATTCCTGGATTTTTTTTAAATCATTATTTTGGGGCTTTTCTGTTGTTTGCTTTGCATTTTTTTTCAGTGAGAATAGCCAGGTGGTAGCTCTGCTCCCACAGCTCCCCCTCTCCCCAAACACAGCCCATCACCATGAGTTTAGGGCCCTAAGCCAGTTCTCAGTCCGTTTGGCAGGGTCGTATCCAAGGCAAACTGAACTAATTTTGAGAGTAAGATTTGGTGAGACACTATATCAAATGCTTTGCTAAATCCAAATATATTAGGATTTCCACGTTCTGCTCAGCCACTAATTTTATGATTCCATCAAAAAGAAAAAGCAATCAGGTTTGTCTGGCAAGATTTATTCTTTCTAAATCCCTGCTGTTATTGCTCATGCTTTCCTTATCCTCTAGTGCTTCTCTTTCTTAATACTGCAAGACTGGAAGCATTTGCTGGAAATTTATTTTTGCTATTTATATGGATTTTGAAAATCTGCCTCTGCTCTCCTCCGCTGCCCCCTGCCTTTCCCACTGCTGTTTAGCATCCCTGTGCTCCCACCGTACTCATCATCTCCTCCATCCTCCTCCCAAAGCCAGAGCACAGCAGCATCATAAGCCCAGTGTAAATACACAACTCAGACACAAGACACAGGAGAAAAAATAATAATAAAAAAAAAGTTTGGCAGTGGGAGAAAGCTCTAAAGGAAACACTCAGCTGGGTCAAGCCCAAGTCCATCACAGAGCATCACCAACAGTTAATATTAATGCCTGAATCAGTCATCCTGAGCATCTCCACATTTTTCTTGCAAATCTTCTGGCAGCCACACTTGGGGTGACCAGGGAGAGTTGAGCCACGAGTAACACAGGTCAGTGCCTTTCCAGGGGACACACACAGCCCATGCTGCATCAGGGCCAGCACTTCTGTAAACCAAACCCTGAACCACTCAGGCAGCTGAGGAGCTCCTCCAGGCCTGGGGCTTGCAGAGAGAAGTCAGGAAAAGCTGCACTCCTTTGCTCTAGGCTGGTACCCCAGTTTCCTACTCATACCTTGAGGGCTGAGGTACTCAGAAAGCCACATCACAAGGCACTCAGATCTCCTGAAGCATTTTCCTCCCCAGTGACCCAAGCAGAACTCTTTAAGTCCTGTGTTGACACAATAGCTTTTCAGACAGCACCACCTCAAAACACTGCCATGGGTGACCCCTTCCCGACTCTGACTGCGCATCCCCTGCTCTGTGCTCCACTGACCTCCGTGGGAGCAGGGCAGAGCTGCTCCTGCATTTCAGGGTATCATTCCCCCCAACTCGTTAGGAGGAAAAAGGCAACTGTGTTGGAGTGTCACCGGTTCCCGCTCGCCAAGCCTTAGAAAGGCTCAGTAATTTGTACACCAAGTAACACCTGCCTGGGTGCCAGCTGCCTGCACAGCCTCGGGACACCCCAGCCAGCCACAGCAAACAGCAGCACTCCCAGCCCCTATCGAGGACAAGCCACAAGCTCCAGACACAGCCTTCCCATTGACACCTGCCCTGGCACACGCAGGTCGTGCCACTGAGCTGATGTTTGGATTCCCACACTTCCATCAGGTCAGATCTCTGTCAGACCCTTTGCTGCAGCTCCCACCTGCTGTTCCAGGGGAAAAAAAAACACAGCATGGTCATCCCAGCAACTCAAGACTTGGAAATGGGGCACTGGCATCCAGCAGAAGCCCAGGTGACAATTCTCCATTACACAAGGGACCTCTGCTGCCCACAGCTCCTTCAGTACCCACTGAGGGGAGCTTACATAGGGGCACAGTGAAACTAAGCTATGGCATGACCCCAAGCATTCAAGGGATAAAAAGAGATTTTCTCTTGATTCCGGCTATTTTTACATCTCAGAAATGTGTCCTGGGGGAGCAGCCATCCCCAGAAGCCCTGCTGAGGGCTGGGATACCAACACCCTCCATTTTACAGCCAGCTGGCTGCAGCCCAGCTGAGGATGACAGCCCAGCCCCGCTTGCAGCACGAGGATGACCTTCCCCGCAGGCAGCTGGGCAAAATGTCCTCCACCAGCTCCCACTGGCAAGGGAGTCCTGAAGGAGCTGGTGGGAGGGATTAACCCATCCTGGGACAGCTGCCCTCCATCACCCCATTCATTCCCCCAGCCTCGCCAGGGCTCAGGGCTTACAGCGCAGGCAGAGCAAGGGGGGCAGCAATGGAAAACTAATGGGGATGGAGGATTTACAAGGAAGGGCTGGATTCAGGGAAGGCAGAGCAAAGCAGAGGGTGATTTACAGGGTCAGCAGCAATTTACACTGCAGGTAGCACAGGGGATGCAAGGATTTACAGGGGCAGGGGAGAAGTGCTTTTTATGGGTCTTTATTGGGAAACGAGCGTCTCCATCCCCTGACCGCTGTGACCTGGGGAGGAAAGTGGGAGCTGATGGATCCCCAAGAAGCCTCCTGCCTTGTTCTGAAGGTCACAGACAGGCCATCATGGGGAGCCATCCCTCTCCCAGCATGGCTGCATGCTGCAGCTGGTTTCTGCTTGGCCACAACCACCTCAGGGTCATTCCAGCATGTCCTTGTCCCACCACTGCCCTGGGGCAGTGTTCCAAGGGCAATCTTGGTGGTCAGCGCCTCCAAGGGAGGCTGCAAACAAACCCTCAGACATCTCCTCCTGGAGCTGGAGGCCCTTCCTTCCTCCTGGCAAGCCCCACAGTCCCTCCCCACCAGGGTCTGATCCAGCTCATCTGCTGGCAGAGGCAGCATTTCTCCCACTGCCAAGGCTCCTCCTGCCGCTGGGATGGGGCTGCCAGGCTGGTGACAGGCAGGCAGGGTCACAGGCTGCTGTCCCTCCACCCCATGGTGGGGGCAGTGAGCCAGGCCCAGGGCCACCAGCACAGACACACACAAGTCATGTCATCCACTCTCCAGTCCCATTTTCCAGCTGCTTCTGGCACCCAGCAGGAGGCAGGGATTGGGGTCAGCCCTGCTCATGCAACCCTCAGCACATCATTTCAGGCAAGCAGGTCCTTTCCTTCTCCTACAGCATCTTTCACCCTCTCCTGAATTGCAGCAGGGCTGGTGAGGGACACATCCCTCAAGCACACAGTGCAAAATGTGAGGGGTGGCAGCATTGTTTGGGTCTCCAGCTATCAGCTAAAGCTCCCAGCCCTGGCTCTCCCAGCAGCATCCCTGAGCTGGCAGGTGCCAGGCTGGGCACAGAAACACAAAGGCTACACCTGGCCTGCTCACCCTGAAAGCAAGAAAAGGAAAGAAATATATAGGAAAACCTGTCCCAGCACAGAAACTCCACCATGTTGTGACATGACCACTTTGGAGCTCACCATGGCTGGCTTCTGCCAGCCCAGGAGGTGACAGCTCAGCTTATCATCCAGGAGTGAGCCAGGACACACATCCCACTGCCCCCAGCTCTTCCCTGCCACTGCTTCCTGTCAGTGGTGCAAGACACAGGCTGCCCCTCCAGAAGTGACATTCATAGCACATCATGGCCTGGGGACCAAAGCCTCAGCCATGTCAACAGGAGGATGCCCCCAGGTGACATGCCAACCCACACCTTGCATGCTCCTGCATTTGCTCCCCAAAAAGAGGCTTGCAAAACAAAAAATGGAGAGGTTGATCCTAGAAGACCTTGCTAAACAAGTGCAATTCCTGCAGGGGACAAACAACACCTTGCAGTGCTGGGCTGCTCAGCACAGGGGTGCAGTAAGACTCGTGCCACTAGCAGAGAGAGGGATGGGGGTGAACAGCTCCAAGCACTGACCACAGACACCCAAGAAAGCATCGAGCACTGCCCAGCCCGGGTGTGGCATAAAAGAGGTGAAAATAAAGTTGTGAGCAGCCTAAACAAAGCAAGAGAAGTTTCTCTCCTTCAGCCTGGAGGGATGCAGCTTTGCAGCCCAGACAGGTCCACCCGATCCCACAGATCCTCAGCAGAGACACACGGGGAGCATCCCAAGCAAGCCAGTCCTCTTATCCACATGAAACTTCCAGAGAGGCACAACAGCAACACCCAACCCATAGCATCACCAGAACCACAGACAGCAGCAACACCATTGCCCCCCTCCCGCTCCCCCAAAGTTTGACTAAAGCTCAGGAGTATCTTTGCTTTTATAAATCTCTGCCTTTTAATGATGGCTTCAAGGCTCAGAGAAAAAAAGGCCCATTAAACTCACTGAATAAGTTAATGGGGCAGAGAGAATCCATTTCAAAGCCACCCCAGGCTATTTTCCTCTGGAGCTAAAGCCTGAATAAGCAAAAAGGAAAAATTAAAACTGTACAGTGCTTTGCCAATAAATAACCCCCAGTGTAATCTGCTACCAGGCAGGCCTCCATTTGCAGAGATAATAGGATGCAGATCAGCTGCAAACCACCTCCCCTTGCAGGGACCACCACCTTTTGATTGCAATTAGCTGTGCTGAGGCAGGAGCCTCCATCTCCTGCCTGTCCCCTTGCACCTGCCTGGGCAGGAAGGAATGACACATCCTGCAGGAAATGCCAAAATCCAGCACTTGGCTCTGCAATCCCCCAACATCAATGCTCCAGGCACACACCCCTGCTTCTCTGCCCCATATTTCCCCAGCCCTCCTGCCCTTCCATCCCTGTCTTCTCCCCCTGCTGCACTAGCAGCGCTGTGGGTCCATCCCTCACCCATCAACCAGAGCCCACACACAGCTGCTCCTCCCCAAACACTTTAAAAACAAGTGCATGTCCCAGAGAGGAGAAAAAAAAATAAAAATCCCTGCTTGTAAATGTTGATCCCACTAGACGCAGTTTGTTTACTATTTAATATTTAAAGATGCTAATTAAGGCTCTGAATAAATAAATCTATGCTACCCGTGCCTTTTGGAAGGGAGGGATCCTTCCCTCGGGGCTGGGGCAGTCCAGAACATGCTGGGTGCTGGGCAGTCTGCCTGGGTCTGGGGACAAGACTGGGGCAAAGCTTGAGGACCCCATCACCATCCCTTCGGGAAGGAAAGGCTTATTGGCAATGTAAAGCAACACCAGGCTGCTGCATCAGACACCTCAGCCACCAAGTCCTGGAGGAGAGCACAGGCAGGGCAAGGCACTGAGAGGAGGATTTCCAGGCAGGGGTGCCCAGAGTGGTTCCTCTTAGCTCTGGGATGGGATCTCAGCTACGAGCAAGGAGCCAAGGGCTTGCTCTCCCAAGGGCCAGGGGATGAATCCACAAAGTGGGGACACAGACACCAACACACATCATCACTGCCCACCACCACACCTGGCTGGAGCCAGGGCTGCTCCAACAACCATCTACAGACACACACAACCCTCCCAACTGCCCAGAGCCAGGACAGGCAGCCCACACATCTTCTTACCTGAGAGCTTCCCTGTTCCAGCTCCTCTTCTCAAAACCAACACGCAGCATCTCACAAGGAGCGTCAACTGCTGCCTCCCTCACACAAAAGCCTCAACACCCACAGCTCAGCTCTTCCACCTAATACCTCTTCAGCTTCATTAGGCTCTGCCGCTCCCAAACCCGCTCCAGCTGTATCCTGCACCTTGCCATTAACCACCACAGTGCCAGCCCTGCAGAGCTCCTTGTTGGCCCTCGCTGCCCAGCTGTCATCCCTGCACTGTGCAGGTGCACGGTTGGCACTCCTCAGGCTCAGGCTTTGCTCTGATGCTCCCAAGGACACCCTTCAGCATCTGCCCCTACCTGAAATGAGGGGCACAGCACTTCCCAAGGCAGCTGCTCTGATGCTGGTTGGGCTCTGTGCTGCTCTGCCCTCTCCCTTGCAGAGTCTGGGACAGCCTGTGAGATGGCTGGAAGCACGGACATGTCGAGAGCCCGTGTGAGGCTCAAAAGAGGAAGTAGTGCCCAATAACATTTAGCTTCTCTGAACAGGCACAAAGGGAGCCCCAGGAGGAAGGGATGCTCTCAGCAGTCTGGGGAGATGAGAACACACAGCATCCTTGCCCTGTGTCTCACTGAACTTTGCTTGTTCCACAGGCTGCTCAGCAGCAGCCACCAAGTGACTCAGAGGCTTTCACCTTACTTTTCCTGGGATTATATTTTGGCTGCAAGAGCACAGGCAAGGCATGAGAGAGACAAAGCCAGGACCCACCACACTGCCCCCGGAACTCCCATCCCCACCCTGGTGGAAAGAATTTTGGGGATGAGAGAGGCTTTTCTAGCCACACAAGTCACAGAGCTCCCCATGAGCAATCCCATCTGTACTGGAAGGGACATGAGGGATGCCCAAGCTGGCCTTGTCTGTCTGCATTGGGAGCAGGCAGGAGGAGGGCAGGGAGCCCAAGGGAGCATTTGCACAGCTGGATCACAGGCTGGAGAGCCAGGACTCCTTGTTCCCAGCCCGGGTCACTGCACAGCATTTCCATGGAGAGCATGGGATGGGGGATGAGGCCTGAGTTGCTCCAGGAGCAGAAGGAAAGTCAGCAGCTGCAGGCACCCGAGATCTCCCCCATGTGGTTTCATGTCCCGGCAGGGTCAGGAGTTAGAGCCTGGCATTGCTGCAGCTGAGCTGAGCATTCATGTTCCTAATTTATCCTGTCAAAACCCTGAGCATGCGGGGTCTTCAGCAGCACTCAGATTCCCAGCATCTGTTTGAGCAATTCCACATTAGCATTTCCTAGTGGGAACCTCCTATTGAGAACCAGTTAAGGGACAGCCTTGCACCACCCTTGGATGGGGACTCCACCATGCTCACATCTGCTTCTGCCCACTTCCCAGTCCCCCAAGGACAGCAGAGCAGCAGCAAAGGCACCGGTGCCCTGTCCTCTTCCCAGCACAGAGCTGTAGGAGAGCTGCAGGCAAGAAGCTGCAGAGGGGTAGCACTTGGGCTCAGCATCTCCCTGCATCCTTCCCTGGGATCCCAAGGCTGTTTAGCTGTCGTTTCAACAAGCACTGTATTCCAGAACAAGAGCCCCGAGTTGCACGTCTGAGCTATCAAACTCCCTTAGGAATCCTTCCCGACCTCTCTGCCCCGCTGCTGGGACTTGGGTTTTTAATTAAAAAGGCAGTTTTTATTTAGGCAGACCGAATGATGTCACATGTGCATGCAGGAAGGGCACAGCCACCACCAGGCTCCATTATCCACCATCCCAAAACGCTGGGTGGCAGCTGGAGGAAAGCTGGCTGTACACATGGCTCTGGCTTCTCCTCCAGCTCCTCAACTGCTACAGCACATCAAAACAAGCTAAAAATACAGCCCATGTTTTCATGGTGCCACCCTTCCAGGCAAGCACAGGCCAGGACTCACACAGAGGTAAACAGGGGAGGCCCCCCAGTCCCTTGGGGTGTGGAAACTGGGGGGTACATGGAGGATGGGAATATCCAAGGACAGAGAACATCAGGGTTGGTGGAGCAGTCCTGTTAGCTGGGCACTGATTCCAGGACAGTGTTCCAAGAGGAGTACGGAGAGATTTTAGTCCCCCTTAATCCCAGGCCCTGAACTGTATCACAGCTCTAACCCATGATCCATCACCTGCTCCCCAACACACATCCAACCAAATGTTGCCCCTGTCACGGTGCTGGGGGTCCATTTGCTGTTGCATTGCGGGACCACAGGGTGTCACAGCCTTTCCATCATGCTGGCAGCCCTTGACAATAGCCAGCAGAGAAATAACCAGCCCCTCTTTGGCCCAGCTGCCAGGGAAAATGAGATAATCCCAGGAGCTGCACATGGAAGATGTTACAGGGCCAAGGTCAGATTCCTGCCCCCACTCACCCTTGCTCTGTCTCACATTAGGCTCTTCTCAGCCTTCCCCCCTTGGAGAAAGATGTGTGGCCTCTTTAGCCCTCCAACCTCCATCCAACCTGTGCAGCAGAGGTTTAATCAAAGGAGCAAAGAACATTGCACCTACCCTGGAGGCCTCCAGACACAGCTCTCAGTCTGTGCCTTCTTGCCACTACCTCCAGGATTTCTCCATGAACCTCTCTCATGACTGCTAAACAAACCAGGACCAATAGAACAGCCTCGTTTATCGCTCCCTCCATGCTGGGCTAAAGGCCATCTTCACTCTGCTTCGTGCAGGCCAGTTCCACCACTGCTCTGTGCTTCAGCTTCCCCGGCAGTAAAAAGGACAGAGCTATTAGAGGCTTCCTTGTAGGATCACCGCCAGAAGCTGGTCACAGAGGGTAGGTCATGACCCCGAACAGGCACCTCTTGCCCAGCAACACCTTCTCACCACACCCTCTTTAGTCGGGCCAATACCGTCTAAAAAGCTGCAAATCACCTCAATTCACAGGCAGGCTGGGGCTGTATCATGCAGCGCTCGTGGAAGAGCAGTGGGTGGGTGGCGGTGCACATTCTCCTGCAGCAGCACAGAGAAGAAAGCCAGGACCAGCAATGCACTCGGGTCCCAGGCAACCATCCCACACCAGCGGGTGCCCACGCAGGGCCGGGGATGCCGAGTTAGGGAGCAGGCGAGAGTCCAAGAGGGGATCAGCAGCACGGGCGACCAGAGCAAAGGGCTTTCAGTGTGCCAGCGAGCAGGCTGACCCGACCCCCGCGCCGCTCCGGTGCGGCTCCGAGCCGGCCGTGCCCGCGCATCCCGCATCCCGGAGCCGGGCTGTCTGGCGCTGCCGCTTGCCCTCTAGCGGCACAGCCACCTTCAGACGGGAATAGCGGAGCGGAGGAGCCGGGATGCGCCGCGCAGAGGAGCCGGGGCTGAGCCGGGCTCCTGCCGCCCCAGCGGGGCACAGCCTGCAGGCTCGGCCGGGAGCTGCGGAACATCCGCGGGGCTGCTCGTTTGCCAGCGCTGCTGCACGCACAGCCTCAGTGCGGAGAGTCTCCTCTTTGGGGGCTAACGGCGGCAGCCCCGTGCAGCCGCGGTGCTGGTGCTGCATGCGTGGTTCTCAGCAACCTGGAGAGCCACGTGAGGCGAGCGAGCTGCTGGTCCTCCTCTCCTCCTGTGCGCACGAAGTGCTGCGATGTCCAACCGCGGCACAAAGTGCGGCCTCTGAGCGAGGAACTCGCCCACAGCACCTCCTCCATGACAGCTTTGCTGTGCGCCCCTTGGTGCAGAGGGGAGAGCAGGAGGATTCGGGGGAGACCGGAGCCCACAGGCTGCTGTCAAACACGCCTGCTTAGAAAGCACTTACACAACCTGTCGGAACCCCCTCTGCAGGAAACGCTGAACTACTGCTGTCGCACAGAGCCCGGTAAATAACACTCCGAGTTACAAGCACTAGTAACACTCACTTTGTAAGCCTGGCAGGCTTAGGGCTTGGTTTATTCCCCACTTGTCAGCAGCCCCCCTAAATAGGGTGCACCAAATCCAGCCATAAACTCCTCGACAACAACAAGCACGGGCTTTTCACTGAGCAGGACAAGCTGGCACTGGGAAGCATCACCATGCTCCATCTATCTCCAGGGCTCCCCAAAGGTGATCCCATGGGACATCTCAGGGACTCTTTGGGGAGTTCACTGAAAGGGCCAAGCATTGCTGGGAGCATGGATGGCCACAGGGCCGTGGGAGACCTCGAGCAGCCTCATGCAACAGCACATGAAGATGGTTTGCTTCACCGGGGTGAGCTGATAAAGTAAGGCAGACCCAGAAAGCGTTCCCTGATTGAACTCTACAAAAGGCCTTAGCCAGAGGCAACACCTCTCCAAGCCTCAAAAGACAGCAAGGCAGCTCCTTTCTCAGTCTCTTCTTCCCCCATTAAACATCTGTCCTAGACCTGAAGTACCTCTGTCTCACCTCTCCAATTATAAGGAGACAAGCCTACAGTCAGAACTAATTTAGACCTCCGCAAAACCTGCAAGACAGGAGGACATGGGAGATGTCACATTCACCCTGAAACCATCTGGGCCACCAGCTCCTCCTGTCAGTCCAGCAGCTCAGGCCCCATATTTGGATCAGAAAAAGTCTGGGAAGTGCTGTCAGGACCCAAAACTGTCTCCTTCCTGAAGAAATACCTGACATCACCTGTGCCAGGAAAGTGCCTCTCTCCAGGATTGGTCAGCAGAGAGAAAGACAGTAAAAGCAGGGCACAGAGCCAACAGCCAGCCCACAGGAAAGGGGGAGGATACGGATCAGTGCTCATGGCTTAAATCACCTCTAGAGCATCAAGACCATATATCTCAGCCCAACTCTTTGTCCCGAATATCTCTGCATCCTTTTCTGTCCTCACAGCTTGGTGCTGCACCCACCTCCCCCATCCTGACATCCTTCAGGATAGATGCTCTTCATGAACAAGAGCACTGCAAATCCAAGCCGGAGTGAATTAAAGACCTTTTGGGTTGTCTCCAGGGCAGCCAAAGCCTCTGGGACCAGGACATGGGAGGCTTTGGGAATGCAGAGCCCTTCATCTCTGGACAGTAGTAGTACATGAGGCACACTGGGCACAACATGGCTGATTCACAGAGAGGGGGAAAGTTTGTGCATGTTGTCTGAAGCAGAGCAGTCAATAATTTGAGCATCACAGGAGCCTTTCTCCTGGCTATTTGGGTCACCAAAGCAAGTTCTGCTCCCTCCAGCCCTGCCAGGAAGAGTCCTGCCCTTTCTTTCATCCCTCCTTCCCAGACTTGGGTACGCATGAGCTTCCCCAGCCTCGGCTGTCCCCGCACCAGCAGGGAAGGGGTGCTGCTGCTCCGAGCACCCCCTCGCTCTCCCCCACTCCACATGCTCCCAGCTCCCGCGCAGCGAGTGGGGGCTGCGCTGCCGCTCCCCCCACAGCTCCCAGCGCTGACGTGGCTCTCCCACCCCCGGTCAGGCCCACGGGATGGAGCGGATGCTGCTGTGGACTGGTGGGACAGCCCAATAGGAAAGAATGAAGATGCTGTTCTTGTCTCTGGAGGGGAGCAAGATGCTTCCTCTTGCCCCTGCCAGTGCTACCCCAAAATCCTGCATGCCACTGTGCTCCACAATGAGCTACCTCTTCTTGGGTTGCTATGAATTCATCTCACCTTGTTGAAAGCAGCTACAAGCTGCACAGATACACCCTGAACATCCAGCCATCGAGCGTATTTTGTCATGAGAACCCCCATCCTCCCCTAGAGAGGCTGGGTAAAGAGTGAGGCTTTATATACCAGGGACATCTCCCTACCTCCAGGGAGCCCAGGGGTGACACACGCAGGCCACCACCGCCTGCCTAGCAGCATCTCCGCAGTGCCATAGCAACAGCTGAGAAGTAGGGAGGCCCAGATGGCAAACTCCTCCGTCTGTCCTTCCCCACGCACGGTGCCGGCGCACGCAGGCGCTGCCCACGCTGCCAGCGGGGTGAGTCCCCGGCCCGCCCCTGGCACCCACGGTGACAAACACGCCGGCTGCAGGGGTGGAGGGGGTCCTGTGCCACAGGAGCCCCAGGATCAAAGTTCTGCCTGTTCATCAGTGAGTAAAACCCCACGTGATAGCGGTGAGCATGGGTTGGGGGAAACTTGAGCGTCCCCATAAGTCACACCTGGCTGGGGACACAGCAAAGTCTGCCCAGCTGCATGGGAAAAGCGATGGCATGGACGTAGCCCAGCCCCATGGTGCCCTCTCCTGAGATTGGGAGGGGGAAGTACAGAGCATGACTCCAAACTGGAGCCCTCTCAGCCAGGTCCAAGCTGGCTCTCTGGGTAGACAGGGCTGCTGGCAGCTCTCACAGGGATCTGTGTGCAGAGCCACATCTCCAGGGATGCTACCCAAAATCGGGTAAGTGTCTGGGCATGCTAGGAAAGGGCAGAGGGATATCAGCCAACACATCAGGAACCTCCTGCCTTTCCCCTGCTTCAGTGTTGATCTGGCACCACCTGGGCTTGCAGGAAGGTTGTGTGTCACTGTCCCTTCCAGCTCAGTCAGGGCAGGAGCCACCCAGCCCTGACTTTTACTGAAAGGAGGATGTGTGGGAAGAGAGAAGCACCAGCAATTGAAGCAAAGGCCATGCCTTTGAGGGTTCCACAGGAGGCTCGATAATGGGGTACCACACTGAGGGCACTCACAGAGCTGGCCTGCCCTGCCAGCCTCCTTGAGCAGCACTACAGGCTGGGTGTCCCCTGCTCCTCCTCTGCCATCCTCACCTCACAGGATCTCATCAACCATTAAGAAGTGATATAACCCAAGGCTCCTGATGGCTCAGCCCCCAAAGCAGGGTTGGGGTGGGCTGGCACAGAGGGGTCTTGCCCTGGCTCAAGAGGGTAAGACAAACAAGCCTTCCAAGATGGCTCATATTGGTTTTTCTAGCCAGCTCCTGAATGGGCGCTGGCAGTCTTTCATCGGCAACACTCAAGCCCTGATTTGGAAGCTGAGCTCTCTTTCGGACCTGAACAAGGCTCTGCCTGGTCGCAGGGTTGTTTCACCACCCCACACTCCATTTGCTTTTTTGCCAGCAACAAGATGGAGCAGCGACCACCACCTTCCCCAGGGCCTGTGGGGAGGTTCCAGCCGGGGCACTGCATCCCACAGGGACAGGATTGAGCCTCTCCTGCTCACCCCCAGCCCAGTGGGAGAAGATGCTTTTGCCCACTGGCTGCCCACAAGCTGCCTAACGAGGCCAAGCCCCCGGTGAGCGTGGCAAGCAGGGGAAAACACTGCTCCTTGCCCAGCTGAATCAGACTCACATGCCAGGAGTGATTCAGCGATGACCAGGCTGGGCTTCGAGGCACCCTCACCCCGACACCCATGATGTCAGGGCTGGCAAGGAGAGGCCTGACATCAGCCTGAAAGGGTGCAGGACCTGATGCCTCCCGCTCAAGAGCGTGAAAGTGGTTCAACCCTGCTTCCCAGCAGTGACTCCTCTGCTGGGAATCATCCCTGCCACACAAATCAGCCCTCTGCTCCCATAAGCATCCCCTACAAACCATCGCTGCCTTCCCAGTAAGCACAGACCGTTGTGGAAAGTTTTCATTCCTGCTCAGTCTCAGCCCCTGAGAGCATTTTGAGGTTCAAGCCGGCCCTGTGCCTCAGCCCTCCCAAGCCCAAAAAGGGAGGCACAGGTCCAGCAGCGATGAAGGGGGTGAAGGAATGTGCTTTGCTCAGTGTGAAGCAGAGATGCATACAAATTCCAGCAAAAACTGGCACCTTCCTCTCCTTCCCCAACTCAAGAGAAGCTCCTTTCTAAAAAAAAATACCCAGTATCTCTTTCTGGACTTATCCATTTGGGTTCTTTTTTTTTTCCCTCTCCTTTTTACAGACTGCTTATCAGCATTTTTCATTTTTAAAGCAGTAAAGACATTTTCTGGGCACAAAGCACTCGTGTAATACTACCTCTTCACAGCAGTTCAGATGTCTGTTCATCTGACAACGCACGCTCACTCACGCTGGTGGCTCCCAAACCCTTCCCAGCCTTTCCTGCTGCTCCCCGGCCCCCAAAGGGTTAAAACTAAACCACAACAAACAGCGAGCACAGGGAAAAAACACGAGTTTCTCCGACTTCCCCAGCATCACCCTCATCCCTCCAGCATCACAGGGAAAACACTCCAGCACCACGACGCAGGGTAAATATGGGGCAATTGGAAGGGGAAGGTTGCATTAGCTTCCCCATTTGCTTTCCCCATTCCTGCTGCTCTTACAGAGGTTTGCTGGCCAGGGGAAGGCAGAGTCGGGGATTCAGGGTCAGTGACCTGCTGAAAACCTGCCCGGGTATCACATGAACCTGTAAGCAAGCAGGGAAAGCAGCTCCCATAATCTTCACCCAGCAAAGGTGATGAGCAGAGCTGCGAAAGAGGCACTGCAATTACTCCATGGCTCTGCTGCAATTGCACTGTGACCAAATAAAACAGCCTCGGGAGGAGACCCGAAGCCCTCTCCCTCCATGCAACCGTGCCATCGAGGTGAAAAAAAAAATAAATAAATAACCCTCCATTACTCATTTCAAACCTTGCTGCATTTAACTGCCAGAATAAAGGATTCCACCTCTTCTCTGCTCAACTCCCACTGGCAACTTGCTCTGGGGGCTACATTTCCCTAAATGCTCACATTTCAATTAGAATTAGAATAATGAAATGGCTCAGAGTTCATCTCACCCAAAAATGTACTGGAAAATAAAGAGCAGAGATTGGAAGCAATGAGGAATTTTTTTTTTTTTCACACATACACAGAGCATGATGGATTCAGGAGAAGGAAATATATTCCTTTCTCGACTCTACACTGATGAGATTAACATGGGCTTTGCTAACTGCCTCTCCAAACAAGGATAATGCAACTTCAAGTTGATTTTCCAGATAAACAAGCATGCAAACAAACGCAAAGTGCTCAACTAAAAATATCTCGCTGCTCCGACGCTTCTCCCCACCGCCACCACCCCGAACCTAAAACGCACAAATCCTATCGTAGCACCACGACGAGTTACAAAATTATAACAAAGTGAATTAAATAAGCTACTTAAGGGACATCTCACTGTCCTATTTTTTTTCCCCTCCTCTTAAAAATGCAAAACCGCAGATCCCCCGGTACACTCAGCCAGGGCAGGGAAGGGAGCATTTTCTCATGTGGGGATGTAAAAAATAATGATATTTTAACGGGCTCCAAAGTCTCAAGAAAGAAAAAACAGCTCAGAACTTGCTTTTCTTGCCCAATTTGGGTAAATATGTGGCGGTGTGTGGCAGTGGCATCCCCGTTCCCCTTGCAGAAGCAAACAGTTAAAGGAAGCAGCAGCTTTAGCATCTTTGCCTGCTGCTCTCTCTCCGGCTAAGGAATCAGATCTCATTTACTTTATTCCTCTTAAGCCTTGGCCAAACTGTTGCTGGGCTTTTCATGGTTTTTTTGGGGGATGGGGTAAGAGAAAAGCCGGATCTGCATCCTCTGCCCGGGGAGTCGGGCTGAGCCCAGACAGTGCAGCGATGCCGGGGGCACCTGAGCCCCGCACGGGCAGCCCAGCCCGCACCCTGCCGCGGGAGGGGGAGCCCGGGGGGGACCCCCACTTACATGGAAGTGATGTTCCTTGAGATGTCCGTGATATTGATGCTCGTGTTGCCATTGCTGCTGCCTGAATCCTGCCCTTCCAAGAGAGGGAAGAGGTTCCCATCATCCGGCTTCTTGCAATTGATGTCTGTCTTGCTGCAAAGACAATTAGCAGGGCAAGCCAGCACCGAAAGCAGATAGTCTCCCCAAATGCTCCAGAGCAAAAATACCCTCCAGAAAGTGCACTTGGTAGGGCAAAGAGAGACATCCATCTCCGATTGCTGCTTCTAAAAAAGAGGAGGAGGAGGAAAGGGGGGATGGAGGGAGGGGAAGGGGGGGAAA